>JAFNEN010000369.1:0-472500 GCA_019343175.1 Oedothorax gibbosus
AACAAATAATGGTAGTTTAATACAAGATAAGTTAGTTAAGCTAGCAGGACTTGATCTTCCATGAGGCTCGTTAGGCCTAGGCCTAGGGCCCCCAAATTTCAATGATTTTTATGCTAAATTGTATTGACCCTGAAACTTTTGTAAATTGTGTCATTTTGTGTTTCCGCATTATATTTAATACTAGGAAATAAAGTAATGAAATACACAAGTTCAGCAAAATGAGTTTTTGATAATGATAATTTTAAATTGTTTAAGCTATTGGCTTTTGATTTTCATTAAAAATTAACCATTATACGAGCAATCTTACACAAACATTTCCTTATGGGGCCCTAAATTTTCAGTGCCTATAGTTCGTGTTATCCTACAGGCCCTGTAAGCTAGGCGGAGAACACGGAGGGACAAGTCCATGTGAACATTCGCCAAACATTGCCACTCTTTTTACAAGACGTCACCGAGAGCGCTTTCACTCGTCAGTGGTTGGTTTGACATGTCACGTGGGCACACAAAACCAATCACTAAAGAATGAAAAGGCTTTTGGTAACATCTTGGAAGAAGAGTGGCAATGTTTGGCGAAAGTTCACATATCCTGTTCCTCTGTATATGGGCAGCTTTAAGCTAGCATACATAAAGGTACAGGACCAGGGACGGACAAGTCCATGTGAACCGTGGCCAAACATTGCCATTCTTTCTACAAGGCTGGTGTGAATCCAGTGTGAATTATTTTTTTTAAATCAGTACAACCAACAGGCATGTTTCACGTCTTGAGTGGCAACAGTTCCACATGAATAAAAATGACGTCTTGATTTGGTTAATCCATGTGGTGGGCGGAGCTTACTGTGTCAAATCACCAATGAAATGCAGGAATGAAAGTAAAAATGACAAAGCAATACATAAGCAGAGTCACGTGAAACAAATCAATTGTAGTCAAAAAGTACAGAATAAGAACAAATCCATTGCGCTAGAAAATACTAAACGTGTGCTAAACTACGAGAAACTTTTACGTGGCATCAGACTGCCATTTTCCTGGTGTCATTATTGTTTTAACCAATATGGGATTATTGTAATGGACCTGGAAATAAACAGCGAGAATTCTATTCAAAACAAGCTTGATCAAATCATTTGGCTGTGTTAAAACTGTATAGATCGAGATAAAAAAAAAGAGTTGTCAGAGTCGGGATAGAAATACGTCACCTGAGGCAAGCTAATACCCAGGGCCGTCGCGAGCGGAGAGGGCGAAGGGGCGTCTCGCCCCCCAAGTTTTTTTTTTTTAAACGTCAATCAGCAAACTTTAGAAATGTTTGTCAGTTTTATTCCGATGTATAAAATTTTGAGTGAAATGTGTACACAGATCAAAATCAGGGCACTATGCAAATGCCGATTCACAAAATCCTGACACATCAAAAAGTCCTTCGGCAAATTTTAGAAAAAGACGGAAATATGTAGCCAAAATCCAACTAAAATACCCGAATAAACTGGAATAGACATGCTCGTTAAATCTGAGGAGTCCAAACTACCGACGGTTTAGCGTACGATGTTGCTCGAAGTTCCATTTGGTGTCGCTATCTGGTGCCGACCTCGTCACATGACCAGTGTGCTAAATTACGAGGCATAATTGGCTGTGTTAAAGATCCTGTAAGATGCTAGATATAGACAGCCGGAAACGAATAAATTTCTAATTACGTGGCCCCATTTAATATTCAATTTTTAAATTTATGGTTAATGGAAAAAACTGCCCCAACCAAAAACAGTTTCCCACACTTGTTAAAATATTTACCGGACACCACTTTAAAGCAAGCCAAATACTATTGCATTTTCACCCATTTTTTTACATTCGCACAGGGGCCCGGATGACCGAGTGGACCGACCATTAAGCTAGCAGTCTGCGCGCTATTACGGGTGCGGGTTCGATTCCCGCCTTCGTCCTGGGTGTACTTCCTTTCTCTGTGACAGTAAAAATTCTTTCTGTGTCTGTCTTACTTGACGAAGGCTTATAAACGGGTCTCTGATCAAGCACACAAGCCGGAATATATATGAACCCTACCCTACCCTACATTCGCACACTGTTCGAATTTTTAGCCTACTTTTCTTTTTTTTAATTCGAAAGAATTAAAAAAATGAAAAAGTAGGTATTGACATGCGGTCGATGTCCGTCTGTCCGTCTGTCCGTACCCCCCTTCCAAAATCGGTTCTAATCATCAGATCTTAAAAATTCTTTTTTTGTTAGAAAGCTATAACCTCAGATACCCAACTTTCATACTTTCTGTCCGTCTGTCTGTACGTCCGGACGGACATAAATCTACTATCTGTCGGCGAATTTCCCATTGAATTAGCATTGAAATTCAATTTTGAGTCATTTAAATCACTGTAGGTAATTGAAATGCGGTTGATGTCCAACTGTCTGTCTGTCCATCTGTCTGTCTGTTCGTATGTCTGTCCGCCTGTCTGTCCGTTTGTCTGTCTGTCTGTACCCCCCTTCCAAAATCGGTTCTAATCATCGGATCTTAAAAATTCTTTTTTTGTTAGAAAGCTATGACCTCAGATACCCAACTTTCATACTTTTTGTCCGTCTGTCTGTACGTCCGGACGGACATAAATCTACTATCTGTCGGCGAATTTCCCATTGAATTAGCATTGAAATTCAATTTTGAGTCATTTAAATCACTGTAGGTATTGAAATGCGGTTGATGTCCATCTGTCTGTCTGTCCATCTGTCTGTCTGTTCGTATGTCTGTCTGTTCGTATGTCTGTCCGCCTGTCTGTCCGTTTGTCTGTCTGTCTGTACCCCCCTTCCAAAATCGGTTCTAATCATCGGATCTTAAAAATTCTTTTTTTGTTAGAAAGCTATGACCTCAGATACCCAACTTTCATACTTTTTGTCCGTCTGTCTGTACGTCCGGACGGACATAAATCTACTATCTGTCGGCGAATTTCCCGTTGAATTAGCATTGAAATTCAATTTTGAGTCATTTAAATCACTGTTGCCAAATCAACAATGCCATGAGAAACTTTATTTAAACATATTTGAAGCAAAATAATATTTTCATGAATCAGTTTGGAATGACGTCATAAAATGTAGAACAATTTGATTCTTTGATTATTCATTAATTATCTACCAAGAAAGCGGCAAGGCATACTTTTGCATGCAATTATGCTTAGTTTTAATTTACATTTCTTGTTTTTTAATGCAGTTCGGAGTAGTTTCATTACTTTTGTTATTAATAAATATTTATTCTTTGAACTACAAATAAATCACGAGCAGATGATAAATAATATTTAATTAATTTGCGAACGAATATTAAGGAAAATAGTTGATTTTGGCTTTTAGAAGTTTAAATTATAGCTGAGTGCTGTGTTTCGATTTTTGTTTTCTAATGTGTATAAATCTAGTGTAGAAACGGCTGTTGATGATATTTACTTTAGGAACCTAGTTTTTTTCCCGATTAGAACTTCAGTAAGTATTTAAGTAACAGGAAAGTGGGCTATTTTAGTTCTTTATGAACTTCTTGTTTGCTTACGGTTTCAACAAAAATGTGGTTCTTTGTAGATGCAACGGCCATATGGTGAAATGTTTCACCATAGTTTCAGTATTCTGTTGAACCCTTTAGCAGGTTTTTGTTTCCGAAACCTGAAAAATGGTTCAAACAAATACCAAAAATATTATGAAACATTTTCCCACACAGCCCCCTTTTTAGCTATTATATATAGAGAAACCATTATTTATTATGGTGACCAAGACCTAGCACAATTTTTTTTTAATAAAGTTTTTAAGAAAATAAAATATTTTGTTATCTAAAAAATAAAGAAGCAAGGTGCAAGAGATATTTATCAAATATTTCCCTATATCTTTTTAGATCCGATAAACAAAGCGCTCTCGTTTTATCTCAAATACGGTTCTAAAGTCCTTGTTAGAGAGACATGATCTAGCATTATTTTGACGTTTCTATTCCTTCACAACAGTTCTTGGACATCGGATGCCATGTCGATCCGCTTTGTAACGAAATTATTAAATACACAGCATAATCGTTTAAGGTATTCGATATACTTTACTCGCAGTTGTGCCAATGCTATATATCCTGGATATGTGTTCAAGCAGAAGCCGGTTAGTCTGGACGACCAGTCAGTTCTGTTGCCGGTAAGTGATGCTTAACTGTGGCATGAATGTATGTAGATAAACGGTTTTTGGTGCAAGGTGCAAGTATACTTACATCAAATGTTATCCCAGACTTTTTTTAATAACAGAACAGTCCCATTAAAAGGTCAATTAGGAAGTCATAGACAGGAGTTAAACGGAATGACATACCTCACATTGAATTATATCTTGATGAAGAAAGAATCGTGCACAGATCTAGGAAAACTCAGACTATACGCATGCATAGGCACAACACATTTTGGGAGCCTCTTTACGAAAATTTTTGTGTATGATTGAACGTAATGATGATGTTTGTTGCCCGACTTTCAAATTTTTGCTACAATTTTATCGGCTTCCTTAGTAACATCCATCAAACCAATCACGTTCGATCACTGTCTGAGTTAAAGTCAAGCTAAAAATGAAGTGGGGGCTCCGGGCCTAACGGGCCTTATGGTAGCCCTCGTCGTGCAGCTCTCTATATAAACAATGGAAAAATGTCTTGCATTTCTGTACTTTCTAACTGCAATAGGATCAAAACTTGTTTCACTCTAAAAACTAAATGTGTAAACTTGAAAATTTACACACGATTATGGGTATATTTCAAGAATTACACATATGAGACACCAAATTACGCATTTGTATGTGTAAACGAAAGGCGTGTAAATTGACAAATGGTCAAAAACACATATTTATGTGTAAACATGAAAATATCAAGCATTTTACCCAGAATGGTGAGTTTTTTTTAATTTACACATATTTATATGTTAAAAAACATCAAGCATTTTACCTAGTACGGTGAGGTTTTTTTTTAAATTTACACACATATATGTGTTAAGAAAATCACATGCTTAACATCACTCAAAACTTTATTTTACAATTCAGCAAAAGGCTGGAAGCCCAGTCAGTAAGCCGCTTGCCTTTGTATGCGAACGATCCCAGGTTCGGGACCGAGTATTGTTAAAATAACTGCTGACCTATAAACGGTCTGTGTGTGTGTGTGTGTGTGTGTGTGTGTGTGTGCAGCTAAAAATTATTCTTCGGAATAATACCCCGTGTATAGAGGAAGTGCACTTTAAATATGCTCCAAAGTCACAAAGCTGCAGATGACCTTGACCTTAAAAAAATTGCGTTGGATGCCTTCTCAGGTGTCGGCTCGTCACTTGACTGTGTTTCTCAATTATGACGCCCGCCGCCAATAGCCCTCGTGTAGCTCTAGTGTGACGATATTTCAACATAAACCCTAACAATCCACTGTTAGTTTGAATTGGCGTCGCACTAGAGCTACATGAGGGCTATTCCTAACAAAATAACTGCCGACCTATAAAATTGGATGGTAATTTCCAAAGGGATTAAATCTATAAAAAATATTCCACATTATTTTTATTTTTTGTTCCATATTATAACTCAAAATTTTTTTGTTGTATAAAAATATGTATTTAAGTGTAATCTGGTTAGGCATGTATATTGTATGTATGCATTTCTAAATTACTCAATAAAGTGTGTATTTCTGAATTACTCAATAAAGTGTGTCTTTCTCAATTAATCGGTAAAGTGAGTAATTCTCGATTGCACAGTAAAGTGTGTAATTCTCACTTACACAGTCAAGTGTGTAATCTGAAATTACACGCTTTTTTACACACATAAACAAATCATTCTAGTGGCAAAAAAATACCTGCTTTCGTGTGTAAATGTACGCATTTAGTTTTTAGAGTGTTGAAAAAACATATTGGAAATTAAATTACTTTAAAATATTTTTATTTACTAACTATACCTAGACAATATATTATGCCTATTGTATACAATTACACTACAGTTGGTAGGTATAAAAAGCAGTATCCTCTTCAATAAACTGGTTCTTTTTTAGACCTAAAAAAGGCAATCTTTTTCTTATAGGTTATAGTTATACAATAAATGTCCAAGTCATTGGTGAGGATACTGCAATTTAACTGCTCACGGTAGTATTATTTATAGGCCCTTAGCTTATAATTATATATAGGCCTATCTTTATTGACATTTCGTCAGAGTAGACTCACGTGACTTAATTCCTCTTTCAATTATTATTTTTAAATAACTTTTTTAAATATATTTTTAGTGAATATTTAAGTCCACTTATACACCTCATTTGCATTAGTAATTTTTTGGTTTTGAAAAATTATTTTACGAATCAAAAAAAGATTTTCTAAACTTGGAAAGAGGCTTCATTAATTGAAGTCACACTTGATATCCGTTTGAGGGAGACTATCATATTCAAACTCAACTGCCTTTTTATTGCTAGTAATTTTTTGCCATTAAAAATAATTTTAAAGAGATTTACAGTAATATAAAAATAAGAAAGTCTTTCCCAATTGAAGGGAGATTGATCCTTTACCAAGGGACACTTGATCCATTAAACATATGAAGGGTCAAGGGGGAGAACCCCTTGATTGCATAGGAATCTTCCCGCAATCAGATCTGCTTGGCGGACGTTGGCGACAGTAACCGGTTTGTCCCTTGCTTTTTCTCTCACGGTACAAACATGGGACCGTGTCTGGCGTGAATCAGGGTTGCCGCGAAAGTAGAACGAAGTAAGAAACCGGTTTCCTTACACCAGTTTAGACGATGACTCGCTATCGTCGCCAAAGAGGCCTGATGCAGACAGATTCCTATGCAAAGGAGGGTTTTTCCTTGTACTCTTGATATGATTTTAAACGACCAACCATTAAAAATAAAGGTAAATTACATTAAATCAATACTGCCATTGCGTAAAGAATCGAGACCTAAAAATTTAAGTATTTTTTTCTTTTCTATTCTATTTTCTAAATCTTTCTCATTTTAAAAATTTTATAACCCTGTAAATAACTTCGAATTGATACATTAAATTTTACATTACTTTTTGATAATTTTTTTACGTAATCTTCATTAACTGTCTACTTTTTTTATCGCCCCAGATTTTGTAAGCTAGTTTCTGCTAAAGTTTTGTGGGTGAATTGAATTTGGGTGAATATATGAATTTGGTTATAAATTCTAAATTCTCTATTTTTCAGCGACAGTTGGATTATGATTGAAAACTTAATACAGAATCCAATAGTCTTTTTTACGATAGGTCTAGTTAGCCGGTTCCTTTCGGAGCCGTTTCCAGAGACGCCACGAGGAGGCCAACCTATCTTCGTCTCCATTTGGCGGCCTAGGTGTTCTGGCCGCCGGGTAGTCAGGTGTGCGACTCCCAAATTTAGAAAGCAAGAGGTCGGTAGTGAGGAGAGACGAGTTTCGGCTGGTAGTGGCAGTCGAAGGGTCCCAACTGTGTTTGCCAGACAACAGATTGCTCGGCCCAACGATCGACAGATTGCTGGTGCAGCATTCTGTCGGCCACTTCCGGCGACGTCCTGAATGCGTCTACGGCTGCGCCATAACACAACCAGAAGCTGCGATGGCGACGCCTGCGTCTTACTTCAGGAGGCCAGTAGTGTTGGTAGCACCACTTTAGGAAATCCCAGCACATCTCTTTACGCAAATTAAAAAAAGCCAAAAAGGTCGAAATAGAAACACAAATCAAGAGAGCAGTTCAAACGCAAGATAATCGCATGCAGTCAGAACCAAAAACGACGAAAAATTGCAAATCTGCATTCTTGTATAAAAGCAACAATGCTTTTTGAACATATTGTAATTTAGAATTGTTTTGTTTATTAAAAGACAAAAGTATAACAATGCAAAACTTTATACCGCAATTCAGAAAATATATTTGTTTAATGGAACATTATTGTAAATAAATGTATCTTTTTTATCATTTAGTCGGAAAAGAAACTCTAAATGAAGGCATATAATATAAGTAAAATTTATTTTTGTCTAAATATTACAGAAAGAAACTGGAACACCACAATAAACACGTAAAATTAAATTTAATAACCAGTTCTTTACAAAATAATTTTGGGTCCGTTTAAACAGCTGTGTTAATTTTTTTTAAGCTCTCTTATTTCTCACTTTTAACTTTAATGAGGAAATATTTTTATCGATCAGTACAAGCTTTATGTCTATAAAAGTTTTTCAAACATTTATGTGCACATTAAACGATACATTTTAATTTAAGCTTAGTATAGGTAAAGGTCTAGTGAGAAAAAGAATTAACCTTGACAAGGCCTTTTCAGCCAAATACAGTCATCGACACTAGCATGTTAATAAGGGATTTAGTTATAAAATAGATAGAATATCTTTATGTGTAGAGCAGGATTCGGAAATTAACGGTTAAGTAGCAAAATTTGACCAAATCTTTTAATTTTGCTACAGAAAACTATATGTAATCGCAGTTATCGCGACTACTTTATGCAATCCTTAAACTTTTTTATAGTGTTTCTATATCTTAAACAATCTTCTAGATGATAAAAACCTTTAGCAATCCTAAATTTTTCAAAGTATTGCTGAAATCATCAAATTGAAAAAACTCGGCAATCCTAAAATTGAACAACTCCAGCGTCCTTTAAATTTTAAAACTTTTCGAGGAAATTCGTGAAATCATAAAAAAGCGACGATTATCAAATTTAGAAACTCCTGCAATCCAATAAACGTAAAACTCATATACGACTGTAATATCCAGAAACTCTTACTATCGTATTTGTGATTTCTTAAATTTTGAAACCCCAGTTATCCTGAAATTGCAGAACTCTGGTGATTCTAACATCGCGAAACTCCTTGAATTCTATAACCCCGCTATTCCTGCGATCTAAAAATAGAACAATTGGACTCAGTTAAAGTAGCCCACTATAAAGTTTGTGAAGCATTTTATTATTTATTCTTTTTCAATAATTAAAAAAAAATGCTCGTTTGTAATGAGCATTTTCTCTTTGTTTTTAAAATTGCTAAGCACAAATTGCTCATAAATTTCTGTATCCAATTTCGAACCTTGATTGTAACCTAATTGTGTTATCGGTAACATAAATTTTATATTGTTATTTTTTTATGAAAAAAATGCACAGTGTATTTACTACACCAAAAGCTATCGACTTTATCACGCACACAGTTAATCTAGATTCACAGTAATTATTTTATAAAGCTATAAAAAAAAACTAAGAGGAAAATATACTTCTAATGGGCTTACATTGATTAAATAGAAGAATGTTGTTGTTGCTTGTTCTTCATGATCTAGATCAACTAGATCAAGTCCAGGAGATCGCTCACCGCCAAAAAGTCCATAACTTGGTCAGGATTCTGCACCAAGTCATTCTGATCCAACACTATACAAGCAAGGAGGTTGGCTGGGGGAGGTCGGTGCTAAACTACATTTTGTACAAATGAAAAAGTCTTGCAACCCTGGTTAAAGGAAAGAGATTTAATGTGGCTACTAATAAATCTAGTAAGGGTTGTCTGTATTGCCCTATCACCATTGATCTCTAGGGCACCTCTTGGGTGATCAGTATTGTACCAGTCATGTGTTGGTGCTATTTTCCAGGCAATATTGATAGCAATAATAATCAGTAAAATGTTTTCCCCCTAGTCAAGCGATTACCTTGAATTTAGTATAATGGGGCAATGGACTCAAAACCAAAGTGTCTCTGTGTAAGTCCAATGGGAAAAAATAATTTTCTAAACCACATTTCTCCGGCTGTATTGAATATTTTAATAATGTTTTTTTTAAATATTATAAATGTAGCTGACTTACAGGACTCTATAATCCTACTTTTTGAAATAGGTTCGAATATCTTTTTTACTTTTCAATAAATAATTTTACAACAAAATATTCAAACCAATTTTAAAAAGTGGGATTATAAGAGTTCTGTAAGTCAGCTACATTCATAATATAAAAAACCATTCGTAAAAATATTCAATACAGCCGGAGAAATGTGGCTTAGAATTCTTTCACATTGGATTAACACAAAGGCACTTTGGTTTGGAGATCCGCGCCCCTTAAATATAAATTTTAGTGTTTTTCTCCTTTTGTATATGAACAATTTTTCTATACAATTATTACTTACATTATGCCTTAGGGTCCTGAAAGAATTAGGGCTTCTAAATTTCTAGAAAACCCTCATGAACTGTGCTCCAGCATCCCTGCCTCGCCGAACATCAAATCTGTTTTCGAAGTCCTCCATCATGGATTGGAAATATCAGGTGAGCAAAAGCAATACTGCTGTTTGCAGGTAAATGCTTTATCGGTAGACTAATGATTTGCATTGTTGCAAGCACTCAATAACTGTAACCCAAAAGAAATAATATTGAAAGATTGATTATTTAAGAGAGACTGTCAATCCCATATAGCTAATGCATTAGTTTTGAAATCACAACTTTTGAAAAAGAATTGCTTTGCCATGTTATCCCGCTTTCAACAGGAATGGGAATCATCATAACGTGTCAATTTAAAACAACATTGAAAATAGCATTAGGTAATTATTTAATTATTAATTGATAAAGTTTTTAAATAATGTCGCCATGTGCTGTATATTTTTGGCATTTTAAAACTTCAAAAATATATAATTAAATAACTCGATAACATTTTCGTTTCAAATTTGTTTCATTTCGATGTTATGTTGATTCACCTGGGGGAAAAGGGCTAACATAGCAAAGCAGTACTTCTGCGGAAGTTATGATTCCAAAACTAATGCTTCAACTCTATGGGACTGAACAATCCCTCTTAAGAGCAAAAATGCTCCAATTCTTCGTTGTGGTTATTGCAGTTTACCCTCCACTGCAGAATACTTCGGAGAAGGAGATGGGAGTCGGGGTTTTTAATAAAAGGGGTCTATTAAATAAAAATATATTTTTTAAGAGACCCCGGACGTACTGTTAAAAAAAAAAGATGAAAGGTCAGGTCCTCTCGATGAATACAGTACAACTTTGCGGGAAAAAATATAAAGAAAAAATCGGATTAATGAAAGTTTTTGAAACTGTTGGATTAAGTTAGAATTTACATACTGACATTTACGAACTATCAAATCAAAGGTTCGGTCACGATGGGCAGTACAGTTAAATATTGTATTTGTTCTTATGTATATGATATGAAATATTCTTAAATGGTTAGCTAAGTAGTTGTTCATTTTCATAAAAGTTCGTTAAAACGGAAAAATCACATTTACATAAATCTTTTAGGTATGTGTTAACACTTAGAATAAAATTTAGGTTTCAGCATGGTCATTGCTGTGGTGGAAAGGAGACAGATGGAAAGTATAAATGGCTCAGTTTCTCCGAAGTAAGCTATCTTTATATGTAAAATAAAGGTTATAATAAGCATTAATTTCACCACTGGAAGGACTAAAGAAACACTAAACGTGCAAACCATTTATTAAACTGCAATCTTAAAAATGCATATTTTTTTTAATAGCGTAATTTTAGTAATTAATTTCAGAAGGTGAGATTTTATACGAAATTTTTTTCGCAGGTAATTTCGAGAGCCCAGGATGCTGGCAGTGGCCTTATTGAGCTGGGCATCAAACCCAGGAGTGAAGAATGCGTGGGAATCTTTGGAGTAAATCGTGAAGAAGTATGCTTTACTTCATTTATTTCCTTTAAAAATATACCAAAAGTTTATCGATATCCTTCGGCATACATTAGCTTCCACATTACGTTTATAACGTAAAAAGTGGAAGGTATTATAATCGTTCAGTCCGTCTGTCTGCATATTAGGGTTAAACGTTTTCATTATTTCGCCAAATATGTTGCCGAACTGGCCAAATTCTTACCTAAACGTGCCAAATGAGCCATTTTTAAAAAAAAATTATAATGTTGGTTGATTGTTCGAAGTTCGTCGTGCTAGAGCTGTATAATAAGTGTGTTTGTAGCTACAGTGGGTAAAAAAAGTTTCCGTATGCATCCAGGATGTTTAAAAACACTTTGTTTCAAGGGACTTAAACCCTTTAAAAAAATCAAAATCTACGAATTTAAAATAGTTTATTCGTCTACTTACTAAATAGCATTGTTGTTAAAAAAAACATTTTTGAATTTAACTTAAAAAATTTAAAAAGTAAAATTTAACAATAAAAGAGATCTAAAAAAGTTTCCGTACGCTTTTTAAAAAAAACTAAGTAATGACGTCATACAGACCATTTCTGCAGTAAATTTTAGGTGTTGGAACCTATAGTGATCTTCACAAACTCAAATATACAGCAGTTTTATTGATCAGTTATATCCTTTTTAGTAAATTATGAAAGTTTCCAAAGATATTCGTGAATTAGTAATTAAATCTCGAAATGAGGGTTGATCTCTCAGTAAAATAGCGAAAATTATCAAGAAACCGAAATCAACTGTTCAGTATATTGTTGAAAGGTATCGCTATCTCGGACATTGTGGTGATCGACCTCGATCTGGACGACCAACGAAGTTAGAACGGGTGCACAAAAAGGTACATAATGCGAAAAATTCAAGATAACCCTCGTGTAAGCGCCCCTAAACTTGCAGGAAGTTTGAAGACTGATTACAATAATGATGTTCCGCTTCAAACTGTAAGAAATGTGATAAAAGAAAGTGGTTATAATTGTCGGGTGGCCCGGAAGAAGCCCTTCATCAGTAAAGTGGACCAGAAGAAGCGGCCTCAGTTCGCTAAGCAGAACGTTGCCATAGGTCACTGGCGTTCTGGAAGACTGTTCTTTTCAGTGACAAGTCGCAATTTAACATCCACGGATCCGACGAACGTGTTATGGTATGGCGAAAGCCAAATCAACAAAATAAATCAAAAAGAATTTGGTTTTCACTGTTAAACACGGTGGTGAAGGACTCATGGTATGGGGATGTATGAGCGCTGCCGGAGTCGGAAACTTGACCTTTATTGATGGAATCATGGAAACTGAACCTGGGAGTTGGATTGATATTCCAACAGGTCAATAATCCTAAACATACGGCCAAAATTTGAAAGGAATGGTGCTTGGTTCACCTCAAAGAACAGCTGCATAGCCCTCCCCAGAGAACCGACTTGAACCACATCGAACATTTGTGGGATATAATCGG
The DNA here is from genome assembly GCA_019343175.1 of Oedothorax gibbosus. Classification (NCBI taxonomy): domain Eukaryota; kingdom Metazoa; phylum Arthropoda; class Arachnida; order Araneae; family Linyphiidae; genus Oedothorax; species Oedothorax gibbosus. The sequence continues at coordinate 13,034 of JAFNEN010000369.1, forward strand.
TCGTAAACTGAAAGAATTTTCAATAAAGAACGTAGAGCAGCTGAACTATGCTATTCAAGACATATGGAGCAAGATAACTCCAGAGACAACGAAAAAACTCGTCGGAGTGATGCCCACACGTTTGAGAGAGGTGATCAGAAACCAGAGTGGATCCACTGACCATTAAACAAAATTTTATTTGAAAATAAAGATATAAATTTACAGATATTTAGCATCGTACGGAAACTATTTTTGCTAATTTTTTTGTTTCTTGAAACTCTTTTTAAATTCCTTGCCAAAGTATTGATGATTTCTTATTTTTACCTATTCTAAGTTATTCATAATTAAGTTTCCTATAAGAATATGTCATTTGTTTAATTTTACAATTGCATTTTCTTTGTAAATAAAAGTGTTATTTACAAATGCCAACTGCGTACGGAAACTTTTTTTACCCACTGTATATCTCTTTTCTCGCCAAAATCTTACCAAAAAGGTGCCAAGCGATCTAAAAGGCTTTATATGTTTATGAGGGAAATTACGATAACTATTATGCGTGCATTTTATAGCGTATGTTTTTATTTTGAATTTTTAAGGTAATATAAGTAACAATGTTTTATACTTTACTAGCAAATTTATACCCGTTCTTCGCACGGAATAAAAAATATCAAATAGATTCCAAATATGTGTACCATATACCCTGTTATAGGATCATAAACTTATTATTGTTTCCGCTCGTTATAAATTATAAAATCCGTTTCATTGCCTTAAAATTAGTAGGTTAGTAGGTTGGTAGACATATATTTTCAGGCTTGTGTGCTTGGTCACAAAGACCCGCTTATAAACCATCGTCAAGAAGGACGGACACGACTTACACACATATATGACAGATGCTGCCATCTATCGCCACCTCCACAATTTAGACATGTCCCTGAAGGGGAGGGAAATAGTCTCCAGGGACCTGTACCCGTGGGAAACTGCGCAATGACCGCCCACAGGACTTTCGGACCCAACAGATTTAACGAGCACGTACTCCGCATATACTCGACAAACGCAAACATCCATGCCTTACCGGGATTCGAACCCGAACCCAGAGGCTCCAAAGGCTAGCTCCCTAACCGTTGTGCCACCGGGTCGGCCCTTAAAATTCCAAAATGAAAAATACGCTATAAAATGCACCCATAAATGCCATCACAATTCCCTCATAAATACATAAAACCTTTTTGCTCATTTGGCGCGTTTTGGGAAATAATTTGGCGAGAAAATAGATATAGCTACCCACACCCATTATACAGCTCAAACACAATGACCTTCGAACAACCGACCAGCTTATAAATTATTCATAAAAGAAATTGCCTATTTGGCGAATTTTAGTTAATAATTTGGCGAGTTTGGCAACGTATTTGGCGAAAAAATAAAGACATAACACACTAATAGCTCTAGTGCGATGGCCTTTATTAACCATCATAGTTCAGTAATAGCTTAACTATACATTTATTGCTTAAATATGCATACATGCAGTCAACAGAAAAATCCAATGAAAAAATCATCAAATAAACCCACAATAAAATCCGGGAATGAAGACTGGCGGAATTACGTCACTTGAAACGTGTCAATTATTTTTCAAATAATAAATTTAGTTTCTGAAAGTAATGGCAAAAGAATAAAATAAACATTTTGAATTTTAAATGTTTTCGTTAAAAGTTTTATTTAATTTTTTCAGCCGATGGCATCAGGAAAGAGAAAAAATGATCGGATTTGAGCGAAAGTGGTGTATTTTTTTCAGAAAATTCGAATTTTCTCTAAAAATGGAACGAATATGAAAAAACTAAGCCTCAGGTGCACACGTTAGTATTAAAGGGAATCTATCTTTAAAATTTCGAATTCCTGTGGGCAGTATAAGTAGGTCTTTTACGATCCGATAACAGACACACACACAGACAGACAGACAGACTCTTTCTTTTATTATTATAGATAACAAGCAGGAATAATAACAAATAAGTTTATTATCCTATAATTTATTAAATTGTACATATACTTGAATCAATTACAACTTTTTTTAGTCCGTGCGAAGAACGGGTATTTATTGTTGCTAGTTAATAAATAAAATGAAAGAATGTTTTAAATACAATCACTAAAAAATGCCGTGTGAATATATTTACGTCTTTTTTTTAATTCAATAGAATGGAATTCAGTGTCATAACTTTCTATACTCTTTTGTAGTTTTTATAAAGATAAGAATTTTTTATAAATTATTTACTCTTGTATAAAATTAAAATTGGTGGTATTTTTCAGTTTTTGATAATACTTCATGGTTGTGCGGCTTATTCCATGATTATGGTTCCTTTTTATAAAACTATCGTGTTGGACTCTATACAGTTCATTGCTAATCAAGGTAAGATACATTTATTTCTGAAACAATTTTGAATTTGTTGGAAGAATGTAAAATATCGCCTGGCTGTGTGAAAAGAGAGCGATTATAAATTAATCTAGCAAAATCAAAGTGAGGGTTTACTATTATAAAATTTAGATGTGCCTTTAAATTATTTGTATTAATAAATTAATTGCTTAATTGTTAAATACGCAGCCAATCTGTCATTGATAATTGTAAACACCGTGGAAAACGCCCTCAGCATCCTGATGAAAATCCGGGAAATTCCCTCACTGCGCATCTTGGTCATGATGGATCCGCCAACACCTGAGCTCTACGACGCTGCCAAAAAGGAGGACATTAAGCTACTCACGTTTCAAGAGCTGGAGGTACTTTTTTCCAAACAATTTTTTTAAAGTTTACTTCTTTAAATAAACTTTGCATGACAATTCGAGAAGAAGCATTGAAGGGCTTCTCGAATAGAAACTTTTATTGAATTTTTGAAAATAAATAGTGTCTTTTTGACGTTATACAGGGTGGCTCAAATAAAAGTGCCCCCGGCGTGGAGCTACGAATGCAGGGATATACTTGGCGAGAAGAACTATTGAAGCCGCTTGAAAGCCCCTCCAAGTCAAATTCATAAATTATTTAAGCGTTCAATGGATTCACTTGGCACAACCTGTTTTATCATTGGTTGGTTTGGTTGTTCCTAGACAATAGAGAACTATTCATGGACCTTCATGGACTATTGGCGAGTTCACATCTTAGTGCGAGCTGTGTAAGTGAAAGTTGATCAGATCAGTGCACAGGTGACGATGGCACAGTTCCGGTAAATAATTCGCCAAGCGTCTGTTTAGGCTTAATATTGAAGAGATCAATAGCTGTACTTGTCAAACGTGCTTTTGCATGTTTTTAGCCTACTTTTCTTTTTTTTAATTCGAAAGAATTAAAAAAATGAAAAAGTAGGTATTGACATGCGGTCGATGTCCGTCTGTCTGTCTGTCCGTCTGTCCGTCCGTACCCCCCTTCCAAAATCGGTTCTATCCATCGGATCTTAAAAATTCTTTTTTTGTTAGAAAGCTATGACCTCAGATACCCAACTTTCATACTTTTTGTCCGTCTGTCTGTACGTCCGGACGGACATAAATCTACTATCTGTCGGCGAATTTCCCATTGAATTAGCATTGAAATTCAATTTTGAGTCATTTAAATCACTGTAGGTATTGAAATGCGGTTGATGTCCATCTGTCTGTCTGTTCGTATGTCTGTCTGTCTTTCCGTCTGTCTGTCCGTCTGTCCGTATCCCTCTTCCAAAATCGGTTCTATCCCTCGGATCTTAAATTTTTTTTTTTGTTAGAAAGCTATGACCTCAGATACCCAACTTTCATACTTTTTGTCCGTCTGTCTGTACGTCCGGACGGACATAAATCTACTATCTTTCGGTGAATTTCCCATTGAATTAGCATTGAAATTCAATTTTGAGTCATTTAAATCACTGTTGCCAAATCAACAATGGCATGAGAAACTTTATTTATTTAAACATATTTGAAGCAAAATAATATTTTCATGAATCAGTTTGGAATGACGTCATAAAATGTAGCACAATTTGATTCTTTGATTATTCATTAATTATCTACCAAGAAAGCATGTAATTATGCTTAGTTTTAATTTATATTTCTTATTTTTTAATGCAGTTCGGAGTAGTTTCATTACTTTTGTTATTAATAAATATTTAATTATTCTTCGAACTACAAATAAATCACGAGCAGATGATAAATAATATTTAATTAATTTACGAAAGAATATTAAGGATAATAGTTGATTTTGGCTTTTAGAAGTTTAAATTATAGCTGGGTGCTGTGTTTCGATTTTTTTTCTAATGTGTATAAATCTAGTGTAGAAACGGCTGTTGATGATATTTACTTTAGAAACCTATTTTATTTTCCCGATTAGAACTTCAGTAAGTATTTAAGTAACATGAAAGTAGGCTATTTTAGTTCTTTGTGAACTTCTTGTTTTACTTGGCAGCATATTGTCTTATCCCTACCTCTAAGCCTGGCCACTTTTATTTGCGCCACCCTGTATCTTAGTTATACTGTCGAGAATATGAGTTTCGCAACTAGGCTCTTCAAATGATTGTGACATTTGATTTTCAGGCTCTGGGAAAAGCTAACAGAAAAGAGTTAATGGTATGAGATATTTTTATTATCTTTATGTATAATCTTGCATTATTTTACTTAAATTATGAAAGTAATTAATTGAAAAAATTTATCATTGATACCTATTCACAACATTCATACATATTAATGAAACTCAACTAAAATATATATAGATGTAGTTAACATTCGTTTAAAAACAAATCAAGTATGTTTAATTTTTTCTAGCTTCCTAAGCCCGATGACGTATTATGCATTCCTTATACAAGTGGAACAACAGGTATGCTACACAAACATTTATAAATTTTAAATTTAGTGCTCAAATGAAATGATTCGATGATGTGATATTAATCAAATGATATTACGAAGTAATACTAGCTATATTGTTTTTTTTAATCTCCTCATGATATTAGGTACCCCAAAAGGAGTAATGGTGACGCATGGAAGTTTGGTTTCCTATGTAGGTGCAGCCATGCTTTCTTATGGCGTGAGTATTATTTTGTAAATCTTGTGAAGTATTCGTGAATTTTAGTTTCCTACTTATATGAGACAACGGCTGGTAACTAACTGTCTTCATTTTTTTTGCATTGTTAATGCTTATTTTTACTACCAACCGTTCGTAGGAAAAGAATATTTTATTTACTATCACTAAATAGTTAACAAAAAATGAACCTAAATGATAGTCGGCCTATTTTGGCTCCCATATACAAAAAGACGATTTAACCATTTTGTCTCATTTATGTTAAGGAGGGGATCGGGCCAGAAAGACTTCTCTAAGAACTATTTATACGAAAAAAAGTAACACTCTTAAACAACAGCGTTTAACTCAGTCTGAGTTATTCCACTCCTTCCGGTGCCGAAAATGCACTTCCCTATAGAGTGGATTTCACTCTTTTTGCGTGAAAAAAGAAACAAACTACGTTCACTCTTAAAGAGCGTTTTAACTCAGTCTGATAATTTCCACTCCTTCGGTGCGAAATGCATCCCTATAGGAGGGATTCACTCTTTTGCGAGTGAAAATAAGAACATCACGTCTACACCTTAAACGAGCGGTTTTAACTCAGTCTGAGTTAATTTCCACTCCTTCGTGCCGAAAATGCTTCCCATAGAGTGGATTCACCTTTTTGCGAGTGAGAAATAAGAAACAATCTACGTCCACACTCTAACGAGCGGTTACTCAGTCTGAGTAATTCCCCTTCCGTGCCGAATGCACTTCCCTATAGGAGTGGATTCACTCTTTTGCGGAGTGAGAATAAAAAACAACTACGTCCTACACTCTTAAGGCGGGTTTTACTCAGTCTGAGTAATTCTTCTTTCGGTGCGAAATGCACTTCCTATGTGATTCACCTTTTTAGAGTGAAGCTAAATGAGAAGCACCCTTCAGAATGCCCGCTGTCACTCTCCAAGTGATGAGAAAATGGCGGTCGGCAACTGCTGTACACATTGAGCTAGAAGGGAAACTGGAGTGAAGTGTCAGCGAGCCGAAAACCCACTCGCACCCTTTTGAGCGAACCGGGCAGAAAAGGACTATTTTCCTTAACATGTATATGCAATGCTTGTATGAGACCCCTCTATCATATTGACTTGGGCTCCTAAACGTATTTTAACATTTTTAGTTCGAAAGAAATTAACTTTCTTTAACTTTAAATTCCAACTTTTTTAAGAAATAACCATGTGGATCACTAACTAAGAACCAGCGAAGACGAACCCAATAGCGAAATAGGCAAGTTTCTATGTTTTCTGCCCGGTTCGTTTCTGCTGCAGTGCCGTGTATTCCTCCGCGTTTCGTTATTGAACCGGCTCGTTTGCTGCCCTGTTCAGTGAATCACACACCTCACTCCACTTTTTTTCTAGCTCAATGGCTGTAAACCGCTAGAGTGTTTGGGATTACAAGAGTGTATATAATATGACATTCATTAAGTTATTTTTGCCACCTTGAAAAGGAGGAATAATTTGGTCGTCCGTCTTAAGCAGAAACTTTAGTTTTCGATTACTCTTGGTCTAAATGGCGTTATGGTACATTGGATTGTGCTGTATAATACTATGTCCGTTTTTGATAGAAATACTTCTGTTTTAGGAGGCTACACATTATGGGGGTACAATTGTTTCATATCTTCCCCCATCTCACATTTACGAAATTGTAAATAATGTAAGTATTATTATTTTATTGCTATTTAGTGGTTATTATTTTATAATTATTGGTTGGAAAATGTTCAGGAGCTTCTATATTTATCGTTCATTTCAATAAGTTCTGGACGTTATTTGCTCCCTTTTCGAAGGCTATTACATTGATACACTCGAGAAAGTAATAGTTTGCTTTGTACACTTTTACACTACCTAATGCAACCATGCGAAAGGAAATCAATTACAAGTTAGTGCATTTTTTGTGTTTTGAATAAATATTCTTAAAATATCCCAATCATGTAGGTTACGACTTCCTATTTCGGCCGCCGCATTGCTTTCTACACCGGGGACGTGAAACTTCTTATGGAGGAAGTAAAAATTATACAGCCGACTGTTCTGCCACTAGTGCCTAGGTTAATGAACGTCATATACGCGAAGGTTTGTATAAATGAATATCCTAACGAAATCGTACCAGTGTATATCGTTTTAGGTAATGTCCTCAACCTAAACCGAACTAAATAGAGCTCAGGCCTCGACAACAAGCGGTTACGTGATGACAGGGTCGGGCTCGGGACTGTGCCTTTGGAAGCGCCACTCAAGTGAAGGAGTGAAAATGGTTATCCAATGAGCGAAGTTTTGTTGGAGTTAGTAATAACGATTTTCTCCGCTTCACTCGTGTAGCGTTCGGTACGGTGAAGACTCGTCCAATCAAGTTCCTCTCAAGTTCCTTCTATACACCTAGTTTGAATAAAATGATAATTTTTGGGTTATTCTGGCCCGATACTCTATTTAGTTTGGCCTTGCCTGAACTGCCATAAATATAAGATGTCATGTTAGTTTTAAGTTTTAGTTTTTAATAACAGATGGCAGCACCACAATTTGCTTTAATGTCCCAAAAGTTCTGTAGGGGGCAGCACTACCTTTATATGCTGTTAGCATATTTGATTTTGGAAACACAAGAATTTGATGTTGCTAAATAAGCAATAAATAAGCAATAAGAGCTCTGCTAAATAAGCAATAAGATATATCAACATTGAATCACGGTAGCTCTGGTGTGAATCGGCATGTTTCACGTCTTGATGGCAACAGTTCCACGTGAATAAAAATGACGTCTTGATTTGGTTAATCCATGTAGTGGGCGGAGCTTACTGTGTCAAATCACCAATGAAATGCAGGAATGAAAGTAAAAATGACAAAGCAATACATAAGCAGAGTCACGTGAAACAAACCCATTGTAGTCCCAAAAGTACAGAGAATAAGAATAAAACCTAATATAATTTTGTATAAATTTCCCCTAGGTTATGGAAAATATTAAAGGAAACGTCGTTAAGTCTACTTTGCTGAAAATTGCTTTATGGAGGAAAGAAAAACTGCTGGAAAAGTAAGTGCCGTACACTTAGTTGTCGTTGAATAAATGTTTTAATCCTTTTTAACTTTTCTATGCGTTTTTAATGGCAAAATATACAAATACATTTATAATTAAAGTAGAAGCTAGGCCAAAAATAATTTCTGTCAAACAACATGTTGACCATTCCAGGGTAGAGTCCCCCAATAGAGCTGTACCACAACTCTCAATTTCCCCTTTAGAGCCCAGGCAACGGCCCTTAGCAACTCATGAAGGACTAACAGTGCTTATATAGTTGCATAGCGTTATGCTCGGATTTTGTTAATTTTATGCTTTTCGCCTTTATTTAGGCTTTTTAAGATGTCGTCTCAGTTTGGTTTTGCATTTTAGAAAAGGTACACGAATAAAATTTTACATTTAAAAGGTGTGGATTCATATATTGTGGATCGGAAAACGATAAAGTTGTCCATAGTCTTCCGAAACTGACATAGGATATGTAGTTGTTTATTTATTTTTTCCAGAAAAAAATTAAATCCTCCTCTGAAACTAAGGTTCATCTTCAAATATAATATTAAAACAAAAAAAAACTTAGTGTGCTTATAGTTGTAGAAAACTGGAAGATTCCTAATTTAAATTATTGAATTGGACAATTCGAACGGGGTGGAGCGCGGTCTATTTGTGGGAAAGAAGACAATGCTTGACATAACTTTGGCGTCACTGTGAGCGCAACCGTTCTAATTTAGACGAATTAGGCTCCGGAATGTTTGTTTGTGGGGTTTAAGACAATGGTGACCGTAACTATGACTTCAATTGAGGCATCTCAGGGTTGGAAAAAAAACAGTTTTTTTATTAAAAAAACCCCTAAAAACCCGTTTTTTTTTTGTTTAAACCTGGTTTTTTTTAAAAAAAACTTTTCTGGTATTTAACTAGTTTATGCATTTTCAAGACTGTAATGATGTTTATATAAATTTCAAACTTTATTTTAAGGTTTACTTTACTATAATAGGATCCCTATATATTTTTTTAATTTGAAATTTTATTAATATAAAACTAATTTTGGTGCAAAATATACCCCATTTATTTCAATTTCCACATAGTCATAAAAGCTTTGCAGCTTTTTCGATCCCAAACTTATTACGCCATTTAGACTGCACTAGACCAAAAGAGGAAAAAATGCGCTCAACGTTAGCTGTTGTTGCTTTAGCAGTCAGAATGAGTTCAACTTTACTAAAAATGTTATTGTTAAACTTTTTTATATCTACTGCTTGGCCTCTCCACCATTCGGTTGCAGACACCTCTTTTACATAATCGCTCTGAAAAAAATTATTTCTGAAAGGGGGAGCTCTTGGCACAATATTTCATAACAAGAGTGACTAAAGAGTTATTAGGGAACCTGTGTTTTGCATATTCTAATGCTTCTTTCTTTTCTTCAGCCGACAGTTCAAAATCATCTTTGATCTTCGGATCGAGTAAATACGCCAGAAGATGTGCTGGTGTTATTGCTATTTTGCAGCGTTTATCCATTTTAGTTTTTTTGTCAAAGTGGAAGTTACAAATAAAACTAATTAACTTTTTTTTTATTTTAAATTCAAAAATGTTTTTAAAAATATCTGAAAAAAAACACTTTGGTTTTTTTGAAAAAAAAACCATTTGGTTTAAACCATGTCAACCCTGGGCATCATCATTCCAGTTTTCCACTGTGAAGTGTGAAAAAAATTTATAGGTTTATTTGGAACTCTCTGAAATCGTGGGCCCGAGACCCGTGCCTTTTAGGCCGATGTTTGGGGCGTGGTTCTAATGCAACGTTTATATAACCAACCAAACCTAATTTGTTCCAGGGGCAAAGTCCTGCATCGCTCCTTCTGGGACAAGGTCGTCTTCAAGGAGTTCCAGAAGGCCCTCGGGGGCAATGTCCGCGTCATCACCACGTCATCTGCTCCAGTGCCCACGGAAGTAATGAACTTCTTCAGGAGAGCATCCGGAGCTTATGTGAGTGGGAATGAAGAACTCAAAATTATCCTTGTAACCACTCAACTTAAAATGATAACCCCACCCGACCTAGTGGTCCTTAAAAGTTAACTAACTAAAAATATGTTGTTGTTTTTAAATCTAAATACATCTTAACATCTAAGGATATATTTTAAATTAACAAGTCAAAGCAGCGGCGTCCCCGTCAATTTGCCCGATGCCAAGCTGTTTTGTGCACATTCAATCAAAATAGTATGGCAAAAAGAATGGGACCTCCAGAACTGAAAATAAGTTTCACAATAATTTATCTCCATCCATAACCTAGCCATTTTACCGTCATCAAGCAGAAGGCAGAGTAGTGCTGCACGCCCACTCCTCCTGATTGGCAGCAAAGGACTTACTCAATTGCATCTTCTACTTGGCAGAAGATCAGCCCTTTTGCGTCATGATGCGATGCCTCACTAAGTGTCTACCATATCTTATTTGACTGTCCAGCTTTCACACTGAGCAGGTTTAAACATTTTAACATTTAAAAACCGATCTATCCAGCACATTTTACCTCGTCCTCCATATCATGCCTTGTTTTCTTATTTAGTTTATATTGGCTTTTATTTTGATTTAGCTGATGCCTGTTTTTAAATGTTATGTGTAAATTTTATGAATCACTTTAACCTTTTTATTACATAGTGTTTGATTTAGATTTCTAATCGTTTTTAAATGTTTTGTGTCATGTTCCATTTTAATCTATTAGAATAATCTAGAGTTCGGCGCAGTATGCCCTTTGATGCCCTTGCGCTATTAAATCTAAACATCCATTAGATCCAATTCCCGCTTTCTACGAGGGTTTTTTTTTTTTTCAACCTCCGATGGGCTGTAAAGAAAAGACGGGTCAATATACAAAAAAGATTTTAGTACCAAACGTAATGTAAAATACAGCTTATTTCTCTACATAATCCCCTTGACGATTAAGGCATTTGTCAAATATGTGAACAAGCTTTTCAATACCCTCTTCATAAAATGTAGCCGCCAAGTGAGAATTGCGAGCTGTTATTCGTTTCTCGCAGGCAGAAGGAAACAGTGCAACGGAAATTCATCGAAGAATGAGTCGGGTGTATGATGGAGACACCTTTATGAGTGATGGCGTTGTTCGTGAATGGTGTCGAAAATTTAATGGTGACCGAAATGATGTTCATGAAGAAGGGGGTCAATTAGCAAGTCTGTCGCTACAGACGACATGGTTCAGCGAGTTGGCCAAGCGGTTAGGGAAACTCGAAGGTTTACCATAAGTGAATTATGGATTAACAGTAGTTGCTTGGAGGACTGAAAAAAAATGACGTGAAGCTTATAAATTGAAGTGAAATTTAAAAAAACCATCACAACTACCTTCCAATCATTAGCGGCTACATTTTATGAAGAGTGTATTTCAAAGCTTGTTCACAGATATGACAATAAATGCTTTAATTGTCAAGGTGATTATGTAGAGAAATAAGCTGCATTGTACATTACTTTTGGTAATAAAATCGTTTTTGTATATTGACCCGTCTTTTCTTCACATCCCATCGGAGGTTGAGAGAAAAACAACCTTCGTCACTTATTCATTCCAAATTTTGCAGATTTTTGAAGGGTTTGGTCAGACTGAAGTTCTCGCTGCCACCAAGACGCTTCGCCTCGAGCGTTATGGAGGTGAGTGATAAGTTCCCGATGATGACCAGAATTTCGTTATTATAAAAAATCGTACCTTCTTTATACTCGTCACATTTTACTCTTTTTTTTCAGGTCATGTTGGTCCACCTATACCAAACAATCACGTCAAAGTGGTAGACGTCCCAGAAATGAACTATTATGCTAAAGACGACATTGGTGAAGTAATTATCGCTATCTGTCTGCTTCGAATTCGGTGTTACTATATTTCAAATTATAACTTATACTTAATGGATCGGTCAAGTTGTCGCTAGTTTACTAAAGCTATCGTTAATTATGTGTTTCAGTTCTTTTGGTTAGATATCTCAATGCACTCCATTGGCTCACTATAAGGAATTACAGATTTTTTTTTCCTTGCTTTGTATAACGGCATATAGTCCCAAATTATATAAAAACTAGCTTTTAGACCCATTTATCTTAAAATTTAAATTTTAATATAGATAGTTTCGATAATAATCTCAAAACAGAAAGTCATGTGAAATTCTCCTAGAACGTAGATAGTGTCATCTCGATTTGAATACAAATTAGCGGCACTTTCGTTGATGTTGTTAAAATTTGGTGAATTTAAGTTTGCACAATAATAGTTGAGGGCTAAACGTCATATATCCCAGCATGCAACGCTTCCTTGAGGGACAAAATACGTCAGATGGTATAGCTCTGTAGCGGCCTCAGTAACCCACAGTCTACCAAAAGGATCCTCAAGGTGGAGATGAGTTACCTCGGCTTATATACTACTATTACCGTTGTAATCTGGAATAGTGGTAGGAACGTGGCTGTAAATCAGCGCCACCTAGTTGTTGATGGCATATTGAGGTTGCGTGTGTGGTGAACCGCCACAGCTCTATTGAGTTAACATGCTTGAAAAGCCACTTTTCTTTTATATAACCCAACTAATATGTTTATTGTGCCCATAGGTATGTGTTAAAGGACCTGCCGTCTTCAAAGGATATTTCAAGAACGAGAAAGCAACCAAAGAGAGCCTCAAAGACGGTTGGCAGTACACAGGCGACATAGGTAAATGGCTTCCAGTAAGTTTCTCATGGAAGTTTTCCAATAGAATATACTCACATGATTGATATAGAAAATGTTTTTTAAAAAATGATTTAAAAAAATATTGTTGATAAAAAACATTTACCTAATAAAATAATGTTCTCGTTTTTAGAACGGAACTTTGCAAATCGTCGACAGAAAAAAACATATTTTCAAACTTTCTCAGGTAATAAAAAAAAACCTTAAATGGTAATATTTTCATTTAAATTTACACCGTTTGATATTCCCGACACACGCATTTTTGCCTCAAAAAATACTTTTAGCAAAAGCGTATGTGTATTACGTCCGATCATTTTTCCATTAACGATAGCTGCCTTCTTTACTTTTTTTTAAACTTTTATTTCTTATGTGTTAACCCTTTCACTCCCAATGTTTTTATTTAGAATCATCAGCTTGCGATTATTTTCTTTACTAAATTAAATTCGCACTTGTTCAAATAAATTTTATTAAATTATCTCCTTTTTTTCTATTAAGTTATATTTCCTTTTTGCATTGTTAGATGGAAGAATAATGCCTTTAGAAGAATTATATGATGTTTGATTTACTTAAATGACAATTTGAAAAACATGGGAAAATAAAATTTCTTCTGAAACAATTTTATTAAATAAATTAGCCTTAAATTCTTCATGCTTGCATTTTGAAATGTTCAAAAATTGATTTTTTTTTGTATTTTTAATAAATATAGTTTCGAAAGAATTATTGTTATAACCATTGTTTCCCTTTAAATTTTAGTTATAAAAATTAAATTTTTTCCCCTGCTTTTTCCATGTCATTCTGGATGCATAATGGTATAATGAATCTATTTCACAAATTTTAGAATAAAAAATAAAAAGTTGGGACTGAAAGGGTTAAATACCGACATTTCGAAGCTCTGCCCCACAATAAATATTTTTTGGCCCAACCCAAATAAGTTCACCAAACTTTAAACAAACCATTAAATGTATCTCTTAATTTGGTTATTTTCTTGTGAAACTAAATAGATAACAATAAATAATAACCTATTTTATTTTTTAATTTTATGATATGTACGCAGTTTATGGACGAAAAATAATAACCCAAATAGACTTTTACTGAGTCGCAAACTCAATCTCTTGAACTATTTGCTCTCAAAACAGAAATATTATAATATTCTTTGATATTTTAAAAAAATTATATATTTTTAATATTTCTTATATATTTATTTCTTTGTTAAAATATTTTTTAATGTGTTTTTTCATAAGGGTGAGTACATAGCTCCAGAGAAAGTTGAAAATGCTTATTTACGACTGCCACTAGTCCTCCAAATTTTCGTCGATGGAATGTCAGATCAGGTAGGAAAGCTTCATAACCAAATAATCCCCTTACAGCTCTAATAATATTAGTGTGCTACTATACTAATTAATAATATAAATAATTGATGAGAGGCGTCAAAACTAATTCAAGAAGGCGTCAAAACGTCCCCCCCCCCCCTATCCCAATAAAAAGTTGAAGTTGTGGCCCTGGTTGATAGTGTTAAAATTTGGTGAAGTTGAGCTTGCGCAGTAATAGTCGCTGAGCACTAAATACGTCAGACGATTAATTGGAGCTTCATCACTTTTATATACATACACACACTACACTTACATGCAGGAACTGCATACTGGCCACACGTGACATCACTGCATTGACGTCACGGCGTTACCTGGGAATCGCGTGATACCAGGGGTGCCTACAGGGGGGTCAACGACGCAGACTGCGTCGTTGAAATTTTAGGGGGGGGGGGTCGAAAAAAATAGAATTTTTTTAATGTAAATGGTTTATTTTGTCTAAGATACAACTCTAACAAATTCTTGTTCTCTCTAATCATCTGTCTGCCCCCCCCCCAAAAAAAAAACCCCTTCAAGAATCAAAAATGGTAACCAAAATCCTTAAGAACATTACGAAAAGAAGAACATATAGATAATGGGATATGGCGTCGGCGCCTGACGATATATTTCTGACATTTATTACCCATAAACAACCCATCACTTCTTTAAAGCTGAAACAAAACACTTGCATCTGCCCTTCTCATGCCATAAATCTCACGCAGTCTGTATAACATACAATTCGATGAAATGATGACTCCCGCATATCTAATTTTACCAATCACATTCGTGCAATTTTCCCGCTTAGATTGTTGTTTTCGAAACGGAGGGAAGCATCAAATCAAAGATACACTTTATTAAAAGCATCTATTTGATCTATTTTAAACTAAATAAAGTTAAAATGCACTGTACTATAAATACCCAGGAGCTTATTTTAAAGTGTTCGGGCAGTGATTTCGGTAAGATTTTCGTAATTATATAATTTGAATACTATTTTAATCTTGTTAACCGTCTGAAAAAGCAAATTGGCTGAAATGTAAACTTGTTTTCACTGCTTGAGATTTAAATTAAAATCTTAACTGAAAATTTAATTTCTTAATTTGAATTTTTTTTTATTTCTGTAGTAGATGGTTATAAACGACTCCTCCATGCTTTAAATTTTGGAATTTAATAAAATTATTAAATTTATAAAATTTTTAAAATTATGTGTGCTGCTTAAAAAACAGTCATTTGACGGGTTTATACGTCTGTATCCTTTAGAAGGTTGGGCAAATAAGGAAAGGATTCTAATACTGAGAAGTTAATTATATTTGATATTACTGATAATTTGAGTTTCAAAGTTACATTAAAACATTTTTGACACAAAAGTTAAATCTCTTCAGTTTCTTGCATTCAAATAAAATTTTAAAAGTCATTTTTTTTAATTAAATTTTTACGTTATAGATTATTATAGTTCAACAACAATATTTATTGATTTTTTGCCTTAATTTTAAAAGTATGTACATTGTTAAAATATTTAATAAAGAGCTTTGCATATTGACATTTTACAATGTGAAATTTTGGTGTATCTTTTACTCTATAAAACGGTAACAGCCTATAGCGGCCTCTTGATTTATGGACATAGTTGCCTATTTTTTTTTTTTGTATTTGAAAATTATAAATATGGAATACCGCATTTTTTGTTTTGCTTCCAACCGACTGCATGTAGTCCTAAATTGTACAAAAAATAATTACGTGTTTCTGATACCTCAATTTTTAATTTAGATTTTAAAATAGCTAGTTTTTGTCAATCTGAAACAGGAAATAATGTGATATTCTGTCGATTGATCTAGATTGTGTTTAGGTTCCTAAGCAAATCGGCGAAATTTTGTTTGAAAGTGTTGAAGTTTCGTGAAGTTGATTTTGAACAATAACAGTAGCTGGCACTAAATAAGTCGTGATCAATTATAACAGAACTTCATGTTTATTATTAACAACAACAACAAAAAAACTGAAAATATAAATTTCTAACAGATACGTATTCGAAAATTTTCTAATTGTTTATAAATCATATAATAAAACAGGAATCGCAAATAAAATCTTTAACAATCTGCAAAATGATAATTCTATTTTAAGAGGCCCATCGCCGAAGAAACCAATGTGCTGACAAGTATTTCTCATAAATATTTCTTAATCACTGTTATAGCATTTGAAGCAGACATCATAAATATTCAGAATTTTGTATATAACATTTCTATGAATGAATGACCTTCGGATAATATTTCTGGCTTAGTATACATACATACCCAGGCCCAAGTCATTTCCCCGCTATTGCCTACAGTTAGAAACAGTACGAAGATACTTGTCGTCTGGTGTCAAATGTGTGGGTGATTGAATATGTTAAGAAATTTCAATTTCTAGTTTCAGGGTAAGAATTTTGTTTACTATTTAACTTTAATTTTATTAACTTATTAAATAGTAACTTTTTTTAAGTGAAACTATATCTGTAAACATAATAGAATAGTTCCGAAAAAGTTTGATATTGTCAAATGTGTTGCATTACATAAAAAGCGAAGAGAGCATTTTTATGCATTAAGAATTGAGAGAAGGAAATGGAAGCTATTTTTTATTGGATTACGTGTCCGGCTATTTTTATTGATTTAAAAAATTCTAGAATTACAATTACATAAATTTTGAGCGGAATTTTTACTGATTATTTAGATTCCCGATAGCTTTTGCTGCAAAGAAAATCTATTTAAAGGAAAATTAAAAATAAGTTGTAATTCCGTAATATAAAAGCTATTAAAAAATGTGCTTCCCTTTTTAATTAGGGGCAACTCTGCGTTGACCTATCAGTAGAAAAATATTCAAGCAGAAAGTCAGTTCTTGGGTTTTACTTCTGAGGACAAAGTTACCCCATTCGGTGGTACTTAAAATATAATTTTACTATAAAGTTTCATGTATACACCGTAAAGCTTCCTATATACACTGTGTGGTAAAAATTACTTAGGTTCAGTGTACTGCATAAATCCATATAGATATAAAATCCACACCGGGGTTTTTTTTTTTGGGGGGGGGTGCGTCGTTAGCTGTGGGGGGGGGGGGGGGATCGGCACCTCTGCGTGATACTCACGATCCCATCAGCTACTCATCACCTGATTGGCTGAGCGCAAGTGACGCTAGTCCATTGAGGTCTAGGAGACATTTTGTATCAGACGAAAGATAGATTTGTAGTGGTGAGGAACTTTTTTCTGAAGCGCCCTTCGAAGCTTTTGCCTAAATATGATCTAATAAATAAAGTAATATCTTCTTATTTAAAAGAAAAGCCTTTTTCATTTTCCAAGAAAACCTCACCCTACATACATACATATTTTACTCCACTAATTACTTACCCCTTCAGACCTGGTTTACCGTATACTCATCATACATCAATTGTATTGTTACGAAATAAATTTAAAGCTTACGTTTTTGCTTCTATA
This sequence comes from Oedothorax gibbosus, assembly GCA_019343175.1. Lineage (NCBI taxonomy): Eukaryota > Metazoa > Arthropoda > Arachnida > Araneae > Linyphiidae > Oedothorax > Oedothorax gibbosus. Next base: position 30,505 of record JAFNEN010000369.1, read on the forward strand.
CACGATAAGGATTACAGTTTTAACTGCCAGAAAGTAGTTTCATCAGAAGAAACAAGATATGGTTACATTAAATTTAATTTATGCTGTGATTTCTATTGTTGTGAGCAGTGTAAACCGTCATCTCACCAGGTCAACTATTAATATACTAGTGAATATTTGTACTATAAAAAGTAGCTAATTGTTTAAGTATTTACATTACAGTTATTAGTGATCATGTGATATAGTGGTTCATGTGATATAGTGAATATTTGGGGGCGAAATGGAAATTGTTGGTATTTATTATATTTTTGCATACGCCATACCTGCCATATAATCCTGTTTTTCATATTTCAGGATTATATTGTAGCTCTAGTTGTGCCTGAAATGTCGGGTCTGAAGCGCTGGTTAGAAGGGAAAGGACATAAGATTGAAAATGAAGATATCACGAAACTCCTGGAACAAAAAGTTAGTATACAATAGTTTAGTAGTTAGTAGATAAATACAGGGTATGGGCAAAATTAGTGACACATTTCGCAATTTTTACATTTTTTCTGATTTCTCATAAACTATTAGGGCCGTAGTGAGCCTAGTGGTCAGCGTCTTGGTCTCGGGATCGGAAGGTCCTGCGATCGAGTCCCGGTACCACTGAAGACCTACCGAGTATATGCGGAGTACGTGCTCGTTAAATCTGTTGGGTCCGAAAGTCCTCTAAGTTCCCATACCAAATCAATACCTCTGGGGGTGACAAGCCAATTCTGGGGATCCTCTAGTTGGCCTCTGTCTCTAAAAAATTAGATGGATCCACTTATGTGTGTGTGTTGTCTGTTGTGTCTGTCTTACTTGACGAAGGTTTATAAGCGGGTCGCTGACCAAGCACACAAACCTGAATATATATGTCTACCAACCAACCAACCAACCATAAACTATTATGAAATTTGTCAAATGCTTTTGATTTTGACGACTTGTAACACAAGTCCCAGCACACGTTTTTTCACAAGTATAGCCATAAGCATTTTTACATATTTCGTAGTAAAGTTAATGAAAAGTTTGAAAAAATGCAAAAATCGCAAGGTGTGTTAGTAAATTTTTCCAATCCCTGTGTTTAGCACTCAGTTATAATTTATGCATTATATATTAAATATGTATACCCGATTACATTTTGATTTTATTTTTACTGCAAATTTTTTGTTATGTGAGAAGAATTTTATATTAGACATTTTAAATTGTCGCGCTAACTATGGTTTCATTAAAAAAAATGCTGATTCGTATATTAACAAACCCTTTTATTTTTTAGGAAATCAGAACGCAGTTTCTTCAAGATCTCAGAGAAGCAGGGGCCAAAGAAAACCTCAATTCACTTGAACAGGTGAGTACAGTTTAAAATGTACTTTAGTAAAATATACGTAGGTTTGTGCGAACAATATTCCGGGTGGTTATAAAAAAAACGCTCGCTATTCGGAGAGGTCTGTAGCTTGAATGAATAATCCGAATGCAACAAACTTCGAGACAGTTACTAATCAAGAAGGGGGAAAAAGAATGGAATCATAAAAAAAAAAACTTTCGTCTCTTGACCAGGACTCTAAATTACGAGGCGTAATTGGCTGTGTTAAAGCTCCTTCAGGAGGCTAGAAATAGGCAGCCGGAATCGATTACATTACATTAATGCAAGAAATGACCACTTCTGGGTTTTGCCAATGCTTACAATATTGTGTTTGCATTGACATCGCCATCTGTCGGTGATTATTGTGACTATTTCTTTTTAAATGTAATGTAATCGATTCCGGCTGCCTATTTCTAGACTCCTTTAGGAGCTTAAACACAGCCAATTACGCCTATCGTAATTTAGAACCCTGGTCAAGAGACGAGGGTGTTTTTTTTATGATTCTATTCTTTTCCCCTTTTCTTGATTAGTAACTGTCTCGAAGTTTGTTGCATTCGGATTATTCATTCAAGCTACAGACCTCTCCGAATAGGGAGCGTTATTTTATAACCACCCTGTATAGTATATAGTAGATAATATATATTATTCCTACATATACTTTACACAAATTACGTTACATAATTCCCGAAATCCATTGTGTCTGTTTGTTTTTGTTTTTATCTACAAGCAGTTAATCTAAGTCCATTATTTTAATTATTTAAAAAAAATAATTTTAATTATGCTTTTTATTGCTGTGTTTCTAGGCGAGGAACGTGCATTTCATTCTAGAGCCCTTTTCCATGGAGAACGATCTTTTGACGCCCACTTTAAAAGTGAAGAGGAATCTGGCAAGGAAAAGATACGAAAGCCTCATCCTCGATTTGTACAAGGAAGGCCCACTTCTGTGAAATTAAAAACATTAAACTGTGTGTAATTATTAATTGTCGCTAATAAATTTCTTTGATTTTTAGAGTGAAATAAAAAGAAAAGTATTTATACTCTGCTCAAGTTTAAGTCCGTAAAAAGAAATTCTAATATTCTCCGTAAAGCAATAAAATATGTCGTTTTCTTTATTAAAAGTAGTAGATTGAAATTTTTAGATAAGAATAAAATTTTGGATTTGATTGTTATTCATCACATTAATTTTCGTGAAGAGTCCAATGGGGTTGTTAGTGGTTTCACGTCGGGAATGGCAACGTCTCCAGTGGTCTTGTTTTTATTTTTGCTTGGATTTTTGTTTTGGTTTTCGAAAATGAGATTTCTAAGAATATTTTACTTGTTAACTTTTTAAAATGACCGATTTCTTGTTGTAGTAAAATTGCCGTGTTGGTAGTTCAAATCATTTGTTAAAGAAAGATTGCGTAGAAAGAAAAGTTTATTTTCAGCTAAGACTGTCATTTTAAGAGTGAAACCGAAACAACTAATGAAATCGCAGGATTGGGGAAGTGAAAAAAAGATCGTTACATCATCTGAAACATTCTCATTAAAAATATAAATTATATATGCTAAAATGTAAAGATATAAATAAGAAGTTTACTTTGGTTTCCAAAAATTATCCCGGAATAATATGATCGAGTGTTTTGGGGTTGTTTTCCGTGAATAATTTTTCCAAAAGCTTCTCGTTAGGTGGCGCTCACACGTTGTTTGGTTGGTTGGTACACATATATATTCGGGTTTGTGTGCTTGGTCAGAGTCGACCCGCTTATAAACCTTCGTCAAGTAAGACAGTCACAACAGACAACACACACACATAAGTGGATCCATCTAATTTTTAGAGACAGATGCCAACTAGAGGATCCCCAGAATTGGCTTGTCACCCCCAGAGGTATTGATTTGGTATATGGGAACATGGAGGACTTTCGGACCCAACAGATTTAACGAGCACGTACTCCGCATATACTCGACAAACACAAACATCCATGCCTTACCGGGATTCGAACCCGGACCCACGGTCACACGTAAAACACACAGCATAGAAGGAAACACAGAGGCCGTGGTGAATGCGCAGTAGCGTGATAATGAAGCCTTTTGCAGACGACAGTTTCGATACGGACAGGATTAATGTATCCCATGATGCACGGCGGCTCCGCGTTGGTGTTTCATTGAGATTATACGCAAAAAGCTAATAATAAACCTATAAAGCTAATATAATTACATACTAATAATAATAAGCACCATAAAAACTAAAAATTCATCTAATTTGCAAAATTTTTATCTTCAAAATAGTCTGAATACTTTATTTACAATAAATTAGAGAAAATTCAGTTTTTTTAAATGTAATCTCAATGAGACCATGCGTCGTCCAGAGTTAAAAGGACATTAAATTAAAAAAAATAAGAAACATTAATTACCTTGCGGTAAAAATTTAAGAATTTATTATTAATGAAAAAAATCCGAAGGCACTTTGTTTAGCAAAGATAAAACTTATAAAAAGACAAAAACTGCAAATAGTTAGAGAAAGAAGTGTGGGCGATCTATCATTTACAAGATCTAGCTTGTTGTGAAGATAATTATTCTTTTTTTTTTAAACCATATGTGTTTTATTACGATTTTAATGCATACACAAATTTAAAAGATGCAAGGTACATTTATTTTATACTGTTATGGATTTACCTCTTGTAGGCGCAGAATATCATTTTGAGTAGCCTTTTTTAAGAATACATATAAGGTTTTTTAAACAATTGGATAATTTCTTGTTGTTAATATTTAATACTAAAAACGTTTTTAAAAATTTACTTTTTAGTGGAATCTAATATTTTGCAGGGATTTTTAAAAATTCTCTTGCAAAATTTAAATGAACTGAGTTTAAATACTAGATGGCGCTGTATATTTTTACCACTAAGTTAGAGTACTGATATAAGATTTTTAAAAAACATAACTATATAGTATTAAAAGTTTTCTTTAATATAACTATACTAACAAAGAAAACAATTGTAAGCATTCCTTCAAGTAAATTTTAAAATATTCTAAAAAAATTTATCACTACCACTATTTTAGAGTAAAAAAATCCACAAACTATATAAAGCTTTAAAATGCATAATTGTTGGTGGAAGCGAAAGTTTCAGGCACATCTCGATCATGATCGCTCTTCGTTTAGCCGATCTGGTCAGAACAGTGTCGATTCTAACTCACTCTTTCCTTGGGCCCTCCTGCTTACCAAGGCAGTTGACTGGGTCCGCCATTAAATGCTATGCGCCGAATCGCTGGTTACCTCGCTGGCGATTCGGCGACGGGTATATTCGGCTCTTTCTCCTAAAATCTCTTACCTGATAGAGGGGAGGGCTTGCTGTAGCTGAATACTGACGCTTCCAATGTGTGGCACTACAAGGCGTAGTTTGCCCTTTTGCTTTTTTTAAAGATGCACACATTAACATTTTATTAAATTAAATTTATAATTCCTTTTTCCAACCCCAAACCCTTTTTCCACTGCCCAAAATGTCCTGGTGTCCAAATGTCCCCGCAGCATATCTTAGCTGCCCAGCAATTCAAGTTATGCTCTTCCCGATTATTATTGAAGACCCAGAAGTTTTAATTTTCTCTAAAAAAGCAGTTGAAGTCGCTAAAGCTGTCTAAGACAGCTTTGGACCTATCTAGTTTTAGCACATATCATGGACACGACAACTACAATTCTTTTTTTTCTATAAGACGTATTAAATCTTTTTTGTTGTCTTATTTTTTAAAATCACTTGTATTTTACTCAACTTTTTCCAGAACAAAAACTATATTGATGAAACAAAACTGCCATTTTACTGTAAGTTTATAAATTTTCCCTATTACCCTAAAACATTGTTGACATCTCCTAAAATTTATGACACCCAAAATGTTTTAACTAGGTTTTCCAGGAATGAATAACAATTATTTTCTATCATTTTATCTTTAACTCAGTCAAAACTATGAATCAAGCTGGTATGCCAAAGTTATTGTATATTTGAGGTATGATAACCAACCAATAAGCAGGTAGTATAAAGGAGAATTATTTTTTAGGGCAATGGGGGCCCAGTGCGCCCCCAATGCTACCAACTTTCATGCTAATATTTATTGCTAGAGAGCCTAAATTAAAGAATGATTAATTTGGTAGCAGTTCTCGCAGTAACATCTTTTGCTTTGAACAATATTATAAGCTAACCTGAAAATAAACAAAAATGAAGAGTGCTTGAAAGAAATAAACCTATGTTTTAAAAAACAAACAAATAAGTTTTCTTATCTGATATAATTTTAACTTAGATAAACTCACCAAATTGTCCATTGCAGTCTGATTTAAGTTAGTTTTTTAATGACATTTACAACAATTAGTTTTTTTTTAACCTTTAATGCCCTTTTAGTAAAATCTCTGACTAACAATATCTAGTTTTGCTTGAAAGCACATTAAAAATCCCACAATTTAGAACAATGATCAAGTAACGACTTAAACATTTGAATACAAAGATTTAAAGATCTAGGGGGGGGTCTGACTAATTTATTGGTAGAAATTAACCTGACCATGTGTTGATCTAAGGTTTGGAGAAGCTTTATCAATCTAATACTTACAGACATACACGTCCCTCAGGCAATTTATCAACATACTCTTTTTTTCCTTCTTGGGAAAAAGTTATGTTTATAATGTTTATTAATCAGATGAGGTGTAGAAATTTGAAATGAGGGTATTGAGGTTTTTTCCCCTTTGATATAAAGATCACCATTGATAATAAGAAACTAATTCCAATATTTTATATCAAATATAAAAGGTTAAAATATTACAGAAAAGCAATAAAATGTTTCTGGATAGCTAGTAAAAAAAAATTCTCAACTATGGGAATATGCATGTTGCAGGTTTTGGGTAGCAACAACAATGAAAATAAAATTTTGTTGAATCTCGATTGGTGAACCAATGCCATGAAGGAACCAAACAACCATCAAAGAAAGTTTAGGATTGCAAGTTTGAAGGATCTACGGCACATGAAATAAGCCAATTAAAACATGAATGCAGTCTCCTCCAAGCGGAAATTAAAATTTACAGGATATATAATTTTTTAATTAAATTTTTTTTACCAAAACAAAATAATGAAAATTTTCAAATTCTGCTCAGATAATGAATGAACTTTTTAAAGATTTTTATTTATTAAAAATAGCAATGAACTAAACACTTGAAAAATGAATTTATATTTACAAAATAATTTGTACACCTCATTCAGCTTAGTCTACTATTATAAAAAAAGTTGCAACAAATATTCATTAAAAATTACTTAAATACAAGTTATCAACAAATTAGGAAATTTATGTAACAAACAACAATCATAACTATTGATTTAGACCAATTTCTTGACCCCTTCCTCTACGAACATTTGCAGTTCTTTTAATACCCTTTAGCCATGAAATAAGGAAATATTAAATATTATACAGTTAGTTCAAAAGCAGATAAATATAATTCTGTAATAAAAAAAACTACAATAACAATTAAATGAAAATTAGTAACACATAAGTCTTCACAATTGTCTAATTAAAATTAGTACTGTCTATTTAGATCATCTTTGGCTTTTCCTGTGTTTTTAGGCATCTTTTTGTTCGTTGAGTCTTCGATATCCTTCGCTTTGTAATAATGTGGTGCAACTTCTAAAAGCCACACCCCTTTAATCTCTACAACCTGCCTCATGTACTCTTTGGTTGTCAGCACTAACTCGTGATACACTAGCCAACGGGGCAGCTCTTCAAACAACGAACTGCTCGGATGTATCATAACAGTCTGCTGCTGCTTTGCTGTCTTGTACTGTCCACTCTTCGAAAGCCGAGCTGTGTGGTAAAAATAACCAGCTGTGATCGATTTCAAGATGGCCTCCGTGTCGGAGGCATTGGAGACAAGCTCAATTTCCACCCGATCCATCAGTCCTTCCAGTTGCTCGCGTACGTCTCTGGCTCGTTTCATGGATCTGTGTTGAATGTAGTTCTCGAAGCACCACTGGGTGCTGTAATCAGACTCTGCCCACTGTTTGTAGACGTTTAGCAGGGTCAAATGGTCGCCACCGGGACTGAAGAAGTTCTTTCTTGCTGTGTCTGCATGAACCATCTTGTCCTTTGGCCGGTAGAAGATGGAGTTGTTGACAGACAACATGGCCCCAATGGACAAGATCTCCTCGGAGCACTTGTATTTCTCTGAGGCCAACAGCATCTTGGACATCATGGGGTCCACAGGGAACTCAGCCATTCTGCTCCCCAACTTGGTGAGCTCCCCTTTGTGGTTGAGGCCTCCCAGCGCATAGATCTGCTCCAGAGCAAGAACTAAACTCTCATGCAGAGGAGGATCCAGGAAATCAAAGTGGATAATATCATTGATGCCCAATGATTTCAACAGAAGCACACAGTTGCCTAGATTTACTCGTTGAATCTCAGGAATGGTGTTGTCTTCGAGTTCATGTTGGTAGGCCCATGCAGTGTACAGGCGGAAGCACTTGCCAGCTGCCACTCTTCCAGCTCGACCAGCTCTCTGATTGGCAGAAGCTTTTGAAATGGGTGTGACAACAAGAGATTCCATTCCCGTCCTAGCATTGAAACTGTTTTGCTTACAAAAACCAGGATCAATAACATATATGATGCCATCAATTGTCAGTGATGTCTCAGCTATGTTTGTTGCTATGACTACCTTCCTTGAACCAGGAGGTGTAGGTTCAAAGATCTTGGCCTGCATGTCGGATGGTAAGTTAGCGTAAATGGGCAAAATAATTAACTCTCGCATTTTGGAACCTAACTTTCTAGTCCTCTCCAGAAGCATCTCGTTGCAAGTTTCGATTTCTTCTTGACCTGTCAAAAACACTAAAATGTCACCCAAAGGTTGTGTAAAGTGGATTTGCAAAACAGTCACTACACAAGCGTCCAAGTAGTTGGCCTCTGGTGCCTTGGTATAAAAAATATCAACAGGATATCGCCTACCAGGAATGCGAAATATAGGGGCATCATCGAAGAACTGTGAAAATTTCTGAGCATCCAGGGTTGCGCTTGATATAAGCAACTTCAAATCAGGACGGAACCTTGCAATATCCTTCACTAATCCAAACAATATATCGGTATGAAGAGTCCTCTCGTGAGCTTCGTCGACAATTACAACACTATAAGATGCCAAATCCGGTTCTGACAGAAATTCTCTGAGTAACATGCCATCAGTCATGTACTTCAACACAGTTCTTTCTGATGTGCAGTCCTCAAATCGAATGCTGTATCCAACTTCATTTCCCAACTTGACTCCGATCTCTTCGGCAACTCGAGCTGCAACACTCATGGCAGCAACTCTTCTGGGCTGCGTACACCCAACTTTCTTCCCGTCCTGGGTGTAACCTGCTTCATGCAGGTATTGGGGGATCTGCGTTGTCTTGCCCGACCCTGTCTCTCCCTCGATGATCAAAACATGGTGGTTCTCGATGGCTGCCAGCAGATCTTCTCGAAACGGGAATATAGGAAGACTCTTTCTTGTCTCTTGAATACTTAGCTTCCTTTTCTCAAATTCAGAGACCTCTTCGCTCTCTTGGGGGGCATTTTTGGAGCCCTTCATCTTGATAGACTGAACGAATTCGATTGCGTCATCAAACACAAAGTCGTACTCCTTTTCTTTGTGCTTTTTCTTGGCATCTTCAGCTCCGAATCTCATCTGAGCGAACCCAAGCCTTTCTTGTTCCCACTTGAGCTGTTCAGCATTCGGAGCCCTCTCCCGCTCGTCGACTTCTTCATACTTTTTGGTGACTTCCTTTCCTGTTGCTTCTGGCATTCTGTACCTCTCAATCTTCTCGAGCTCCTTGGCTTTGTCGTGCTGTTTGGCCAACTCCAAGATCTTCTTCTTGTATTGAAGCTCCTTCTTTTCTGCTTCGGTGAGAGGAACATCAGAGAAAAGATATTCTTCATCTTGAATATCTCCTTCAAGTTCTAACAGCTTGTTCTCCTTTCTCTTGACCAAATACTCTCTTCTTGACTCAACCCTCAACTTCGGAATAATCTTCTTCCGGTCTTCTGCCTCTAATCGAAGCCTTTTCGCGGCTTCTTCGAAGGCTCTTCTGTCAGATTTTGCTACAATGTTCCTCGTCTTATCCTTATCTTTCTTCTTTAGCCTTGCTGTGAATTCGTCTCTTTCTTTCAGATCTTCGATTCTCTCCCTCTCCGTTTTGTCATAATCGCTTTCAGAATCAGACTTCTGACGACTCTGGGACGGAATTTGACGATTATTTGAACCATCGTCACTCTCATCACTACTGGCAGATTTCCTCTCCCGCAGATTCTTTCTTTTTTTCGGCTGGGCAGCGGGCTTCACCTCGTACCCGTAGTCTTCTTCATCGTCGAGGAGCTTGTAACTCATGTTCTTTTTCAGAGTTTCTACGATCTCCCTCTCACGAGCCCTCGCCGGTTTTTCTTTAGCTTCTGCGTGGGGTACTTTATCCCATAGTTCTGTCGCAAATTTTAGCACACTGGGGTTTATGCTTAACATTTCTGTAGTCTTGATTTTGTCAATCAAGACATCAGCGCTGGAACTTTTAGAAGCAAGATTGAGTAAAAATTCCGCGGTATGTTTGTCGCTAAATCCTAGTATATTATGAAGTTCGTCATCGATCCATTCCATTACATTTGCCATCATGAACTTTATGAATAGCAAACTTGTAAATCACACATAAATCTAAAACCTATAATTTTCAAAACGTTTTTGTTGACTTTTTGTGTTTGTTGTGTTTTTCTTATGGTGGTTACAGCTAAATCAAAATCACCAAGCATGATAATAACTTGTGGCTAAGTTGGCGAAACAATAGATTTAAAATGATATTTTATGGCTTTATTTCATTTAGTAGGATAATAAAAAATTAAAACTAAGATAATGAAATTAGGAAATAATCGAATTTTTCGATTGAAGATGAACAGATCAGTATTGTTATAGCAAGCGCTTGCAAATTCTCAATATTTTTTTTAAATGAACCTTTGAAAGTTAAGTAATAAAAACTAATGTTTTCCCTGTTTTCTCATATGTAAGATATGAGTTATACAAAATTATTTGAATTAAGTTAGGTTTAATCATAGGTTTAATTTATATTATACCCAATAATTCAGTAAATACTGTAGCAATGTTAATTTCGTTTTGGCTACTAGATGGCGTGTTTATTTTTAAAACTTTTTTTTTGCATTTGGTTTTATGTTTTTATTTAAAAACAATCTTTAACCCCCAATTTTCATGACTTAAAGAACAATCAGCTGCAAAGAATACATTATAGTACAAACACGATGAATAAAATTAATATGTTAATGAGCAGGAGGCATTGGCAAAACAAGGAAGTATAGTGATTCGTTTTGTATGTTATGCAGGGTATCAAAGTACTGATATTTCTGAAATAAAGTAATCGAATTTTTCTGAAAATCTGTGAATACGGAATGTCAATTATGCTTTTAACTTTGATTAGAAGATTTTTTATTTTTTAAGCTTAAAGAGTGGAACTCCATTTAAATGTGCTAAATTCCTTACAACTTATTTATAATATTGCGTTTGGCAACAATATAAGTCTTTTCTTTCGGTTTCGATGGCATCTGGGATCAAGGTGGCGATGACTAAAATTAAAAGCTTGTTATTTTAATTGAAAAATTAATTTACAGCTTCAGGTAATGATAACTAACTATTTTTAATAAATAATAACATTTATGTGTGTTTCTTTTTGAATCTTCTCATAAGTTTGTTATTGTACCAAAGAAATGGAGGAGGCATCTTAAGTTGTTTATTAAATATTTATACAGTTGTTTTGATTTTTCAATGTGCTGAAGACATGTTTAAACATATTTCATTTCTTCTTTTACAAATTGTTGTGGTTAAGGGAGTGTCTAGTATCAATAGGGTAAATATTGTTGGCTGCTCTTACCACAACTGTTGTATTATGTTCGATTTCTTTTGTAACATTTGTGTGTAGATTTTTAGATATATTTAAAATAAATATCATCTATAGCTACAAGGAAATATAATCTTAAAATTGTGAATTGATTTTTTTTTCATTGATTGGTCAATTTTATAGTTTTTAAATATTTTTTAAAAAGTCATTGTGTAAGAATAGGTATGGAGTGGCAGTGCCGAATGTCAATTTATTAATTTTTTTTTAAAAAGAAATTTGACCCTCCAAAAAGTACAGCTATGATATAATGGCCATTCTGTTCATTTGCGAGTGGCGACTTTAGACCAGCTGGAAAATTTAATGTAGGGTTGCTGTACCTCTTGAGTTGAGTGAATATAAAGTGGAATGTTTACCACATTTTCGTTGCTTGGCAACCTAACTCAAATCGCCAAATAATGACCAGCTTTTACGGAAAATTTTGTGTATGATTGCCCGTAATCATGATGCTATTTTGCCGATTTATCATTTGTGTTACCATTTTTTTTGTTTTTTTATTATATAACATCGATCAAACTAATCACGTTAGATCAATGTCTGTGTCAAAGTCAAGGTAAAAATAAAATGGGGTGTCAAAATTTTTAAAAATTCACTGAAGTTTTGTGGGTCTACAGCATTTAACATGATGGAAGCTAAAATGTAGTGGCCCCAAAAATATAAAGGAGCCCCAGGACCGCACCTTATGGTAGATCAGGACCTCCACTCATTAACTTTTTCATATTTCTTTGTGACTTTCCAATAGCAATTCTGTAATGAATATAAGTTGTAGTGGGTTCTTTATAGGGTTGCTTTTTTGGAAATTTTTTTTTATAAGATTGCATCGGATTTGTGCATGCTCTTTTTTAAAAATTTTTTTAATATTATAACATAAAATAATTTTAACACTTTATTATTTTTTCAAACTCGTTTTATTATTTAAATAAATATATGAATAGCTTTTGATGCTAAAGCAATATGTTTATTTTAGAAATGGCTGAAGTACTTACTGATGCAGAGGAAGAGGTAAGCACTTTTTTTTAATTGCAAACTAAACTAAACTCCTCGGCGCAACAGCCCGTTAGTAGGCCAAGGGCTGCCGTGCCCAATTCAGCTTTCGTGACCAAGGGCTCTGGGGTGCTAGGCATGTGTCCCGGTTAGGTGGTCAATCCTCACGCGGGACCCCCAGTGTTAAGTTCCCAAGCATGCTTGGTCCTCATTTTATCGACCCACTTAAGGGATGAAAGGATGAGTCAACGTCGCCCAATCCGGGATTCGAACCCTGGACCTGTGGCACGGCAATGCAAAGCACTACCACTGGGCCTCTAATTGCAAACTAAATTATGAAAATAAGTTAATGATTTTTAAAAAAAGAATCTTTGCATGCTGAATTTCTTTCAAATTCTTGAACATATGAAATAAATACTGAAATAGCTAAAACTGGTTTTTTTTTGCTTTAAAAAATAAGAATGTTCTTTTCTGTTAATTTGAATAATATATTGATGTAACAAATAATACAGATTATGGAATAATTATTTTGGAACAAATGCTCAAGCTTTATAAAAAAAAAATCACTATAGCAATCCTACAAGAGCTAAGGTTATGTAATTTTAATATTTTTTTTTATAAAAAGATCAAAATAATATTTGTATCATTTAATTTAACTAAGTTGTTGTTGTAAGGAAAGTCAGCTATATAATAAATATTTTAATTACTTAATCATTTTATAATTTATTTTTAAAAAGTTACATCCATTGATTTTTGTAAAATCCATTACTCGGTTCAAAATAGGTTGTGAAGGAGTTTGTTGGGATAGTCAAAGAACTGCAGCTTCACAAGAATGGGGACAAGAAGGCCTGGAATAAGTCTACTGCTGTCAAATTCATGATGGCAAGGAAATTTGACATCTGCCGAGCAGTGACCCTCTTCGAAGCCCATGAAGTAAGCTTGAACAGTTAATTTAAAAATAAATAAGTTGTGCTCATATATTGTAATAAAATAACATCATAAAAATATTTTTTTGTGTATATATATATTCAAATATATATATATTCAAAAAAATAATTTTGAATATTTGTACAATGTTTAAATGGGAATCTGTGTATAATGTCCCTATAATTAAATCAATAATTGGTTTAGAGCTGTGTTCATAGAAAATATCTAATCCAATAAATACTGTTTCAATACTAAACTCAAAATATAATTTTCTAAAACTTTGGATGGAGTTTTAAGAATAAACATTTATGCAACATATTTTTTTCCTGTTAAATTGTCAAAGATTTACATTTAAATTGTTTGTATAAATTTATTATTTAGTAGTTTTGTGTTTACTTTTACTTTAGTCAGTCGTTTATTACATCAGAATTATTACAGAATCTTAACCTGGCTCCATATAACCTGTTTTATCTGCATTTATTTAAAGAATTTAAGTTGTTTCATGGTTTGTCAATTTTTTTTCTGAAGGTTATGCGACGTAGAGAAGGCTTAATAAGGTTCGATCCCACTTGTGATGCCCTTCGAACTGAACTTGAAACTGGAAAATTTACAATATTGGTAGGTTTGCAAATATCAGTGTAATGAATCTTATTTAATTTCTATTAACTTTCTTTGTTTCGGCTCCCCATTTTGGGAAGTAAAACTTTTGCACACAGTACTTATCTTTGCACCTGAATCCTGTAAAATTACGAACCAAAAAAAGATCTGTCAATCAAATTTCTCACCCAATAACATAAATTCTTATATACTCTTTTATCGAATCCCTGCACGATAAAGGCGGGAGAAATTAATTCCCAGTGAGATTGGAACCGAACAAGACATCACTTTTGCTCCTACTATCAAGCCAAAAGGACCTGTGATGTTCTGAGCTATGATTTCCTTCTTATTTATTTTTATCTAGTTTAGTGCTGTGGTTAGTTAAATTAAATGTCTTAAAAAAACCTTCTGATCATTCCAACATTTATTCATCTGCACCACCAGTCACCACGCCTCATCAGTAACAAATTTTTAAAATGTGAAGTGTTTTGTAATTTTTTTAAATATAGATAGATGAAATGGTTTAATAACGAGCATCCGTTACCTTTTTTTAAAATTTGACTCGCAATGTGGCCTTAGATTTACCTATTATTTGATAGTTACTATTCTTGGCAACTTTGATTAATTTAAAATGTCATGAAAAACTTTACAAATTGGCTAAGTTATGGATTTTAAAAGTTTTTAGTATGAAATCCAAAAGGTGAATAATTTACTCTCCAAGTCTCCTTAAAGTTATCGATACTTTATATCTAAATTTTGGTCTTTCAACTGTATTTGAAAAAAATACGTTCATTATTTTTGTCATATTTAAATGTAAGGCCAGTGCAAAGATGGCCTTTAGAAAGTAGTTTTAAAAGCTGATGTTCTGTAAAATGCATATTTTCTAATGGATGTATAAGCTGCAACAATATTGGTAGGTTTACAAGAATCAGTAGCAAAGTTATAAAATGTAATATATTTTTAATTTTTTAAAAAATATATATCTATGAAGCAGTTTAATAATGCCCATTCCTAAAGAATTTTTTGAAAAAAATTTGAGACTAATGCAAGTAATAGAAGTCAATTTTTTTAAAATTTAAATTGAAGCAAGCATCCTAGTTTAGCCTCCTTGTTGAACAGAATATGGAGAAAAACTATCTAAAAAATCACATTCTTGTTATGTAATAGTCACATTTTGTCAAACATTTTTCAGCCTGTCAGAGACAGTAGCGGTGCCGCCATTGCCATTTTCACTGCCCATAGACACTTCCCACTTGAGACGTCCCACCGAACAACACTTCAAGGGGTGATTTATCAGCTGGACATTGCCCTTGAAAGGTTTGATATTTTTGTATGGTAGCCTTACGGTATTAACTTCACAAATGATGTGTTTTATTACTTTAAAGGAGCCACACAGTTAAAAAATTAGGTTGAAATTTATATGCTAAATGAAATTTTAGAATTAAAGACATTTTCTTAATCTAAAGGATTTAGCAGTACTTTTATATATGTATAACTTAGTGTTAACTTTAGAGGTCGGCTTATTCCTGCAGAATTGTATGTAAAATTGGTCTAAATTTTTAATATCTCAATAAATAGTGCTCGTAGAACAAATCTTTAAGTACAAAAGTTGTAGTACTTTTTATGTGTTACAACACTATGGTAACAGTTTTGGTCTAGAATTCATAAAATTTGACATATCGATCAAAAACCAAAAGTTTGACTGAATTGAATGTGGCATAAGTGCTTATTAGACTTTGAACATTGTCTTAAGAATCCTATACTAGGATTCTTAAGACAATGGATTGGTTGGCCCTCCATTGGCCATGGATTCAGGGTTGTTAAAAACCCAGGTTTTTTCATGAAAAACCCAACCCACTTTGTTTGTTTTTTTTGGTTTTTTTTTCAGGTTTTAGGGGTTTTTTCAGGGTTTTATGGGTTTTTTCAGGATTTTGTGATTTATTTAGGAAAGTTTTAATTATTTATCTATACATTACAATTTTTAAAACTAACATAACATCTTGAGAGATAATCAGGAATGATGTAATTTAAATTAGAACAATTAAAAAATAATTACGTATGGTTGTTAGATAAATGTATATTTAAATTTATAAATGTATTGTCTAGAACCAGTATTGCTTATTTGTGTATGTGTAAAATTATATAATCCGGAATATTTTTACCATAGAAATTTAAATTAGAATTTTAAAAAATGTATTAGTTATATTTAATTGTTAAATAACAAGTATAAATTTAAATTTGTAAATGCATTTTAAATATTGAAGGTACAAAAATGTAAAAATATATTAAGAATAATACTAAAATATTAATTAAAAATGATATGAAATGTATACTTTTTGGATGTATAAAAAGTTTTACTTTTTTTAATTTTCAGTGAAGGCAATTTTAAGTTCACTTGGGATTTTTGATGGATATTTTCAAGTGGTTTTTTTTTTTAAAAACCCACCCGGGTTTTTTTTGGGAAGGTAAAATCATAACAACCCTGCATGGATTGGTTTTATCCTCCAGAAGTTTGACATGAGATACTGAACAGGCACGAGGTTGGAAATGCTCTATGTTTAAAATTTTCAATGTGTGTTCCAACATGTACGGTGCACTGTACATATAGTCCTTAAAATGCCATATTTTGATTTCTTTTAATAACAAGATTTTATTCTATATAAATAAACAAAATAATTTTTTTGTAGATTTGGATTAGCTTTGTTAAATAGTATACTTTATATTATACTTAATTTAAACTACCCTTATGCTCCAAGTATATAACTAAAATCTGTGTTTATTTTTTACAGCTTAGAAACTCAAAGATGTGGAATAATATTTATTTATAATATGACTGCGTCTAAGTATTCTAATTTTGACTATGAACTGAGTCAAAAGATGTTAAATTTGTTAAAGGTAGGCTTATAGGTACTTTATATTAATCACTGAGTAAAACTTGTTCCAAACATATTGTTAGTTTAGATACAGAAAAGAACTTTATTTTCTTTAAACAGTTAAATTATTTAACAGGCAAAAATCATTTGAAATAATCCCTTTAAGTACTTTATATAGAACAAAATTTATTCTATTTTTACTTTTTTTTTAAATGTTGTAAGCTCCAAATATTAGTGCTAAACTTATTTATGAACTTAGAACATCTGCATTTCAAAGAACAACAACACTAGTTATTAAAATTAAATATTTCTGACAGCTTTTTTTATTCAAGAACTATTGCCATTCAAGATATTTGAAAAATTAGGTGTCATTAAAATATTTGCAATAAATTCTAACTTGTTTTAAAAAAACAATTATTTTTTCTCTTTCATGAAGGGTGGCTATCCTGCCCGCTTGAAGAAAGTATTGATAGTTGCTGCTCCCCTGTGGTTCAAAGCATCCTTCAAAATATTTCAACTGTTCTTAAGAGAAAAACTGAGGGATCGGGTGAGTACTAAACTTTTTGTTCAAATACAATAAGAATTCAGCTTATCGCTCTTGTGGAGACTGTTGCCCATTTTACAACATACACTTTAATTGACGACTTTAAAATATTGTTAAGTTTGGCAACTTTGGCAACATTAGTAGTTAACTATTTAATGCAACATTATTATTTTTTTTGTAAAATTATGTCCTACTTTCAGCCAGAATTTTATCAATAAATCAAACATGTCCTAACTCAGCGGTTCCCAACCTGAGGGCCCCCAAGTGGGTGATTTGTGTTATCAAGGGGGGCAAAAAATACTTGAGGGGCGATCAGGGGGGCGATGACTATTCAAAGGGGGAAATTAAAATAATGTTGTACCTTTGTACAGTAAAACCATTCTCAAACCATAACCAAACCAGCCAATTTTTACATTCAACTCTCTTAAATTTTCTAGAAACCAGTAAAAATATCTTAGTTAATTATTTCACTTTTGTTCTTTAAAAATATGTGTTTTATGTTTTTTCTATTTTATTTAAAAGTGACCGGATAAAGCTCTTTTGGATGCTTTTAAAAACGGTAGTAAGTGTTATAAAACTGTTTTATAGTTACACTGTAATTCAAATTATGATTAGTCATAACATGAAAATTAAAAGGGGGCGATGGATGTTGATCAACCTAAAATACGAGGTGATGGCCCACAAAAGGTTGGAAACCACTGTCCTAAATGATTAAAAAAAATTAAAAACATTTATTAGTCTTATTACAATGTTATTTTCTTTCGTTAAAAATGGCCAAAGTGCTATCTTATTATTTAAATAAGTTTCATTGATATAAATCTACAAATAAAACAAGAAAGAAACTTTCAACAATTTGAATTTCAGTGATAAAAATACTTATTACTATGATTTATTGTGTTTTAATGTCAAACTTGT
The DNA here is from genome assembly GCA_019343175.1 of Oedothorax gibbosus. Classification (NCBI taxonomy): domain Eukaryota; kingdom Metazoa; phylum Arthropoda; class Arachnida; order Araneae; family Linyphiidae; genus Oedothorax; species Oedothorax gibbosus. The sequence goes on from JAFNEN010000369.1 coordinate 48,616, forward strand.
ATGTTATTAACCGATAGTCCTCTTGTATGCCTAATTTTTTTTCTTTAAATAAAAAACTAAGTTTGGAAAAGGTTTAAACTACTATTGAATAATTAACTGTACATTATTAGGTATAGTTGTTTATTTACATTTATAATGGACACTAGAATTGACTTGGTTCTGATTTTAAGTTGTCTTGAATTAAAATTTTTTATACAAAAATTTCTAAAGGGTACAGTGCCCCAAAATCAATTAAATTTTTTTACTTTCTTTTAAACTTTCTTGATATTTATGTTATAAAGAATATGTTATTTCCAATTTTTTTCAAGCATCTTTATTATTGTTTTGAATGTATTACCCTTCATAAATTCTGTGTTGAAAATTGTCTGATGTTTTTTTTTTAAATTTTCCATTAGCAAACTGAAGAAGCCGCAGCCCAGAAGGTATGGTTTATATATTTTTATTTAATGAATTAAATGGTGTCTTGTAACTACCTTTATAACTCTCATTCAAACTTACTGATTGAAACACTACTTTTAAAATTAAGTAAATTAAAGACAATATTTTGATCATTTGCTACTTTCCTTTTTTTTTTAATTCTGAAGAATTTTTTAAAAATTCTAAAGTAGGCATTGACCTGCTGAAGTTGTCCGTCCCTTCCAAAATCTGTTAATTTGGCTTTTAAAAGTTTAAATTGCAACTAAATGGCTGTATTTTTTGTTTTCTAAGATGTATAAATCTCTTGTGTGGAAGCGGTTCTAGATGACAGTTACTGTTACAAATGTACTTGGTTTTTTATTTTAATAAGAATTTCAGTGAATATTTAAGTAACAGGAAAGTAGGCTATTTTAGAAATTCTTGTTAATCTTTCTAGTAAAGGAAAAGGATATTTCTTAGTTTTAAAATATTATTCTAATATTTTTGAAATTCGCTAATCATTTATCTTTTCCTCAGTTATTTATGGTGAATGCATCGCAGCTCAGCCAGCATATCCCAATCTCCTCTCTCCCTGAAGAACTTGGAGGAACCTTCCAGGTTAGTATAGGGGCTGGGGAGCCCAGTCGGTTGAGCATTGCCTAGCATGCGAAAGGTCCAGGTTCGGGTCCGGGCATCGCCAAAATAACTGCCGACCTATGAACGGCCCGTGCAGCCCAAAATGTCCGACGAATAATACCCCGTGTAGAGGGAGTGCACGTTAAATATCCTTCAAAGTCCTAACGTTGCGTACGATGTCGCCCTTAACGGTTGCGTTGGGTGACTACTCAGGTGTCGGCTCGTCACTTGACTGTGGTTCTAATATGACGCCCATCGCCAATAGCCCTCCTGTAGCTCTAGTGCGATGATAATTCAAACTAAACTAAGCTAAACCAGGTTAGTACAGGCCCTAACCATTAGATGATTTCATTAAACTAGAAATTGTTAGTCTCTAAAAATCATTAGTTTTATGTTTAATTGTGAAAAGTATCAGAAATTTTTCAAACAGTTTTTCTTTCTTAATAGTTATGTGTTTGCTTTTATTTAAACGCTTTTTATTTACAACTGTTTCAAAAAGTTGAAAGTATTTCCACCTTAAGGGGGGCAATGCATGTAACCGCCTGAATTTTATCGTGTTTCAGAGACGTTATTAAAAAGGAAGAAATACATGACACATTTTAAAATTCAGTATGTTTATACATTTACATTAAAATACAAAAATCAGTTTTTTCTATTTTAATTTTTTCAAAATGGCCGCCGTAGTAACTAATCTCCTGAGACTCGCGCGGATAAAAATATCAATCGGTGGGGATAATGCGAATTTCATTCTAATAATTTGCAGGCATATTTTTTAGATGTTATTTTAACTATTTATGAAATGAAAAAAAAATGATTTTTACATGTATCGCCCCTCTTAAATGGATCTATTGAACTGTGGTATCTTTTCAAATGTTAAGTTAAATGCACAAATTTAATGAGTGATTTAGTTGTTTCCATGAATATAAATAGCTTTCTTTCTTTTTGTTTTAAAGTTGGTTTAAAAAGACTTTCATATTTGAACATATAATCATTTTGATTTCCTAAATTTATTGGCTGTAATACATTTTAACTATTAATTTTTATTGTTTTTAAAATACAGTGAAGTCAGGGCCTCTGACGGGACAATGGAGGGGGGGAGATTTACTAATGAGTTAAGGGCCTGAACTTAGTTTCATATTGGCCATAAATCCTGTCAGCGGCTCTAGGTAATGTAACATGTTGACTGTATCTTTCTTTAGAGGGTTATGTATTATCTTCTCTTAGTTAACTACATAAATTATTCTGAATTTCATTCCAATTTCTCAAAAATTTCATTCTGCAATTATTTAGTTATAACGATTTAGTTTATACAAATATGCGATGTATTTCTTCAGGTGGACCACAAGGCATGGCTTCAGCACTGCCTCAAGTCCACCATCAATCGGTGCATGGAAGAGATCACAGCCGAGTCTCTGGCAGTCACACCTTCCTCAGAAGTGCTGGAGAAGCACTGCTGTGAGGACAGGGAGAAGGAAGTGGAGGTGCTCAAGGAAGACGCGGAGGTGGGTTATTTTGTTGCTGTGCAATGTACCATAGAAATAGCATTATCAAATGACAGTAGACGCTCTCTTAATCGGTTGAAATGGGATTGAGGATAATCGGGTGAAGCGAAAATACTGCTAAACCGGAGAAGGGAATTGTACTATTTTGTGTTTGAAGAACTGCTCTTAGGACGAGACTTTTTTATTTAGAACAAACACAAACGTACAAGTCAAAACGGTAGAATTCTGTAAGATCCAGCACAAACGATGTTAAACAGTCACAATCTCAGCAAGTTCTCACCAATCTGTCGCCAAGGCAACCACAAAGTTTATACATTCTTCAATTCACTACAGTTCAATTATGAAAGTCAGTCATTACGAAAAATATTGGGTTTTTTTATGAGAAAGTCACTTCACTACAGACTTATATAAAAGTTTAGATGATTGCACATTTTGAGATTGGTGATATATTTCTATAAATACACAATTAAAGCAATGTGTCATTTTATTCAAGCATTGTAAATTGTACACCATTAAAAAAACAATATATATTTTTTTAAATTGAAGCCTAGAAGTTCAGTTACACTTTAGCTAAGTTTTCACTTTAGGCTAGTAAATATACCTAGTGCTAGAAGTGGGGGTAGACACGGTAGTGATGCATCCCCCCACTTTTTTCAAGAAAATGGACATGTACTCCCACTCTTCTAATTACACTAAAATCCGCCCATCCTTATTATTTTGTTCACTTAGCTGATTTGTTGTAACAAAAGAAAACAAGTACAGTTGTAACCTTTTTATAATTTTAGTTGCTTTCATTTAGCCAAACTGTTGCAGCTTGTTTGTGCAACAGATCTAAAAAGCAACGTAATAATCCAACTTATTTTGTTATTTACGATATTTTTCAATTTATTTAGGGCAAGAGCAAAATAAGTAAATACAGATCAAGTTGGGGGGGAGGGGTGCACTTACAACCTAATTGAAGAGCTTAGTGGAAGAATGTGCTAAGGGGCATATTTTAAAAAAATTGAGATTTTTGTGTCAATAAGCATATTATTCCCTCCTTTAAAGATAACAATGATCCCCTTTTTCATAAACATCAAGTTTAGTATATTTTTTCCTTTTGTAAGTCCCGTTTTTAACTTATCTAAGTGCAAACAAAAAACTTAAAAGTTCATTTTCTCGCTTTCATCTTTTTGTCACTTAGCACGTTCTTCCACTAAGCTCTTCAATTGTATGTGTGCATCCCCCACCACTGAATGTTCTATAGAAATTGCATTATCAAATCACAATAACTTCTAGGTTTCAAATGTCATGTTCCAACTCTTTTAGGATTATTAAGAAAGGTTGAGTAATTGTTTTGTCGGATGTATGTTAGAGCCAAGCCTTCCTTCCTTTCCTATCATGTAGCTCTAGAAAGACGATGATTGAACTTGACTCATCACTTGACTGTGGTTCTAAATTATGACGCCCATCGCCAATTACCCTTGTGAAGCTCTAGTGCGATGATAATTCAAAATTAAACTAATGAAATCATAATAATATTCAGTTGTGTAAGGCCTTATTTAGTAACTTTATTGTAAAATTCAATGTTAAGTGACTCTCTTTCCTATACAGAAGGACTCAGACGAACCCTGCCCTCTGACCCCCGAATCTGGCGTGACAGACTTCACAGAGGAGGAGCTAGAAGAAGAGGAGCTACTGGACAAACAAGAGCACCTCTCTAGCACCTCCTCACTCTCCATGAATGAGGATAATGCCTCAGTTCATTCTGGGGACAACACACGAGGCATGACCTTGGAGAAGTTCATCGAGTACCTGAGGACGAAAGGGAGGAAAGGGCTCTACCAGCAGTATGCGGAGTTCAAGGGGACGCCGCCAGACGGGACGTTTGAGACTTCAAAGTGAGTGTTTAAGAGTTTAGTGGTTTAGATGTTGGTTTAGAAGCAAAATGGTTTGAAGTGATGCATGGTAATAGGGTATTTGGTTCAAAAAATATTTATCATAGTAAAAATAATCCTATATACAGGATTGGATGGCTTAAGCCACTTGGTTAAACCATCCAATCCTGTATATAGGATTATGGTGTTAAACCAAATGGTGTTTTTATAATTTCTATTTATTTTATTTCTGAATTTTTTTTCATAATACGTATTTGAAATGTTATTATGATACTCGTAACTTCAACTAAACTTAGTATTACTTCAACTAAATTCTGTGCTCAAAACATACCATGCTGTTGGTTCTTTATTAACAATCTTATATTTAACAATTTTTAAGGTTCCAGATGCAAAATATGCCAAAAAAACTTGAATAAAATACTCTTTTTTAACCTTTTGAAAAAAAATTTCAACTTACTCTGGTCTTACGCCAACTGACCCCATAAGCTTCTCACTACATTTGTAAATTTAGTATGTTGAAATAACAAAACATGTAAACTAAACAGTATATATAAGAAAAAGCCAAAAATCTGGAAAAGAAAACCCAAAAAGTGATTTGGGTTTTCGTTTCTGAAAAAAAAAGAAAATTTTTTAAAACCCTATTATACATTTTTAAATTTATAGAAAACATTACTAGTGTATTTTATTAGATTTTGAAATATAATGCAAGGCAGTTTTATTTTGAGAATGAGTCACTTACATTTTTCATTATACCTTGTAGTAACTTTAGCTATGATTTATAATCAAAATAATAACTATTTTAAAAACATTCAAAAATACTAATTTAATTTTTTTTTCAGGTTGAAAGCTAACCAGCCCAAAAACAGGTACACAGATGTCCTCTGCTATGACCACAGTAGGGTTAAGCTCCCAGTTGTGAACGATGACCCAGACTCTGATTACATAAATGCCAACTATGTAGATGGGTACAAACAGAAGAATGCGTTTATATCGACTCAAGGTGAATATTGATATTTTTATTAAACCTGGGTTTTATTTTTGCAGTGTTGTTTGTTTAGCTTAATTTTTACTGGATCTTTGACGAAATAAGACATTTTATTATTTATTTTTATTTGCACTCAAATTATTCTATACTGTTTTCTTTATGGTTTTTTGATGAAAATAATTTTTGTTAATTGTTAGATTATATAATTTATTTAATTCAATAATATATTTAAAAAAAATAGAAAACTTCACATTCCAACTAAGCATATTTAATAAAAAAAATAATGCTGTTTTCTTATTTTGATGATTTTACTAATACATTTTCTGAACTACTAGTAAAATCAAAATATCTTATTGATTTGGTGAGGCATTATAATTCTTCCGATGACAACACAAGCTTCAAAAGCACTTTCTTCCCTTTTCTCCTTGTGTGGTTCACCAGGAAATGGTTTGAAGTTCATCGTTCATTGTTATAAACCTCTTTTTTTAGGCTCTGCTGTGCGGTTAATCGCAATGGACAAGTTGCGTGAAACGCGAAATTCATAATATATGTTTTTCTGGTACATTAGAAGCTGCAGATTCCGAATGTAAGGTTTCCGAATGTTCACAAATATGTTTAATTTCAACAAAAAATGCATTTGAAATTTGCCGAAAATGTACGTCACTGAAAACAGCTCTGACGTGAACTGTTATGTTTTTGGCGATGTTTCGATCTATGCTGTAATACACTTTGTAAAATAGTAAACCTTACAATTTCTGCGAAACCTCATTAAAAGAAGACAATATTATTTGCAACCAGTTCATATCAAGGAAGTTAAACAGCTTGTTCCAAGTTTGGTTGTTAGTTAAAATACACGCACTAGAGCGCGTATGAGCTATTGCAGAACTATTGACTGTTGGATCTGATCGGAATAGTCGAGTGAAATCGTTCAACGTTTGAAGAAATTAACTGGAATGAACATGACATTTTCTGTAAAATAGCATAACTTTTTTAAGAGTTTGATAAGGATGAAAGCACGTTTCACAGTTTCAAAAGCGATACAGTGAAACGTGATACGAAATAACACGCCAAGAACAAAAAAAAGCCAACCGTGACGTCATCTGTTATGCTAAGAGAGGTTTAACAGGAGGTACATATCATTAACTTTAAAAATGAATTTAAAAATAAATACATCTTTAAAACCAGAAATACTTAAGTTTTAGAGGTTTTTTAATATGCTTAATCGAATAAATATGTTTGTGGAAAACGCTGTAATTGTCCATTGCTTTCCAAACCCAAATATGGTGCAGAAAAACAACAGCGATTCTCACACTGTTTCCTGAAAACAACACAAGGGTTTAGGATAAGAAAGTGTTTTTTAAGCTTGTCTTGTGATCTAATCAGAAATACTATAACAGAAGGGTTTATTTCAGTCGCATGTTAAAATCCTTTACAATTGGGTTGTTTCACGTCGTGGATGGCAACAGCTCCAACGGTTTGTTGTCATTTACTGCCTGGAATTATGTTTTGGTATTCGGAAATTGGGTTGGTTGTTCAAAACATTTGTTAAAGGAAGCTTGCATAAATAGAAACATTCTTTTTATCTATATCGGTCATTTTAAGAGTGAAACCGAACCAACCAATGAAATCGCAGTACATGAAACCGAACCAACCAATGAAATTCAGTACGGATAAAAATGAAAACAAGAGCGTTACATCATTATGAAACATTCCCATTTATAAACTTTTAATATAATTTTTTCAGGACCTCTACCCAGAACATTTGGAGATTTCTGGCATATGATCTGGGATCAGGAAACACATGTCATCGTCATGACAACAAAAACCACAGAAAGGGGAAGAGTGAAATGTGGTCAGTATTGGCCAGCCGACGAAAACACTGTCCAGGCATATGACGACTTCGAAATTTACAACAGCGGTGTCGAGTACTTTGCAGATTACATAGTGTCAAACTTAATTTTAACAAACAAGAAGGTAATTTATGATTTCTTAGGTTTTGGTGACACTGTGGGCTTTACTTATTATGTTTTAATTGTTAACAAATTAGATAATCCGAGTTTGAATTAATGATTTTACTATTTTTGCTTTATTCTACCAGTAACATAACATTATTTGGGTTACTGTCTCAAATTCCTCAACTATGACCAACTAGCTCGATAAACTGGCATTGTATGGAGTACCCTTTGAAACTGTGACTTGTATATTATGTAAACTTTTTCTGCTTATCGATTCTCTCCTCTATGGTCAGCACCCCATCAGGATATTATAAGCGCCTTCTGACCATCTGCTGATTTCAGCATTATATATATATTTCACCCTCTATACCTTTATATAAATGTATTGTGATCATATATTTGTTAAAGGTTATTTTAAGTAATCCTTCCTTATTTTGATTATCTATTAATTTAAATTCAATTGCGTGATTGAATATTTTTAAGGTAGATTAAGATGGACACCAACCTCAAACAGCGCAATTTTTTTAAGGCAACGGAACTTGAATTATGCTATTTATAATGTTCAAGAAGTTTTAAACAAGAGATTGGCATTCTTGTATATCACAGCTTTTTAGCGACAACTTTCATAAGGAGTTGTCTTTTGTTATAAAATAAATGCATTAGGTTTTTTTTTAGATTGGCGCTTGTTTACATTTCCAAAGTTTCTTTTAGGGATATCAGTATTTTTTTTTAAAATTTATTTTATGAGATGCATTTTGCGTTAGAACGGATTAACAAGAACAAGTTTCATGAACAATAACAAAAGATACAGAGACAATATGATTATACAAAATAGACAACATGAGTTCAATGTTTATGCTTCGACGAAAATATATCAAACCTTGGCGTGTTTTCGAAGGTACGTGGCCGCTAGGATGGCTTGTTTATCGCGCAACCTTACTGCCAAAAGTAATATAGATTTTAATTAGTTAAAAATAGAAAGATTATTTTTGAAACTACAAACCTATGAAAGAGTATGAATTGGGGCATTCTTAATCGTTTAGTAAAAACCGCTTCCAGATTCATGGTCTAGTAATGGCTGTAGGTCTGAGCAAAAATTAGGTCAAAATTTGACTAAAACTGCTCGAAATATTTCATTTTTGTAAATTTTCATAATTTTTTTATTCTAGACTAACCGAATTTTTTTTATGTAAAGTAATCAACAAAACCTCTCTACAGTATTTTTTTTTATTGTTATACGAAGTTTAGTTTGCCTGATAGAAAAAAAATCGATTTTGCTTTCTACATAGCGAAATGTGCAGAGTATATATAAACATAACTGCTGTTCAGCTCTTGGCGTTATTTTGAGATTGGCGGGTGGTACGACCGTTCCGTCTGATTATAAGTATATACTCTCACCAATTTGACCATGCTTGTAACAGAAGTAAGTGCAAAAACCTTATTTGAGGTCACCAATATCTATTAACTTTTAGCAAAACACATCCCAAGAGGTGTGCCACATGCAGTTCATCAGCTGGCCTGACTTTGGGGTCCCCCACTCTGCCCTTGCGATGCTGGACTTCCGTGACAAGGTGAGGAGGAACCAGAAGGAAGCACTCCAGAGGATTGGAGATCACTGGCAGGGTCATCCCATGGGGCCCGCCATCGTGGTGCACTGTAGCGCCGGCATCGGGAGAACAGGTTATTTTATTTCTTCTATTCATTGCTATTTTTATGGATGGAATATCCTTTTAACAAGCCGCTCATTAACTGTATCTTCCCAGACTAACTCCAAATATTTTTATATTTAAAAAAAAATCATTTTGGTCTATAAACTGATAGTAAGTTACAGCAATTCTGCTGTTTAAAATGCGTTTAATCACTTTTATTTTTGAACCTTTAAATGGTCTGTGCAGCTAAAAAGTCTGATGAATGCACATTGTAGAGGTAGTACACATTGAATATGCTCAAGGTCCCAGGGCTGTGTAAGATGTTGCCCTTAAAAGTTGCATTGAGTGACGGTTTAGGTTTCAGCTCGTCACTTGACTGTGGTTCTAAATTACAATGCCCATCACCAATAGTCAGTGCCGGATTTAAAGACCCAGGGCCCCTAGGCACTTAACGTTTGGGGCCCCCCACCATCTCGAAGCTAAAAGGTTTTGGAAATTTAGCATATTAAATACACTAGTACAGAACACATGATTTTTAATCGACTTTAATAAACATCAGAATAATAATAATAACTAATAAACATCATAGTCACTAATATAATAGAATAGAAACATCAGAACAAAAGAACGAATGATGCCATCATAGTCAATTAACTGCATTATTTCTGACTATGTACATTACTGAGAGTGAGCTCAGCCTGTTCTCTCCTATGTTAGATCTTAAGTAATTCTTTATTCTCTTTAGCGCTGAAAACGACCGTTCTGCTTAGCAGTTTGAAAATTTGGCAATTTTTTAGGCTGTCGGGCGATAGGTTTTTGGAGTTTGGCGTTTTTCAAATTTTTTTAGGCGATTTTTTTAAATTTTTATTTTATCTTTTTAAGGGCCCCCTTCCTGACTGGGACCTTAGGCTCGGGCCTTGTAGGCCTTGGCCGAAATCCGGCACTACCAATAGCTCCTGTTGTGCAACATCAATTCAATTCAAATCGACTTTTTTATTTAAAAATATGAATTCATATTTTTTAAAAAGTCCTTTACATGTGTTTGAATCCTTATTTGAAGAATAGAAATGTGCATGAATCTTTATTTGTTTAAAAACCCTTTCTAAAACAATATTCCATTTTCCAGGAACCTTCATCACCCTTGACGTCTGTATCAACCAACTCCAGGACATTGGAACAATCGATATCGTCAAAACCGTAGAAAAGATCCGTGCCCAACGGGCCTTCAGTATACAGATGCCAGACCAATACGTCTTCTGCCATCTCGCATTGCTTGAGTTTGCACTCAGCAGGGGCTTACTTGAGGATGTCGATTTATCGGGATTCAATGATGACGATTCAGAATCTGAGTAAGCTGATTGATCACAATCATCATCATGGTAAAAACTCTTTTTTTGTGTGAATAATTTGAAAGTTATTCTTCAAGTTTTATGAACTCTAAAGTTCTGAGGTTTATATATTCTTTTAAAACTGATTTTTTTTAATTGAAGAAAAGTTTTCTTTAAAAAATGATGGGTCATCAACAGCATTTTTGGTTAGTAGAAGAATCATATTGTCTGTCTAAGGTACAAGAAAAATGGATCTGAGATTCACCAGGCCAATACCAGATCAGAATGTATTCTGATCTGAGAGTTCTTACTGAAAGAGGTGCTTGATTCAGAGTCATTTAAGGCGTGACTAAAATATGTTTGATACAACACTAGGCAACATAGTCTTTTCAACAAAATTATCCTTTTGTAACTTCTTCCCCATTTAAAAACTATTAATATGATAGTTTAAATAGGTAATTTTTATGTATTAAGTGATAGTGAGGTGTGAATTGTTAATTTTTAAAAAAATTAAACTTTTGTAATTGATGAGGAAAACTAAACTTATATTCCGGAAAACTAAAATTAAGCAATTAAACGCCAACATTTTAATCTCCATCGAGAATTGTTGTTCATAAAGATTGCTTTTGCTCCCTGTGCAGAGCAACAAACTGTTGATGAAAAAGATAGGGACCTGGTTTGAATTTTTTTTAATGGCTGGATAAGTCTGGGTTATCCATCCGATGGTTTGATTTTATCGTTTTAAAAGAAAGTTACCGGTTTTGCCAAGTTCGTTGTACAGTCGCATTTACCATGTAGAATGCAGAAATCTTTGAAGAATCGCCGGAGAAACAGTTCACGTTCAGGGTAAATGACGTCAGGAAATTGAAGGGAAAAGTCAGGGAATTGAAATGAGGACATTTTTGAAATGTCATTTTATTTATTTCTTAAAGAGAAGTAGGAAATTTAACAGAAAGTGTTTTTGCAATTGACGAGTGTTGTAAAAATGTGTCATTCTTCCATTCTTTATGGTTGATAGTCCACATAAATTTGCTGTTATTCGTAATATTTTAACTCTGGTGCAAAAATGTACAGTTAAAACAATTTGATAGCTCAAAATTAAATCTTAGGTCAAGATTAAATTTTACCAAAATATGGAGGTGTCAAATGTATTTATTTGATTGTTTGGAAGTGTAAAGTAAAAAAATATATGAATTTTTAAAAAAATCCATATTTTACATCATATTTACTATGGGTATTGTTTTATTTATAGATGCATGTTGCATACAAAAGGTGTATAACTATTAATTTGTTTAGTATTATTACAAAAAATATAGCACCTGAAATGCTTTGGGATTTGTAACTAGATTAGTTTTTATTTTAACAGAAAAATAATTTTTCTCCTATTTAATTACATTAACCTAAGGTGTATTATTTTTATTTAACCAAATAATTTTGTATCTAATTTATTTTTATGTAGGCATTTAATATTGCTATTGTCAAAAAATTATCTGTTTTGTATACATTTTGTTGCTTTTTTTGAATCAGTGTTTTTACATTTTATTTTCCTATGTCTTTTGTATGTATTTGTATTACGTAATTTTTATTGCCAATATTTTTTACTTTGGATGTGATTTCACCTTCATAAAATGATTTCAAACAGATGTATTGAATCTAGATCCAGTTTTTCGACAATCTAAACTCAATTGAGAATGAAACAAATTGATAAGATAAACCATATCACAATGTTAAATATTACCATACTTTTACTATAAATGTTTTTTATTAAATTATTTACAATAAAATATGAATAGCTGTTACCTTGCTAAGAATATTTCATGTTTTCAAGTTGGATATGCAGTTTAATAATTGTCTTATCTAAATAATCAACTAAAGTATATCAGTTGAATTATATCCATATTTTGTTTAGTTTTCCATGTATGTCAATATTTATTCCTAATTTTTTAATCATTATGAACCGATACGAAAGTATTTAAAATACAAACATTCCCTTTGTATTGAATATTTCGAAATTTTAATTAACAATGGATAAAAGTATTTTTTTTAAAATTCTGTCTGGTGCTGGAATTTTGTATTCTTGTTGAATAATTTCGTTTTTAACAGCTGATCAACATGCAACAATAGTCGGTTCATTTTCAGTAACAATATTTGAGTAAATATAATATTTATATTTGTATTATTGGATTTAATATTGTATTGAACTTTTCTAGTTTTTAAAAAAATTTCTCTTAGATTAATTTGATATAACAAACTTCTCAATTTTTATAAAACCATTAAGAAAGTATTAATGGTTTTTTGGCATTTAAAAAAAAATGCATTTTATATAAAAATTTGAATATAATTAGGGTTTTGATTGGAATTGTTGTTACATTGCGCCAAGAAAATTGAATTCTTTTTGTTGATTTTGAATTTTTTTTAATGAAAATGTCATTGATTAATTTTTTGTGGGTGCATTTATATATGTCTTTATATGTACTATGAACGGTAAGTGTTTGAATTTTTTCTAATGGAATCAATTGTAAAAAAAAGCACTTACTGCCATCGTAAAAAAATATAAAGTTTAACAATTGAATTGATATTTCCAATGCTAATTCCTTCCATAAATATGTCTACCATATTAAGAGGAATGGTATTAACAGCATTGGAGCTTACAATTGCATTTCAAGTTACAGTGTAAATCTGATTTATTAGGAAAAGGTATTTACATAATTGCACTTACCTGCAATCAAAGTACTTTGATAAAACATAGACCTATCACTGCCTTGTGTTTTAAATCTTGTTGGCCACAAGTTTATTATTGTACTAAATGAAACTCACTAAACTTTAAAAGTAAGTTCAAAGTTGTTGAAAACAAATACAAGTTAAAAGTATTTTAACTCTTCGCTTGACTGCAGATCAGTGATTTCTAATTGTTTAGGAAAAATATAGCTTTTTAAAAAATATTTATAGATTTAAAATTTTGTTTGGTGCTTTTTTATTTATTCATGTTGTCATACTGCATGCATTAATTGAGCGAAAAATTAGGATATAGTATCCGGCCCGTTCATTGGCGACTTCGTCCCATTGAGTAAACCAAATGTAGCCAAAGAATGGACTAACCCTATATCTTAGTTATGCTACGGTGTGTTATATTACAAAATATTATTTTACTTGAGTACAGAAAGTCAAATTTTATGGATTAATTTCATTATGTTTACTAAAACATTTGCATTTATATTACAACCGAAATTTTGAACTGAAAGTTGATCATGTCTTTTATTAACACGGCAGAGCTTAAAATGGAGTTCAGTCTGTGCTTGGACAAAATTTTATAAGGCACTCTTGGTAGTATCATTAGAAAAGAAACTATAATATATAAAGTAGCAGAATCCCTTAAATCTTTTAAAATGGAAAAAAAAATTTGCTAAATTTGTTTGCTTGAAAAAGAAAAGCTTTTACTTGCCATGGACTGTTTTTATTAAAGGGAAAGACACTATTGTAACTACCGAAAAATTGTCTTAGTAATTCATGAAATAATTTTTTATTGTTTGTTAAATTTTATCACTTATTATTTTATATGGCCACTGCAAGACAATTGAATGTTGAGATGAGTCAAATCATATTTTATATTGTATATCATAAATTTTGAAATTGAGAACTAAATTTGGTAACTGAAAATTATACAAGATCAAAGGCCTTGACTATGGAGTGTATCATCAAATCAGTTTTTATAATGTCCAACAATCTAATATATGTATTGACCTATTGTGCCCTGGGTTGTCAAATTTGTAAAATGCATATATATTAGTATTTACCACTAGATTTTGTATAATTTTTACCAATAGATCATTAAGAAATTTAGGACGCATTATATTTGCATACAGGGCCGGATTTAAAGATTTGCTGCTTGTAGGCTACAATTGATTTGCCGCCCCTGTCACAATATTCTCCCCCTTCGGGGAAAGGTAGATGGTTAGCTGCAAAATAGGGTGCTGTTTAAAATAGATACACATATTAGAATCATCTATGTACCTTTACACGCTAAATCAAAAGCGAAATAGGCGAATTTTTTAAAAACTGTTCGACTATTTTTCTTTCAACTTCGAAATCCGGGAGGAGAGGTGCAATTGCCCTAGCAGCTACCATGTTTGCTACGAAATATTAGTATTATATATATGTTTACGGTTTACGCATTAATATAAATTATTTGTTTTCTTAAAAATATTTGTATCTTTATAATAATATTTTTATGCCGAATGCTGCTTTAATTGGTCGTAAAATTTGCCGCCCCAAAAAAATCCCTGCTCTAGGCTACAGCCTACTTAGCCTATTTAGAATTCGGCCCTGTTTGCATAGGGTTTAAAAGATTTTCCCGTGTGAATTCTGAAGATTTAGAACTTTTGATTTGGAAATTCAGTAACAATTGTTATGCTTGATTGGTTTAATTAAAAAAATATTACTGATTAGTATTTTTTTCACAGTTATACTTTCAATATTTTATAGTTTTACTAATACTTTCAAATTAATATAAAGATATTCTGATACAACTTCTAAAGAGTTCTTTATTTGCGAAAAAAATGTCCGGTATCTCATCACAGTGTCTGTTCGCTACAAACGTTCAAACAGCACGCACATAAAATTGATAATCATCAAATGATCGTCCAACATATGTTGTTGCATAGATGTAGTAAAGTGGCAAAGCATGATCGGTTCTTTTGGTCATCACTATGTATTTAAATGCGTTTTCTCCATCTAATATTTCTTCATAAAAGTTCTTTACAATGGCGGCTGAGCAGCATTGCTGATCAGGCATTGAATTTCGTACATATCTCAGGAGTTTCAGTTTTAAATGCAATTTAAATTGGATATTTAAATTCATTTTCACTCTTAAACAAAGTGTGAAAGCAAAGATATAAAAGTTTATTTAATTTGCAAACAAAATAATGTTAATGAAAAATTAGTATTTTCAAACGTAATTGAATGTGTATAATCTGCAATATTTGTGAACAATTTTCTTTTAAAAAATGTATTTTAATTTCCAAAACTAAAAAAATAATGCGCATAAAATGTAAAAAAAAGTTTGGTATGATATGTGTTTTTGTTTATTATTCCACTTTTTTTTGTTTTAGTTTTTTACTTTCTAAACATTAAGAAAATATTATATCCGGCTTTGTTAGTTATATTTTCCATTGGAATATTTTAGTAAATCAGTTTTTTGGAATAAGATTAATTGTTAAATAGTGAGATAGGGATTAAATTAGCCTTTTGGAACCTTAGAAATTTCCCTTTAAATTAATTTATGGTAAAATTATTATATAAGATTGATTTGGTGTACCATTGGGACTAATGATATAGTGCAAAACCACTTGCCCAAAAGAAAATTCGGGGTTCTTATAGCTTTTTTTTTGTTGTTGTATGCTTTTGTATGGTTACTCTATATGAGCAGAAATCGTCCCAACATCACCCTTACTAGAAGAGATTGCACACATAAAGTATTTCTACAGAAACAAGTTCATATTAAAATGTGTAGTTTTGGCCAACAGACCGATCATGCTGTGCCCTTGGGGTAGTGAGTATTTTACAATGGTTCGTCCTCGTTTTTTCAAACTTTAAATGTTGAGTGGATGTGTTTTTTACTTGAATCTCATAATGTTTCTGAGTTGTCATATTTTTATAATTACAGTTATGAGTGTATGCAATATGCATACACACCCTGCTAACTCTCCCGATTTAAATTGTAAAAACTGGATTTTTAAATACTTTCTTATCTCTGTGTCATATATTGCCGGACTTTTGAAGCAGGAAACATTAAACTTCCTCTTTTCACACCCGGAATCCGTAAAATGGTTATTACCTAGTTAGATCTGAAGAGTTGGCAGGTTGCTTGGCTGAATTAACGTCACACTAGAGCTACAGTTGGCAGATCTGTGTATATATTAATGTGCTTAAAACTACTTTTTACAATGGGTGTTGTGTCCATGCACCCTAACTTGCGAAATATTGAAGTATCAAAATCTAGTGTGTTATTTACTGCGAATATGTGCTTGAACATTTATATATTTTTTCATTTCTAGATTTTAAAAAAATTTCCAACACTGTTGAATTGCCATGTAAGCTGTTTTATATTAGGTTCACTAAAACAACTTTTTTTCGCACCTATTAGATATTCAATTGTGTTTAATTGTTAACATTTTAATCTATTCAATGTTCCTAAAAAATCACCTCATTGTAATTTTCTATGATATGTTTGTCAATTTTTGTATGTATGTATATTTGCTTCAATGAGAAATTGCTTAGCCTTTTTTAATATTTATTTTATCTTTTTAAACCTGTGGCAAATTTATATCTCTAAAATGCATGTTAACCCTTTGCTTCATGTTGTATTTAGTGTTCTATTGAATGTATTATAACATTTCATATTGTTAAGTACTATGTAGTGTTTTGTATCTGAATATCAGTTTTCTTAAGGCATACTTAAGAGTAAAGAGAAATGTTTTTTTTTTAATATGCAGAAGGATCCATAAATTCATATATGCATTTTTTGTTTTATTTTTAAGGTTGTTTTTTTGTAAAAAAAAAAATAATTGTGTTCTTACAATATTTGTTGCTATATCGACTTTGCCAGGCAACATTTTGATCTATCAATTCTCAACCATTTTCAAAAAACCTTTTCTATTAATTTAAAGCAAAAACTTTAAATAAATGCTTAACTTTTAATCAATCATTTTTGGGAAAAAAAAGTTTAAATGCACTTTTAATGCACCACAGTTTCTAAATTTTAAATAAGACCTGTTGTTATGGTGAATTTTTTTTTAGTACAAACAAGTGATTTAAAACAAAGTTTGGAAATTTCTTACAAAAGTTAATATATATTGTAATGCAAACCATAATGCTATATATGTTTTAAAGTGTATATCTGTTTATGGGTCACAATGTAAATGTATGTGTCAAGTTTTTTAATATTGAATGTGAATTGTATTTTTCCATTTCATTTTCCTGTTTAGCATACATCAAGCAAATGGTGCTTCTTAGAACAAACATTGTTGTGATAAAATCTGTACATTTGTTCGTTTACCTAGTCATCCATGTCTGGTTTTTGATATAAAATAAAAGTTATAAAATCAATAGGGTTTTTTTAGTGTATATCATGTCAACATAGAACTTTACAAAAACAAGTAGGTTTGTAACATAGATATCATAGTTAAAGTATTAGATTGGCAGATCACACGACCTCCAATGCTAACGACGGGACGTGCATGGAGGCCAAATAAGGGGGCAAAATGGCCAGTGTTGCTGCCACTTTAAGGAGAAAAATACTATGAAAAAATACCATTTAATTCTAAAATTTCCACACAAAAAAATACTAGAAAAGAATTTAAAGTCACTAAAAAGATTCCAAAATGCAGCTAGTATTTTTACGATTTTTTTTTTTAATTTTAGAATTAAATGGTATTTTTTCATAGTATTTTTCTCCTTAAAGTGGCAGCAACACTGGCCATTTTGCCCCCTTATTTGGCCTCCATGCGCGTCCCGTCATTAGCATTGGAGGTCACGTGATCTGCCAATCTAATACTTTAACTATGATATCTATGGTTTGTAACAATCTGTCACTTAGCACGCTTCTTACACAACATTTGTGTTTAACAGGACAAATGGCGCCAAACACAGTATTAATTCTATATTAAACATTTACACATTAAATTTGGCTAGTTACATTTATTTTCTTTCGAAAATTCAATAATTATTTCTTATTGTTTTCTAAATTAATTTATATTTTCAAAGAATAACTATATATTAATTTACAATTAAAGAATATCATTAAGAAATATGTTTGATGTCATTTCAAACTGATTTTTGTCTCGAAAATTAATTTTTTGACTTTATTATTTAAGAGAAATAAAGTTTCTCAAGTGATTGTTGTGAATGGGAAAGGTGATTTAATTCTAAGAAAAATGGCTTCTTATGCTTTTTAAATGAACATTAGTTTGCAGTTTTTTAAGTAATTGAAGAACTTTAAATTCGAATTTTTTTTCTGAGATATTCAATGGCTTCTAATTTAGATGCGCTGATTTTTTTTGACACATCACACTTGCCTGTAGCATTTGTAGTTCGGGTTATGATGTGGGTAACGGACGGACAGACAAACTGAACGATTATAAAACCTACCACTTTTTACGTTGTAAACATATAGCGTGGAAGCTAAAATGCGCTGGCATGTTCGGTAATTTATCCTTTATAAACTGCTCAAAACAATTAGGGGAGCACTTTGCATAGTTTTGTTAACTCTTTCAGTTCCAACTTTTTATTTATTATTCTAAATATATAAAATTTGTGAAATAAATTCATTATACATCTATAATGAAATGGTAAAAAAAAACAAAAATCTTAATTTTTTAACTCAAGTTTAGGGGGGGGGGGGGGGATTGGAATCATAACTTTTGAATAAATTATAATAATAATTTTTTCAAGACTTTATATGTTAAAAAAAAGTTAAAATCAATTTTTAAACATCTAAAAATGCAAGCGTAAAGAATTTAGGGTCAAATTATACCATAAAATGGTTTTAGAGGGAATTTTATTTTACCATGTTTTTCATATTTTCATTTAATTAAAACAAACATTATTTAATTCTTCAAAAGACATGATTCTTCCATCTAACGATAAATAAGTGCTTGCTTAACTTAGTGAGAAAAAAAATCTCAAGCTGATGATTAAAAACGGAATAATTGGGGGTGAAAGGGTTCAAACCATGAGGGCCCCTTAATTGTTTTGAGCAGTGTAGTTTCAATTGAGGATTTTCTATACGGATAATACTTCATGAAGAAAGAAGTTACTAGAATTTTTTTAATTTATGGTGTGCAAAAAGCGACTGGAGTCATATAATAACATCTTTTTTTTAAAAGAAAAATATTTACAAATAAAGCTTATGTAGCTGGTATATTTGTTCACACGCAAAATAAATCGCACATCACTCTAAACTGATTTTACTTGACATTTTTACAACACCTTCGAGAACGAACATCATTCAAAACAACATCACTTTAAGTCAAACGACACACACAGTTCAACGTCTATATTGAAAAGTCTCAGTCTTTTTTGAATGAAAAGTTCGGGTGAAAAAATCGCTTCTTTTTCGGTCGGCGCGCGCAATTCTTGGCGCGAGATCGATCTTTTGGCAGACGACCGTCTGTTACATTTATTCTTTCCTTATAACTAAAAATTACCCGTTCAAGATGGCTAGTAAAAATGTAGTCGTGACTCCAGAGTAAAGTAAAACTTTATTAACAAAAAATATGAATACAATTACATTTTTACGCTCATATGCCACCAATAAGAATATTTAAGATACTGGATGTCACTCAATACCAATAGTTATTTCATATTTTGACTTACTTTTTTTATACATGAAGATATACTTGGACATGATAAATTACAAATTTTCATATGATGCATTATATATTTCACATAATATACAATGTTATCGGCTACCATAGAGCAAATTTATACAATATTTCTGAGGATTTAAGATCACTGATTTGTTGATAAGTTGAACATAGTAATTCAGTGGTAGCAGCATACTAGCGATAATTGGTGATAATGATATATATTTATTTGGAAATGGCTCATTTTCATTATGTTCATACCTATGTTCATATGTAAAAGCAGTTAATAGTCAAGAAAACAGTACATTTATTTGAAGAGTTACATGTGAGAAAGATAATTGTATTTTTTAAAAAAATTACAATTCTGTTTCATTGTCTTTGCGACATTTACGTCCCTTTTTTATATTAATCCAAATAAAAAATATGTATTATGTATTGGCATTAGAAACTTCTGAATGCCGAAATCACGTAAAAACTGTTTACCTGTACATTTTTGGAGTAGTTCCCTTTTTAACAAGTTTTCTACAAAAATGTGATTTTCGTCGTTTTTAGTTGTCATACCTTGTACAAGTACATATGAGAGGACTCTCTAGAAACATATCAAATTGGCGGGAACAAACGTTTGAAAATTCTATTCTTAACGGGGTATGGGAGCATGGTATTTGAAATGTTCTCTTCATATGCTAATATAATAAAAAAAATTGTTTTCTAAGCCATATTCCTCCGGCTGTATTGAATACTTTTATAAAAACTATTTTTTATGTTACTAATGTAGCATGGTTATCCCGGATTGGGCGAGGTTGACCCATCCTTTAATTCCTTTGAGTGGGTTGGATAAAATGGGTACCAAGCATGCTTAGGAACTAAACACTGGGGGTTCCGCGTGAGGCTGACCACCTTACCGGGACATATGCCTAGCACCCCAGAGCCCTCACGGAAGCTGAAATGGGCACGGCAGGCCCAGTAATGGGCAGTTGCGCCGAGGAGTTTAGTTTAATGTAGCCTGGCTTGCAGGGCTTTATAATTTTACTTTTTGAGAGTGGTTAGAATATTTTGCTGTAAATTTATTGAAAAAGAATTCGAATCAATTTCAAAAAGTTATATTACAGAGCACTGTAAGCCAGCTGCATTTAACATATAAAAAAAACCCGTTTGTAAAAATATTCAAACAGCCGGTGTAATTTAACTTTGAAAATTATTTTTTTCACATTAGCTTAACATATACAGAAGACTTCGGTTTGGAAACTTAGTAACTTTTCCCATTCCCCCCCCCCCCCCACCATTTTGTTTCAATGTTTAACCCATTAACATATTCATTTCAGTATAAAAACGTTCAAATTGAGTTTTTAAAATTCGTTTTCCGTGTAACTGAATTTTTCCTACACTCTTAAAACAAACGAGCGGTTTTAACTCAGTCTGAATTAATTTCCACTCCTTGCCGAAAATGCATTTCCCCTGTAGGAGTGGATTTCACTCTTTTGTTTTAAGAGTGTATATGAATTGTTCAGTACAATGGTCTTCATTTGTCTTATATTTTGTTTACCTCGATAAACTGAAGGAGAAAGCTCTCATTTTCGCATGGCAAATTTTCTTGCCAACCGCCGTTAATGAGTTAAAATAACAATGTCCCCTTTAAAATAAAGGTATCTGCCACTCTCATTTAGTAGTCCGTATACTTTTTTTTTACAGAAGTGGTCCCTCTTTGTACATCTGGCGGATGGTCTCCTCGTAATGTTTGCTCGCCTGCTTTCTTCTCACTTTCAAAGTGGGCGTCAGAAGAGCGTTCTCGATAGTAAACGGATCCGGCAGGAAAACCAGGTTTCGAGCCTGAAACATGTTCGAGAACAAGAACGATTTAATTCAGTATTTAAATGGGGTATTTGACTAAAAAAAATTATTTTCTTAAAATGTTCTTATGCCAAAAATATTAGACCCGTATTTTTTATTTTTTCAAATACCCCATAAAAAGGGAGAAAATTAATTTTAAAATTAGGACCAAAAATGACGCCCGAAAACGCTTTGTGGCTGTCACTTGGTATCTATGACGTCACTAGTAACTATAAACAAACTTTGAAACACCATTTTGGAATCTACTTTAAGCAAATTTGAACTATCCGCTTCTGTAAAACCTCCTTCCATTATCTATTTAATTCTTATTTTAATAGTATATTAGGTTAAATCCAGTTTAATTGCAAGCAAAAAAACATCACACCGGTTTGTTTATATATACTAGGGACGTTAGCCAAATCGGCGTGTTTGTGATCACGTGATGTACCGATGAAAAAAAAAAGCTATTTAAAAATGATTTTTACTAACTATTTAAAGATTTATTTTGCAAAAAAATATATACGTTTGTTATTTTTGGGTTCAAACTATAATTAATTTAATATTGGAATGTATTTTAGCGATACAGTCAAGTACCCTATTCCTCCAGCAGGGAGAGATGGAGGGCTTGCTTAGGTTTTAACTTAACCCTTTAACTTCTTAAACGTCCCGGACGGCCGTACTAGTAAGGATTCGATAATGCTATTTGCTATTCCTATAAGAAGTTACGCGGCAACAAAGTGCTTACGTATCGAGAGTGGTAAATAGTCGAACGACAGGGTCAGAAATTGAAATTATCCTGTTTTAAAAGGAGGTAAGAAAACATTTTTGCAATAGAGTTATCAATGTGTGATATGTTTACCAGATTATGTTATATATATTCGGACGAGAGTAGAAGAATTTAAAAAGAATCTCGATAGTTATTGCATGGAGACGGGGGTGTCTAATAAGTTGACTTTTGAACCAACCGTGCTTCTGGCTTTACGTGGTCCAAAATTTTTGTATTTCTATAGTTTGAGTGAAATAATTTACGATGTAGCCTAGTGGGTAAGTTTAAGGACAAAGATAAAATCGTTCTAAACAACTACGAATTATTTTTTTATCGAACTTACCTGTTCTAAACGATTCAAATCTTCCATTTTTCCAAATTTATGAAGTTCTTTAAGGAATTCTAATCTTATTTCCTTGAAAGAAAATAGTAATTTGGTTAATTAAAGGGTCTTAACATGTAATAATTTTTACATCTAATAACTGCTATTAAATATTTAATTACTTAAATAAGCAGTTAAGTAACAAAAAAGCCATAACGTTAAAAACGTCTTTTTTTTATACTTGTGTTACTTGAGTTAACAATTCTTTTTTGTCACTATTGTAATCATTAAATAGTATAAATATGTGCGGTATATATCAGCAAAAATTTAATTTTTTTAAATCAAACTTTCTTACCTGTTAAGGTTTTTTTTGTGTGATTTCTGTGAAAAATTTGATGATTTTGTTGCAATGGCTATGTAGGCAGTGATTTCTTGTAAGGGGCATAAAAGATATACAAACTACCGTAGGTTAGGACCGCGTCACTTGACTGCGGTTCTAAAGCACGAGACGTGATAGGCTTTGCATAAAGGAGGCGAGAAATAGACAGCCAGAAACGATTAAATTGCAGATGAACTTTTTTTTTCAATGAAAAATTGAAAATTTTGCGCCTTTGTAGATAATGTCTCCTTTAGTTTGTCTTGTGTTCATGAGTGTAAATTTAACTAGTAAGTAACCATAATGAATAGTTAACAAATGAATTTAATAAAGCTGTATACTAACCTTATTAGAGAAAATCGACTCAAGATCTTCTGTGTTTTGGCATCCTTTTGTTTTTAACCAATTTTGAAAAGATACTGGTTCTGGGACGACTAGAACTATAACGAAATCCTAGAAAACACATCTTTTTAAGAGGGATTGTCAGTCCCATAGAGCTAATGCATTAGTTTTGGAATCACAACTTCCGCAGAAGTTTTGCTTTGCCATGTTAGCCCTTTTTCCCCAGGTATGGGAATCAACATAACATCGAAATGAAACAAATTTGAAACGAAAAAGGTATCTAGTTATTTGATTATATATTTTTGAAGTTTAAAAATGCCACAAATGCCCAGCAGATGGCGACACTATTTTAAAACTTTATCCATTAATAATTTAATAACCGGATGTTGTTTTCTTTTCAATTTTGTTTTAAATTGATGTTATGATGATTCCCATACCTGGTAAAAATGGGATAACATGGCAAACCAATTCTTTTGCAAAAGTTGTGATTTCAAAACTAATGCATTAGCTCTATAGGACTGACAGTCCCTCTTAATTAGAAAACTAAATAAAAGATTAATTGGATGTGCAATACATTATTTTGGTCAAGCCATTATCAGCATTTCTGAGATCATAGATGTCAGTTTCTTGGAAAAAACCTTAAATCTACAGAAGGTTATGCATTAAAATATTAATGGATTTTTTTTTCATTTCCGCTACCCGTCTTCTTCAATACCTTCCTGATTTGCATCCCTGTTTTTGTTTTAATCAAAATGATTTATTAAAAAAAACCTAACAACTTGGTTTATTTATTTGCGCCAATAATATGAAAGATGTTGTTGCACAACTTCGAGTCTCCAAAGTATAACTAAAATATAATGTCCGGTCTGTTAAGAGGGACTGTCAGTCCCATAGAGCTAATGCACTAGTTTTGCAATCACAGCTTCCGCAGACGTATTGCTTTACCATGTTAGCCCTTTTTCCATAGGTATGGGAATCAACATAACATCGAAATGAAACAAATTTGAAACGAAAATGTTATCTAGTTGTTTAATTATATATTTTTGAAGTTTTAAAATGCCAAAAATTACTGCAGATGGCGACACTATTTTAAAACTTGATCAATTAATAATAAAATAACCGGATGTTATTTTCTTTTCAATTTTGTTTTAAATTGATGTTATGATGATTCCCATTCCCGGGTGAAAATTGAATAACATGGCAGTGCAATTCTTTTGCAAAAGCTGTGATTGCAAAACTAATGCATTAGCTCTATATGGGACTGACAGTCCCTCTTAATGGGCGACTTTTGATGTTGGTAAACTCAATTGGACGAAATTGTCGATAATCGAGCCGGACCTATATCTTACTTATACTTTGAGGAATGTGAGTTTTAAAAGTTCCACCTTCATATAATAGTGCCACGTATCACTGGCTTGGTCGTACCGTTTTTAGGAAAATCACATTTGGCAAGAAAAAAATTAAAACATATATTTTTTTTACATAAATAAACTACACTGCTCAAAGGAATACGTGGTTTAAACCCTTTCACCCCCAATGATTCCATTTCGAATCATCAGCCTGCTATTTTTTTGCTCACCAAGTTAAGCTCTCACTTATGTATCGTTAGATGGAAGAATCATATCTTTTGAAGAATTGAATAATGTTTGTTTTAATTAAATGAAAATATAAAAAAAATAGTAAAATAAAATTCACTCCCAAAAATTTTTATGAAATAAATTGACCCTAAATTCTTCACGGCTTGCATTCTTATATGTTTAAAATTTGATTTTAACTTTTTTTTAACAAATAAAGTTTTGAAAAAATTATTGTTAAAATTTATTCAAAAGTTATGATTCCAATTTGTTTCTCCCTTAAATTTTAGTTAAAAATTTAAGAATTTTTTTCCCTGACTTTTACTATTTCATTCTGAATGCATAATGAATCTATTTTACAAATTTTTGATTTTTAGAATAATAAATAAAACGTTGGAACTGAAAGGGTTAACAGAAGTACGCAAAGTGCTCTCCAAATTGTTTTGAGCAGTGTGCAATTTCAAACTCATCTTGACGAAGAAAAGACTGTTTCTGTTTGTAACAGCGTAACCCTGTGGTGGGATATTTCTCATCATTATAAAGTAACAGAATTATCACCTTGTCGGAAAGTCCATCAACGAATATCTGAAGAACCATTTTCGATCGAGAATAAACATTTTCTATCTTTTCTGGGGCTATGTATTCTCCCTAGAAAACAACACCCTAATTATATTACCTCAATTAAAAAAAATACTTCTTTGTCAGTTACAAACACTTTTGAAATTTTTTAAATAAAGAATTTAAGCCAATTCTACCATAAATAATATATTTTAGCTACTTTTTTAACTGGTAACAATAATTACGAACCAACATTTTAACGCTTATATTTTATTATTTTAAAATTTTATAAGGCAAGCAATGCCCTTTCACTTTCCTTTGAAGACAGGAAAAAATAATGAATATAATACTTAAAAGTTTAAATGATGATAAGGGAAAAATTTGCACACCTGTGAAAGTTTGAAGAGATGCTTTTTTCTGTCCACTATTTTCAAAGTCCCATTCTAAAAATAGTACAAATTATTTAACTCTAAACAGCTCAAACGAACCTCAATAGATAGCAGCACCACAATCTATAAACTTTGGTGCTGCCATCTATACAAAAGAGTGTTAAATAATAAATTTAGGCTTAAATGTTTGTACTTTAATGGTGATTTACTTTTAAGAGAAAAACCTTAAATTTAAAAATTCGATCAATAAAATGAAAATATTATTAAATTTTAAATTAAAATTTTAAAATAATATCGTTTAAATCTTACTGGAAGCCATTTTCCAACGTCTCCCGTATGTTGCCAGCCATCAATAAGAGATTCTTTAGAGGCTTCTTCGTTTTTGTAGTAACCCTTGAAGACATTTGCACCTTTAACACACACCTATAAAATAAGTTGGTTGTTAACACGTTGACTGCTGTGTATGTCGAATTCAACTCGCACCTTTTGTGATGCGTCCCAGAAGGTTTGTGAGCGAGTTAAATATAACTCGTTTCACACTCCTTTAAATTTGGTTTGTGAGTTGTTTATACTTTAAAAATATCATGTTATTCTAATTTAAAGACATTTTGAATGGACTCGGCGGGAAAAAATGAAATTGTCCTGCATTTTTCATTTGGGCTTTTTTACTTTCAATTACCTATTCTGAAATATTAAAGTAACGAAATAATTGGGAAGGGATTGAAAATACGAAATAGAGATTGTGTGTTTTCTACACGTTGTGGAGAGTGCCGAGATTCCAAAAAAGTGGTTGTTGAACGTTGGTCCATATATGTATGTCTGTCTAAAACCACTCTACAGCTCGAACTAAAAGAGCTACGGGTATCAAATTTGATACACGAGTTCATAATACCTGTCGGACGTCAGAATGAAGTTTTTGAGAAAATTGCGCATGCGCAATAATAGCTACCATAAAAAAAATTGATTTAAAAGTATTACCGAAAAACGAAAAGAGACACATACATAAAATAAAGTACTTGAGTTCCCAGTACTTATAGGACGTCATAATACGGTTTTTTAGCAAATTGCGCATGCGCTATGTGTAGCTGCCGTGGAATTTTTTAGGTTTGAAAGTTATTGAAATTACCTTTTTGGGTATACTTGGGAAGTCAAAAGTCATTTGATATTCAGTTGTTGACAAAAAATTATGCAGTCAAAACAACTTAAACAAAAATAAATAAACTATGGGGCCCGGATGGCCGAGTGGTTTAGACCATTACATTACGCTAGCAGTCTGCGCGCTGTAACGGGCGCGGGTTCGATTCTCGCCTTCGCCCTGGGTGTACTACTACTTTCCTTTCTCTGTGACAGTAAAAATTCTTTATGTCTCTGTCTTACTTGACGAAGGCGTATATAAGCCGGTCTCTGATCAAGCACACAAGCCGGAATATATATGTACCTACCAAATAAACTATATAACGGTTATATCATGTGACTTAGACATTATTTCATTACATCAAACCATATGTAGTATTAATAAATGTGTGTTTCGATGCTTTTTTTACACATAGTTAGGAAGCGTAATATTACTTCACCAATATCATCTTTCGCGTAGTATCCCATTTCGGGGACGTCAACCAGTTTCACGAAGTTGCACGGAAGAGGAGGTCCCACGAAACCTGCACAAAAACACGGATCCATTAAAATCATTTCATAGAATTGTTTTTTTATATTCATTTCATCAATCTCAATCATTAAAATCATTTTATCAAATACTCATTCAATTATTTCATCCATTAAAGTCATTTTATCGAAAACTCGTTCATTAATCTCATCCATTAAAATTATTCGAACTCATACATACATTAATTTTTTTCACATACTCATTAATTAATCTCAACCTTTAAATCATTTTATCAAATGCTCATTCGTTAATATCATCCATTAAAATTATTCAAACTCTTCCATTATTTTTTTAACAAGTTATTCATTAGTATCATCCATTAAAATCATTTTATAAAATAATCATTCGTTAATCTCATCCAATAAAAATATTTCATCAAATACTCATACATTAACCTTACTTTCATCAAACTCCTTTTATCAACTTATCCGTTAATAATATTTAATCATATGCTCAACTTAATTTCCTCTAACTAAACTTATTTCCTTAAAGTTAATTTCCGCAAACAAGCTCATTTCATTAAACTTAATTTTCTCAAACAACATACTTTAATTAAACTTAATTTCCGCAAACAAACACATTTCATTAAACTTAATTTTCTCAAACAACATACTTTAATTAAACTTAATTTCCTCAAACAAACACATTTCATTAAATACTCATTCATTAACTTATTTCAGTAGTAGTTTGCCATTCATATGTTATAGTTTGGTCGATGCAATAAGTTTAATAGAAAGATTCTTCATGAAACATTTTATAAAACTTATTTCATTAAACACTAAACTGGATCATATCAATGGCAGACGACTTTTTTAAAAAAAACCTATTTTTTTCTTAAACTGTTGTGTCTAATTACCTCCTTCACATTCTTCGGGCAGTGTCATGGTAAAGGCCATCCCTTCTGTCTGTCCGTACACTTCGAAAACCTGGTAAATACTCAAAATTTACTGTTTCATATTACTATAAAGCAAGATATCATATTCACGAGTTTAAAAAAAGGCTATTTTCAATGTGTTGTCATACACTATTTTTTATAATAACGTGCAAAAAAAGTATTTATTAAATTGGCATTTATTGATTGGCTTATTAATTATTTTATTATCACGTTCAAATGATTTAAAGGTGATTATTTATATTAATGATTATTTTAAAATCACGTGCAAATAGTATTTCTTAGATTGGCATTGGAAATAAGACGCCAAATAAAGAATCATGTTCCAATAAAGAATTTTACACCAATCACAAAGACGCCGAATAAAATATCATGCTCAAATAAAGAATTTTAAACCAATCAGATCCTCTTATTTACTTTGTCGCACTAGTGCGTAAAAGTAACTTTGAAACACGATTTCGTTAAAAGCATCACTTTTGCCACGATTTTTGATTTGAAAAAGTTAGTTTTTTTGCACGATAATATATAAAAAAAATTGCACGAAAGAATAATATACGGGATTCCCAAATAGTTTTAAACTTTAGGAGGGAATTGGAGCGACAGCCGGTTCTTCAAACAGAAGTATTCTCTCTGTGTTAATCTAATGGGAAAAGTATTTTTCTAAGCCAAATTACTCCGGCTACATCGTATATTTTTACTAACGGTTTTTTGTATGATAAATGCAGCTGGCTTACCAGGTTATCTATAATAGCATTTTTTGAAATTCGTATAATTTTTTTTAATTTTCAATAAATAGTTTTACAACAACAAAATATTCTACTCAATTTCAAAAGAGGGTATTATACAGAGCCAGCTACTTTAATCATAAAAAAAAAACTGTTTGTAAAAATATTCGATACAGCCGGAGTATTTTGGCTTAGAAAATTATTTTTTGCGATTGGATTCTGGCTGTCTCCTGACTACGACATCAAATGCAACAAATCTTGGCGACCGCCAAGGGCGCCAAGCGGTTGCAATAGCTTGGCTGACTCTGTCAAGTCGCCAAGTTTTGTTGCATTTGATGTCGTAGTCAGGACATAGCCTAACACAGGAAGAAGTCTTCGCTTTGGAGACCCGCTCCCATTTCCTCTTTAAAAGCATTTATGACTTTCAAATATTTTCGTAGACTTACGTAAGAGCTAAGAGCGTATCTGTAGAATCTCATTACTTCAGGGGAGAGTGGGGCTGAAGTAGTAATTAACATACGACAGTTTCCTCCAAGGGCATCTTGGATTTTTTTCAATATCAACTTGTCCCAGATGTTTTTTGTTAATACCTGCCCACTAAAAAAAAATCAAAAAATTCGGTAAAAAATAATTATATTATTTAACACAAAATTTCCGGCAGCAAAGCTGCCAAAAAATATCTGTAATGTTACGAACAAAATCTGTTGACAGAATTTTCCCGTAGCCAAACAATACAGAAAATATATTTTCTGTATTGCTGAGTACGGATGTTCGTGTACGTACGTGAATAATGAAAGGAATTCATAAAATGGAGTGATTATATACCTTTGAAGTAATTTCTTTTTTCTTTGTAATGCGGTCTTCAACAAGAGAGACTTAACGTAACTTCCCTTAACACTGTCCATCACCTGAAAATTTAAATTATGTATACATGTGATATATCTTACAAATCTTTATTAAGTTATAATATTAACCACACAAATCTCTATAATATTCTAATATTCAGTTCTTTCTTTTTAACTCTCAGTTAATGTCTTGCCGATCCATCGAACAGTTCCCACGTTTCAATAGGCGTCAATACATTCTTTTCCACAGAAATTGCAGGCGCAGCAGACTTTGTTTTGACTTATGATCCATTCTTCTCATGACCATTAAAAATAATCACTTTTCAATTAGACCTCGAATGTAAAGCTGTGTGCTCTTTGGCGGGCCGAGATACGGCTCCGGAGTCCGTCCCGTTAAATACTCTAAATAATCTCTTTACAATAAATTATCTTGGACGTCCAAACTATCTCCTTTTATTAGAATGAACTAAATAATAATTATACTCTCATGTGTAGTAGAAGTTGTTCTACTACATACATAAATTATGAACGAAAACTAGGGGTGTGTAACACTATTTTCTAGAAAAACTCTGTATGACTTGCGACATGTTCGGGAGACTCGTGTACCAAATTTGAAGTATATAGTTCTTTTCAGCAATACCTTTAAAAACAAAAAGTTCTACGGCGGCTACCTTTACGCATGCGCTATTTTCTCGATAACCTTATTATGATGTCCGACAGGTATACTGGGATCTCGTATACCGAATTCGAAGTCCGTAACGTTTTTAGTTTGAGCTGTAAAGGGGTTTCAGCCCGATTGACAGGCGGGCAAATTTCAAAAAAACACTTATTGATGCTGATATTAGCGCCCTCCTAAACCTGTAGAAAACACAAAATCTTTATTTCGGATTTTTGACCCCATCGCAATAGTTTCATTACCTTATGTTTCATATTAGGTAATTGAAAATAAAAAGGCCAAAAAGAAAAATCCACGACAAGTTCAGTTTTTTTTACCCCGTGTCTATAGGAGAGCTAGGGGTGATTTAATTCAGTTATTCAAGTTCATAAAACAGGGAGACATGAAGGGCTTAGGTTTTACCTTAAATTAGCCGGACCAGAGGACATGATCAGAAATTGAATAAATCATGCTTTAGAAGGGAGGTAAGAAAACATTACTTTTACAATAGAGTTGTCAATGAGTGGAATGCTTTACCAGATTATGTTGTGTATTCGAAGAGAGTAGAAGATTTTAAGATGAATCTTGATAGTCATTGGAAACTGGTAAAGTATTAGATTTATTTTGAACCAACCTTGCTGGGCCTCTGGCCTGTTGTTGGCCGACAATTTTTGTATTTGTATAAAAATGTATAAATTAAAACGGATAAATTACATAAATTTTTGTTTTACTACTATTATTCATGAAGATAAACTGTAATGTAAATTTCAAGAGATCCTTAATTTTTCGAACCAGGTTATTTTATGCAATCTTTTGATCTGTTTAATTTTGTCTTCTGGTATAACTTACAAAGAATTATATTTTGGTAAATTTCTTTAGTATATACTCAAACAAATCACCATATTTTGTGCGGTGCATTCCATGAAGCATAAAAGGATAACTCATGTACTACATTGTAAAGCATTGTATTGTTAAAGCTATGATTTCGCATTAAGGAGAGATCGAAAATGCTAAAATATATTAAAATCATTCAAGCAAATAATGGTTGCCTTACGTGGGTGTAGACAGCATTCAGGATCCTTGGAACAAAGGGCAAGATGGCGGGTTTCAGGATCTTCACTTCGTCCATTAGTTTCTTGATGTCATCGCTGTAGAACGCGATCCGTCGGGCGAAATACAAACTGCACACCTATGAAAAAAATGAGGACATGACTTACCGGCGAATGAGACTCAATGACCGCTGGTCTCTAAATCAAAGTGCTTCTGTGTGAGTCAAAAAGAAAATAATAATTCAAAGCCACATTTCTTCGGCTGTATTGAATATTTTCACAAACGTTTTTATTTCATGTGAAAAATGTGGCTGACTTGGTAGACATGTATTTTCAGGCATGTGTGCTTGGTCACAGAGACCCGCTTATAAACCTTATCGTCAAGAAGGACGGACATGACATACACACACATACAAGACAGATGCTGCCATCTATCGCCACCTCCACAATTTAGACATGTCCCTGAAGGGGGGGGGGGGAATAGTCAGGGACCTGTACCCGTGGTAAACTGCGCAATGACCGACCGCAGGATTTTCGGACCCAACAGATTTAACGAGCACGTGCTCCGCAAAAACTCGGTGGGTCTTCAGTGGAACCGGGACTCGATCGCGGGACCTTCCGATCTCGAGACCGAGACGCTGACCACTAGGCTCCCCACAGCCCCAAGGCTGACTTACACATGTCTCTTTTTTTCTTTCTTTTCTCCTTCTGTATTGAGTATTTTTACGGTCTTTTTATATTATAAATGTAGCTGACTTACAGTGCTTTATAATCCCAGTTTTTCAAATTAGTGCGAATATTTTTTTTAATTTTCATAAATAATTTTACAATACAATATTCGATCCAATTTCAAAAAGTGGGATTATAGAGACCTAAAAAGCAGCTACATTTTTCATATAAAAACCTGTTTGTTAAACTATTCAATACAGCCGAAGAAATGTGGCTTAGAAAATAAATAATTTTCATTGGATCACAGAGGCACTTTGGTTTAGAGACTCGCGGTCATTCGGTCCCATTTACCCTTAAGACACAATACGCGTTGCCATTCCTTATCAAGTAGACATCATTGAACGTTATTGGGAAAATCCACGATATCCATTGGAATAAGAGTTTAAGAGTATAAGTGTTTCATGGTAAGATGTGAAGAGTACAGGGGGAAAACCGCTTAATTTCGTAGAAAACTTTCCTCATCAGGCCTCTTTGGCGATGAAAGCGAGTAATCGCCTAAACTGGTGAAAGGAAACTAGTTTCTCACTTTGTTTTTCTCTCGCGGCAACCCTGATTCACGCCAGAGATCAGTGGACATGAGTCACACGTTTGTACCGCGAAAGAAGAACCGAAAGGAAAACCGGTTTCCTGTCGCCAATGTCCGTCAAGCAGACACAATTACGGGACGACTCTTAATAAATCAAGCGGTTCTTCCCCTGTACTCTTCACGTGTAACTTACTTCATTTGCTATTTCATAGATGTGAGCCGGAGGGAGTAAAGATATGATGGTTCCACCGAATACACCGGCATCCTTGGAAAAACATGAGCAGTTAGAAAAATTTCCTTTTAAACGATATAACACTCTAAATAATAAAAACAATAAAAACTTAAGAACTTACTCCATATCCCACCACAAGCGAAGCTACGCAAGAAATCAGGTTTTTGTGTGTCAGCATAGCGCCTTTTGGAACACCTACGGAAGGTAATAACAATTAGTTTTGCTATTTCAAACCTTAAAGAATTTTTTATGACTTATAAATAACAGATATATATTTGGATACTCATCCAAACGTTATTCATAAAACGTTTTATTAAATATATCAGCAATATCTATATATATAAAAGGCTGACTCACTGGTCTATATATATATAAAGGCTGACTCTATATATAAAAGTCCTGACTCACTGACTGACTCACGTATCAACGCCCAGCCAAAACTACTAGATGTAGAGCTACCAAATTTTAGGAAAATATTCTTTTTATATCGTAGGCGTCATTTAAGAAGCGATTTTTCGAAATTCGAACCCAAACGGGTGTAGGAGTGCAAAACGTGAGCCGATTTCTCTATAGGAATAGCATTACGCATTGTGCTTTTATTCTATTTTTAAATTTTTAATTTGAAATAGAAATTCACCGCGAGGAAAATTAAGTAAGTGAAAGAAATATTAATGCGTGCGAAAATTAAGTATAAAAAAGCGCTAGAGTTTAATATGTAAGATGGGAATATTTCTTTTTCATTGGTTGTTTTGTTTTTTGTGGAAAAGTGTAAAAACAAACTCATTGGTATTTTATTCTTTCACGCGCTCCGAACTGCGATTTCATTGGTTGTTTTATTTTTTGTGACTAAGTGTTGAAACAAGCCCATTACAGGATTTCTTAGAAATTAATTACCCTCTAACTCTTGGAAGGGCCTGGGTACAATCGGACAGGGAGAATCAGAATGGGAGGCAACAATTGGCATAAAATAAAAGTTTACATAAAAAATCAGTTATTATTAAGGGTCTACCCGTGCAACGCCGGGTTTATAAAGCTAGTTTATGTATAAAACTATAATTTATTTGCTTAAACAAGATTTCGTGTAGTGATTTTATGTCTTAAAATTTAAACCTAACGCAATTACAGCGATCTTGGATTGAAAATTTGATACAGCTGTGGTATAATGGCTGGTCTGTTCATTGGCGACCTTGAAAATTTAACATAGAATTGCTACACTCTTAAAATAAAAGAGTGAAATCCACTCCTATAGGGGAAGTGCATTTTCGGCACGGAAAGGAGTGGAAATTGACCCAGACTGAGTTAAAACCGCTCGTTTGTTTTAAGAGTGTACACCTATCTAGTTGCATAAAAGTGGAATGTTTACCATCATTTGGGCATTTTCGTTGCTTGGCAATGTAACGCAAATCACGACCGGTCCTTATTTGCCGTTGAGAGTAATGGCTACGAAACTATCAATGTACATAATAAGACTTTGCTAAAATTTTTCACTTCAAATATACCCTTTCTATTTGCAGCATTATATTTGATGAAGTATTGTATTTCTATTATTATTATATTATTTGTTAAGGCATCATACCTGTCGTCCCACTTGTATAAGGGATGCAGAACAAATCATCAGGTTTCGGTAGCTAAAATTAATAAAAAATACATTTTTTTTTGAAAAAAGAACTTTTTAAATATGGTAATTTGCGGTTTTCCGAAGAACAATTTGCTATTCTAATAGACCTTGAAAATAAAATATTCAAGTTTTTTGACAAAATAAACAACATAGACAGTAAACAAAAAATACCAGCATATAATTTAAAGAAATCTGCTTACCACTAATTCTTTTTTATTCATCTCCCCTAATTTCTAAAAGAAAAAATATAAACATCAATATAAAACAATTGCACTAAAAATATGTCACATTTCTTTAAAATTTATTTTAAAATACTTAAATAATTTAATTAAAACTTTTAAACAATTGACATTTTATAAATAACATTTTACATAATATATATATATAATATTTTATAATAATATTATGATATTATATTTGATATTATAAAGTAACTTTCGTACTATTAGTTATGAAGGAAATTAAATCGTAAATACTTATAAAATAAAACTTAAAATCGATTTGCAACATATATAACTGCACGAATTAAGACGAAGCTGCACGAATTAAGACGTAATATCATTATTTGTAAAATTTACTTAAAAATTTTAAGTATACATTGATTTATAAGTATTATAGGAGATATTCCTTTTTTTAAAAAAAAAACTCTGGCTTAGCAACGACATATTGGATGTATATTTTTAAATAACTATTTGCATGCGGATTGAAGTTCTCAGACTGGTTGCCATTAAAACAGCTTTGAATCCCTTTTCTTTAAATACAAAAGACATTTATGAATAAGATATTCCTCTTGTTAAACTTATTGCTATGTATAGCAAAGCCATAATGGATCAATTAATAAAAGTGATTTTATTTGTATGAAAGCAAAGCTTATAAAACTGCCCACCACTTTTAAATAAATAAGAATATGCTTGATCTCAAAACTTAATAGCAAAAAAAACTTTTAAAAAATCAGTTTTATTAATTGATCCATTATAGCAAAGCCATAATGGATCAATTAATAAAACTGATTTTATTTGAATGAAAGCAAAGCTTTTAAAACTGCCTACCACTTTTAAATAAATAAGAATATGCTTGATCTCAAAACTTAATAGCAAAAAAAACTTTCAGTTTTATTAAAAAATTCAGTTTTATTAATTGATCCATTATAGCAAAGCCATAATGGATCAATTAATAAAACTGATTTTATTTGAATGAAAGCAAAGCTTTTAAAACTGCCTACCACTTTTAAATAAATAAGAATATGCTTGATCTCAAAACTTAATAGCAAAAAATCTTTTAAAAATCAGTTTTATTAATTGATCCATTATAGCAAAGCCATAATGGATCAATTAATAAAACTGATTTTATTTGAATGAAAGCAAAGCTTTTAAAACTGCCTACCACTTTTAAATAAATAAGAATATGCTTGATCTCAAAACTTAATAGCAAAAAATCTTTTAAAAAATCAGTTTTATTAATTGATCTATTATTAGCAAAGTCATAATGAATCAATTAATAAAACTGATTTTATTTGTATGAAAGCAAAGCTCCTAAAACTGCCCACCACCTTTAAATAATTAAGAATGTGCGTGATCTCAAATTCGAAAATAGCATGTTTTCAAATTTGAGTACTAAAGATTCGGAGTGATTGTGAATTAATGATTCTTTTTGAAAAATGACAACACTATTCAAAAAATTGAGATCCTAATTTGAACAGTGTTCTTAAACATCTGATAATGCAAAAAAAAATCAGGGGCGTGTAACTAGACACGATTTTCAATTCAATAAATTAATACATTCAAAGTAATGCAGTAAAGTAGCCGACCCGGCGGCGCAACGGTTAGGGAGCTAGCCTTTGGAGCTTCTGGGTTCGGGTTCGAATCCCGGTAAGGCATGGATGTTTGTGTTTGTCAATAAATGTTATTAATTGTCTATGTGTTTGTGTCGTCTCTTTCTTTGTGTGTCTCTTGTGCCTGTGTCATTTCTGGGGTTGAGTACAATAGACCTGAGGTCGCAGTGCTTGGCGAACTTGCCCCCCACCAAGAAAGTCATAAGTCATAATGCAGTAAAGTAAGGTTATATACCCTATAAGGATATTCCGAGATAACTTTGAAACCTAAATTTATGATTTTCTGATTTTTTTTACAACATCGCAATAATTTTATCACCTTATATTTTGTATCAGAATTAAATTAAGTGATCATTAAATGACATTTTTAATTAAATAAATTATTAATTACAATTACAAATTATTCATACAAATAGTTTTTTTTTTACAAAAG
Organism: Oedothorax gibbosus; assembly: GCA_019343175.1. Lineage (NCBI taxonomy): Eukaryota > Metazoa > Arthropoda > Arachnida > Araneae > Linyphiidae > Oedothorax > Oedothorax gibbosus. Next base: position 85,658 of record JAFNEN010000369.1, read on the forward strand.
ATATTACTTTTGTTACGACTATTGCATAGTATACCAGCATACTGGATACATATTTTGTTGAGAAATTGTGTATTTGACTATAGTTAAACTCATAGTTTCCTTGCACAGAAGCCATGACCACGGGCGGATCTATAAAACGCGCGGAGCAATCAGATGAAGACAAAATAAAACGGCTGAAATTTCCTCTTCATCTGATTGCTCCGGGCCTTTTATAGCTCCGCCCATGATCGTGGCATCTGTGCAAGGAAACTATGAGTTATGACGCCTGCTTTTCGCAAACAAGTAGTAACACGTCTCACCTCTAAATCAGCAAACGATATCAGTTTGAGATTAACTTCCTTGGCGACTTTTTCAAGTTCTGGAGAAGGTGGATCCATCGTCACTACTGTCTGCAAGGTAGGCAACTGCTCGGCACTCCGGAGAATTTTGAGCCCATTCTCCACGTTGTTTACTATCACCACGGACAAATGTGCTGGAAAAACAAAAAAAAAAAAACTTAAGTTAAAAGAGTTAATAGATCAATACTTAAAATATTACTTAATAGCTATTTCGATAAAGTTGAATATAAGAGCGGATTCCAACATAGGAGTTTGTTGTCTGAGTGAGGTCGGTTGATTTTTAGCTTCCACACTACGTTTAGAACGTAAAAAGTGGAAGGTATTATAGTAGTTCAGTCCGTCTGTCTGTCCGTCATCCACTTTCATAGCAAAAACTACAAATGCTACGGAGAAGGGACAAGTGTGGTACGTCAAAAAATTCAGCGCATCGAAATTAGAAAATTATGTCTGTTCAGTATTGGTCTCCCTTCCTCAGAAAAGATATAGAGTTGCTTGAAAAAAATCAGCATAGGGCTACAAAAATGATTAAGGGTCTATCTGGTATTGATTATGATAACAGATTAAGATCTTTAAACATGTACATTCCCTGGAAAACAGGAGAGCTAGGGGTGATTTAATACAGTTATTCAAGTTCATAAAACAGGGAGACATGGAGAGCTTAGGTTTTACCTTAAATAGCCGGACCAGAGGTCATGATCAGAAATTGAATAAATCGAGCTTTAGAAGGGAGGTAAGAAAACATTATTTTTACAATAGAGTTGTCAATGAGTGGAATGCTTTACCAGATTGTGTTGTGCATTCGAAGAGAGTAGAAGATTTTAAGAAGAAACTTGACGGTCATTGGAAACTGGTAATGTATTAGATTTATTTTGGACTAACCTTGCTGGGCCTCTGGCCTGTTGTTGGTCGTCAATTTTTGTATTTGTATTTGTAAAACATTGAAAATTTTAAAAAAGAATCCGAATTCGATGTACTTCAATTATTTAAAAAACTGCAAAATTTAATGCTCATTTAAAAAGCATAAGAAGAATCACCATTGCCATTCGCAACAATCGCTCGAGAAACTTTAATTCTTTTAGACAATAAATTAAAATAAATTTCAGTTTGAAATGACGTCTGCATCGGGCATTCACACTGAACTGAACTGAAACTCTGGAATGAGCATCCCATGAAAAGCTGGTGAAGCCTATTTTTGGGTCACTTGGTGACAGCTTTAGGGAGAATATGCGCCACATTTGGCATGAATTCGCCGATCACAATTGACACTTGACTTGACAGTTTGCATTGGATCGTCAAAATCGCTCGCCAAGAATAGTAATCCAAGGAATTTAAGTTTTAAAGATTGTTCCTGCGATTCTGTTTTTTTAAAGTACATGTTTCCGAAACTTCATTATATAAAGAACCTCCTAAAGCAATAACATATCAATTTTCTGTTTGAAAAATTATTGAAAAAGTTGGTTTAAAATACCTATTTTAACAGGTAAAGTATAGGATTGGCGGCAAAAGTTGGATTGCTCTTACAGGGTTGCCGGGCTTCACCGACCCTATTAGCGAGCGTTACGATGCTCATTCCAGAGTTTCAGTTCAGTTCAGTGGGCATTCATTACTAGATGTTTGAATAATTTCTAGAAATAACGTAAGTATGGCCGTAACGGTGTTTTTTTTTCTGGGATAAAAAATCTTTTAGCTGGAATTCAAACCCATTTTTTACTTATCTTAGAAAAACGCAATAAATCTGCATCTCTATATGTTTGTAAAAATACTTTAGGAACAAATGATTAATTAACGGACTTACTATGGAAAAAATATTGAAAGTGGTCACTTCCTCAAAAATTTGAAATATTGGGAAAAGAGTGGGACTGGACTGTTTTACTTTTAAAGAGATTATTATGTTATTATATTTTATTACTTATTATTATATTTTATTACTTATTATTAATTTATTACTTATTATTATATTTATTACTTATTATTATATTTTATTACTTATTATATTTATTCTAAATTATACTTATGTATCTTTTGTTTGGCGATAATATAGGGTTTGGTGAAAATGGTCGACGGGATAAAATACCAGGTACCAAAATACACTGCTCAAAAGAATTAGGGGAATACATGGTTTAAACCCTTTCACCCCCAATGATTCCATTTGAAATCATCAGCTTGCGATTTTTTTTCTTACTAAGTTGAACTCGTACTTATTTATCGTTAGATGGAAGAATCATGTCTTTTGAAGAATTAAATAATGTTTGTTTGAATTAAATGAAAATACGAAAAACATGGTAAAATAAAATTCACTCCCAAATACCTTTATGAAGTAAATTGACCCTATTATCTTCACGTTTGCATTCTTAGATGTTTAAAAATTGATTTTAACTTTTTTTTAACAAATAAAGTTTTGAAAAAATTATTGTTATAATTTATTCAAAAGTTATGATTTCAATTTACCCCCCCTTAAATTTCAGTTAAAAAAATAAGATCCCCCCCCCCCCTTGTTTTTTAACATTTCATTCTGGATGCATAATGAATCTATTTCACAAATTTTAGATTTTTAGAATAAAATATAAAAAGTTGGAACTGAAAGGGTTAACAAAAGAGCGCAAAGTGCTCCCCTAATTGTTTTGAGCAGTGTATATATTTAACGATCTATTCACCTTGGTTGATGATAAAGAGCAGAGATTGCAGTCCAAAGGAAACGTACAGAGGGACCAGTACCATGGAATATGCGGAACAGCCATACAAAGTAAGAAGAAACTGCAGAAAATAACAATTTCGAAATATAATTATATTACAGTATTTATCACTAAATTGTCATTCTACAAATAAACTACAAGGATACATGTAATTAGTAACGAAATTACTTGTCCTTTTTTTTTTGGGATATATAGTCCATAGTCCAGACAGATATAATTATTGAAAAGCTTTATCATTTGGATCTTCAATTAATATTTTGTATTAATCATTTAGAAATCCTCAAAATTCAACAATTAATTTGCAACGAAATGGAAAATAGTTATTTATGCAACTAGTGTGAAAAGTAAGGCTTTTTTTAAACGAGTTGAATAAATTATTCGATTATTATTATAAATTCACGAGTTTAAAAAAGGCTATTTTCAACGTGTTGTCATACACTATTTTTTATAATAACGTGCAAAAAAAGTATTCATTAAATTGGCCTTTTATTGATTTGTTTATTAATTATTTTACTATCACGTACAAATGATTTGAAGGTGATTATTTATATTAATGATTATTTTAAAATCACATGCAGAAAGTATTTCTTAGAAAAAAAACGAAATTTTTCAAATCAATAATCGTGGCAAAAGTGATGCTTTTAACGAAATCGTGTTACATAGTTACTTTTACGCACTAGTGCGACAAAGTAAATAAGAGCATCTGATTGGTTTAAAATTCTTTATTTGAGCGTGATATTTTATTCGGCGGCTTTGTGATTGGTGTAAAATTCTCTATTTGAACGCGATTCTTTATTTGGCGTCTTATTCCAATGCCAATCTAACAAATACTTTATGCACGTGATTTTAAAATAATCATTAATATAAATAATCACCTTCAAATCATTTGAACGTGATAATAAAATAATTAATAAGCCAATCAATAAATGCCAATTTAATAAATACTTTTTTTGCACGATATTATAAAAAATATTGTATGACAACACGTTGAAAATAGCCTTTTTAAACTCGTGAATTTATTTCATTCGCTCGTACCTCGCTTGTGAAATAATTTATTCAACTCGTTTAAAAAAGCCTTACTTTTCACAATAGTAGCTTAAATAACTATTTTTTTGCACGATATTATAAAAACGATTTTAATCTACGTAAGGTTATTTTAATTAATTGATCCCTATAATTATTTAAAGGCAAGCTATTTTTTTGTAAGTGAAGTAGTTCACACACAGTTACTTTGAAAAATAATTAAATTTATATTCTGTAAAAAAAGACGTGTTGAAATAGGGTACTGGGCTGTTTTGGATATTTTCTAAAATTCTTTTCTCGTCTCGCTATCCGACAAAAAGATGACTATCGATCACATGAGAAGACTATAAATGCCACTTGGCGAAAAAGCAAAGATTTTCTTAAACTTTTAATCCATAATTGTTTTTCACTGTTGAAATATGCCAAGTTCAAAGTCCTAAGCTAAAGTTGTTTTCTTTACTAATAGTGTATACTAGCAAAAAAAGAAGTTTTACAGAAATACTGATAAACCAAATTATCTTTGCAACTAACAGCTATTTTATCTTGAGTTTTATAAAATTCCGAAAGATAATTAGATTTTGCACTTATTTTCAAGATATTCTAAGCTTTATCTTTGGAAATATTTGAACACAATACTTTGGTATTTTCACACCATCAATGTAAAACATAAAAAACCCATTATGCTTTGAAAAAAAGTACTCAATACTGATTAAATACTATCGGATGTCAAAAGTTTTAAGGGGATACGGTACCCAAAAATTGGTCAAAATATCGATTTTTCAGTTTTTACTTCTTGTTATTTACAATATTTTTCTGAACATTTACTGAAAGTTTCATAATGATATCATTTGTAGAAAAAAAGTTATTAAATATTTTCTGGAGTCATTCCTATAAGTTTGAATACGTATTTCATCTGCTTTCAACCTGTTTTCTCTGTTTCGCGTTTTTAAATTCTTGTGTTTAATAAATCCCTAAGGCTTTTTTGCTAATTAAGTTAGAATTTTGAAGTTTTTAACCTGTGTTCTTGTATAAATGGTGCACAAAATTGTGCATGGAATAAGGTCTACTATGTATAGTTGTTTTTATTAAAAAAATGTTGAATTCAATAATCTGTAATTTTCAGTATAAATGCATGTTACTTTTTAACTGTAGCTCACATTTTAAAATCCATGCACAGTTCTTTAACAAATAGTTCTAAAAACAAACTATAAAAGTTTGGTGGATTTATTCTCAAAATTGAAAGAGGAGTAGCGTTTTAAAAAAGTTCAAAATTTTGACTTAAAAAAAAAATGAAAAACTACTTGTAAATATTTGTTTTTATTGCTAGAAAATGTTTATTTAGAGTGAACTTTATATAAAACCACTATAATTCACAAGTTTGTTATTATTTCTAGAAATAATGTTTTGGGTACCGTATCGCCTTAAAAACAAGGAATAAAAATTAGATAAAAAGAAAATATGAAATTAAGTAGACAATGAAAATAAGAGATTAAAACTAAATGCTTATAATTTAGTTTGCACTGAGTGAGTGTTTAGATATGCCCAGGGTATGTATTTATATAGAATTAAAAAAGTTAATAGTACGATTGGCGCTTAATTTATTTTACTTTTTTGCAGCTAACTTTTATTATTCCATTCAAACTATAAAAAATATTATTAATAAATAATATCTGTTAATTGATTGTTTAATTAATTTGTTTTTTTAGTAAAAAAATATTTTGCCAATTAATTTCATTATTATTTTTTATTTAAAGTACAATTTACGTCGACAAATTGAAAATAAAATGAGTGATAGCATATGAAATAGATGTGCTTGTGCACGTTTAGTGTACTAAGGGACTCATGGAGCTAAGCAATTAAATTGAAGTATTAAAAATCTTGATATTAAGGGGGAATGGGCGCGCTGGTCGCGGGTCTCCAAACTCAAGTGCCTCAGTGTTAATCCAATGGAAAAAAACTATTTTCTCTGCCACATTTCTCCGGCTGTATTATTTTTACAAACGTTTTTTTTTTTAATATTAAATGTAGATAACTTACAGGTCTCTATCTTCACACTTTTTGAAATTGCTTCAAATATTTTGTGTAAAATTATTTATTTAAAATGAAAAAAAATATTCGAACCAATTTGGGAAGGTCGGGACCTGTAAGTCAGCTGCATTTATCACACCAAAAAATCCGCTTGTCAAAATATTCAATACAGTCGAAGAAAGGTTGCAGAGAAAATATTTTTTTTCTCCATAGGATTAACACTGATGCACTTTGCTTTGGAGACCCCCGGTCCAGCGCGCCCATTTCCCCCTTAAATCAAATAAGAAAGAATTTTATTTTACCTCTTCCCTATTGGCAGCATATATTCCCACAAATGTGTCATTGCAAGGACTCAGGCCCAATTCAATCAAACCAGATCCAATAGATTGAGATTTCGAAATAACCTAAGATTGAAAATAACTTATTCAAAATAAAAATTAAAAACAAGCTTACAAGATAAAATTTATAATAATATATATATATGTATTAGCATTCAAACATTCACTGTAAAAAAATTCCAGAACATTACTGGGAAATTTTGGGCAGCTGTCCAATTTTTAACAGCAATGAAAAAAATAAATTGCATACAAAACAAAGCAGAAAAATCTTGCCTCTGAATATTTTAGCCACTTGTATTCTTTAGTGTTTGGAATTTTTGTTCCAACACAATCTGCATCTCCTATATAGAAAAGAAACAATGTTTTGTAAAATGGAATACGATGTTTTTATTAAAATACACTTTGGTTTGTGGGATTTTCTAAGACCCTCTTTAAGTGATTTTTTCAGGTAATTTGAATTTGCTCCTCGCAGACAAAATTATCTTCAACATAAAACAAGTAGGTTTGTAACAAAATCTGTCACTTAACCCGCTTCTACACAAAAGTTGTGTTAAACAGGTAAAAAGGCGCCAAACACAGCATTAATTCTATATTAAACATTTGCATGCTAAATTTGGCTAGTTTTATTTATTTTATTTCGAAAATTCAATAATTATTACTTAACGTTTGCAAAAATTAATTTGTATTTCAAAGAATAAATATGTACTATTCCTCGCTTTTAAATAGAATGAAAATATTTCATATCAACATACAAAGAATCTCGTAGTGAAATATATTTGACGTCATTTCAAACTGATCGATGCCGCAAAATAAATTTATTTTAATTTATTGTCTAAAAGAATTAAGTTTCTCGGGCGATTGTTGCGAATGGCAATGGTGATTTAATTCTAATAACAAACCTAACAAACCTAACAAACAGGGCCTTTAGCTATTTGTAATTCAAACTTTTAAACGCCAAAATTAACTATTTTCATTAATCTTTTTTCTGAGATTTAATAATTAGATTAAATTAAATTACAGTTCGAAAAATATATAATTAGTACAAATGATGCTTTAAAAATAAAAGCGAAACTTTGCACATTTTTTATGCCAAGTTAGAATTCTCTTTGCATCTTTCTTCGTACATATATAATGAACCATCAAAAGAACTCTATTGTGATATTACAACAATCCAAACTGAATTATATCACATAAATAAATATTCTTTCAAAAGTTTGTATTTCTTTTAATAAAGTTTCTCGTACGTTTAACGAAATGGCAACAGTGAAAATATTGAATAAAAATGGAATTTGCATGTTATTTCAATGTAGATTAAATTTTGAGTTATTTAAATTTTAAATAAACTTCTAATTTAAATTTTTTAATGAAATTTGGAATGTAGCCTAATCTGATTTTTTGCTTCAAAATGACGTATCCCACTTGTCTGTGGGACTTGTGGTTCTTTCTGTGAAAGTGGGTGACGGACGGACGGACAGACAGACGGAACGATTATAAAACCTTCCACTTTTTACATTATAAACGTAGTGTGGAAGCTAAAAAAATCAGGTACCTAATGAGCGAAATTGCAGCTTGCATAACGATTTTAAAAGTAAACAAAAACCTAGGAGGTTAACGTTTTCTCCGGTTTGTAGTTTACATGAAAAGAAAATAGGTTTGTATTTCTATGGTTAATATGGAATAAAGTCATAATTACTTTTTTAAAGATGTTCAAAATTACTAATTTTTTAAAGGTTTTCTGGCATCAATTTTGATGTTTTTAAGAACTAAACAAAACCTCGATAACTTTTTCGGAGGCTATAATTTAAAAAAAAAAAAGAATTTCAAAAGAGTTATTAAGTCATTTTTATTATTAAAGATATTGTAATAGAGTTATTTGCGGAGTCTGTTGAAACCCTTTCTAATAGTGGAAATATAAAGTTGGATATATTACCCGAAACCTGTCTTCCATGTTCGAGAACTTGGAACACAGTCTCGATTTCTGGGGATCCCGGGATCTGACTTATCGGCTCATTGGGATCCTCTAAGAGTTGAGAAGAACGAATCCTCTCGGGGCCCTGAAAGAAAAAGAGACTGTATAAAATCAAAACAGCAAAGGAGGGGCCCGGGTGGCCTAGTGGGTTTGATCACAGCCCATTACGCTAACAGTCTGCGCACTGTACCGGGTACGGGTTCGATTCTCGCCTTCGCCCTGGGTGTACTTTCTCTCTCTCTGTGTCAGTAAAAAAAAATTTCTGTGTCTGCCTTACTTGACGAAGGTTTATAAACGGGTCTCTTCTGATCAAGCACACAAACCTGAAAATATATGTACCAACCTACCTACCAACAGCAAGGAATGGGCTTTTTTCAGATGACGTATTTACTTCCAGCTGTCATTCCTGATTCCCTCGATTGGTGAATTTAATTGGTGATTTACCAATCGAGGATCGAGAATTAATTGTTTTTCACAATTCACATTCAGCCTCTCTGTTGCCACCCAAGGCATGAAACATGCACATTGACGTTTTATTTGTAAAGTTTTTTATTCGTATTTTGTAGCTTATAAACCTCTATGTCACAGAGTACATAACATTCTGCATGAAACACACAAAAACATGTTATTATTTCTCGGACGAGGTTTTCGAGAGGACTATTTAGGTATTTTGCAATTCTCCGACATTTCAGTAAACCCTATTTTTTTTAACTTTCTTCATGGCGATGATTCTAAGAAGTAAAGTTCGATTCTAAAAGTAAAGTTCAATAATATCAAACAAGAATTTAAAACACCAATATTTTCCCTAAATGTTGGGCTGATTTCATAGCCACCATTCTTTTCTGCAATGGCCGCTCCCTTCATTCCTGTGTCCTTTAATTGGGTCTCGATCCAGGTGTGTTGGGGGGCCAACTTCATTGTTGCAGCACTTTCCTCAGACGCATATGAATTCCTATCTCGGCGCCACACTGACCATGTCCAGCATAAAAGAGTTTTGTTTTTGTGCTAAGGGGGATGTTCAAAATTATGTAATTGGAACAACTTTCATCAACTTTTACATGGGTGGAGCTTTGGAGATTTCGTTGGCTTGTGCCACGAGATCTGAGCTCAGTTGCAAATAGATCCAGAAATGTAGAACATCATATTCAACTGAAGGCTGGGTGCCCGTTTGGCCCTGTGCCCGACCGTCCGCGAGGTGCCCCTTGGGTACGCGGCTGGGCCCCCACGGCTTGACTTACCCCATATGAGGCGGCATAAATCCAGCGACATTCTCCTCGCTTTGTAAGGCAGTGCATTTGATACCGCCACGCCAAGTGTCTTCTGATGAATCTGGGTGCCGTTGAGCCCAGATGCCGTTGATGAAGGTGTTGTAAACAGTGTTATAAGATTGGTTGGCAGAACGTCTATCCGACACCCAACAGTGCCATTATTCTATGTGTCTTCAAGTAGCTGTAAAGGGGTGAGTTGATAATTCTGATCTCTCCAGGATATGTTAATTAAATGTAATCGACGATTATGTTAGGGCCTTAAAAATGCACACCAATATTTAGTACTATTATTATTGTTATTACTGTCTAGTGTTATACCGCGCGGTTGTACTTGTGTATGTTAATAAATGTTTAATTAGTTAACCAATTGTCTTCTCATTTGCTGTCCAGGGATATTGCGGTAGTATTGAATAATTGATATAGTTCTTAATAATTTATGATAGTTTTATTTATTCAAGGAAGTAATTAGATTTTGAGTTCTTGATAATGTAATTAACGCAATGTACTGTTAACCACTATACGACTTGGCCATATCAGGAATCTATCAATTAGCATATAGCAATTATCAAAATATTAGTTTACCATTATACACATTTTAACCCTTAACTTAACCATCTAATTATCCGGCCAACACTAAATATACTTCCCTAACTTTTTAGCCAATAAAAAAGAAAAAAAACAATCCATAATGAGTAACATTTAGAAAAAATAAAAGATGACTCCGTTGAAAATTGCCATCTTTAAATTTGGGTCTGGGACATGATCCCAACAGTCCATAAACCCGATAAGGACAAAACCCGACACTAGAAATACATATTTTTTGCTTATTTCTCGATATTTTTCGAATTTAGAATGTTTATTTTAAATAAGATATAAACTGTTTTGTTAAAAATTGTTGTGTACTACTAAATAGTTGAACTAAGCACAAAAAAAAGACATTAACTTACTACATTACCTATTATAAGCAAAAAAATTATGTCCATCGGGACAAGACCACACAATAAATAAGTCCAAATTGTAAAACGAAAGCACTAAAAAAATAAACATATTAAAACAATGGACTATTTAAAGTACTGCGATATTTAAAGTACTCCGATCAATTACAGTCCCTGGACAAATTATTAGACGCACTGTATTTTTTTAGTAATTTTATGTTTCTTAAGAGTTTTTATGCAATAATGGTATATTTAAACTACCCGGTAATTAATACTTTACATGATATCTTGCAGTGCGTCTAATAATTTGTCCAGGGACTGTATATATATGTGATTTCCGAATAAAATTCACTTCGAATCTAACACACCTTTTTCGAACCAAGAGTAATTTATGTTTAAATAGCAAAAAAGAAGAATTCCTCTTCCCATAAAATGCAAAAAATATAAATGCAAAAATTTGTACTCAAATTTCCCTTAATTAAGCACAACGGCATTAATTTATTGATTTGTTGGGTCGGGTTTCGACCCTGTCGAAATTTAGTCCTTGTTAGGACTATGGACTGTCGTATTTTCGGCTGTCGGACTTTTCGGGTTTTGGCTGTCGGGTTTTATGCCCGGAACAATTTTAATTTAATTTAACATAATACTTTTTTACTGAAATATTAATCTTTGCTACCCACTACTTATTTCCCGCCATTATAGACGCACGTAAAGTTTCATAATACGTATCTTCTTATTATCCGGATGTGATATAATCGGAAATGATAAGTTAGTGCTCTTTTTTTTTATCTAAAAGAGTACGACATGCAATGAACTTTACTACAATGATCATTGAAAAATCATAACAAATGATAAAAACTGATCGAAACTCAAAGTTCGATTTCCCCGTTTAGTCTGAAATTTCGATAGCGAGATCGGAGATAGCTCAAAAACAAATATTTTGACAGATATATGATATGAAAGTTTGATGCCACTCAAGACCGGAAACGTGCCCATTAAAAAAACATGACAAACGATATTTTCCTAATAAAAAATAGCATGAGTTCCAAAGTTCTTTTTTATGTATCAATTTATTTATACGATACGTTTTTTAAAACTTTATAAAGATTTGTACGATATATCACATATTTTAGTTAATCGAGAAATGAAGGGATATTGGACGTCCAAAGATAGGTTTATTGTAAAGAAAGCATATTTTAGAGTTTGTAAAGAACGGGGCCGGAGCCGACACTCGGCCCGCCAAAAAGCACACATCTTTTACATGTCGAGATCTAAAGAAAAAGTGACTATTTTTAATGGTCATGAGAAGAGTGGATCAGAAGTCAAAACAAAGTCTGCTGCGTCTGCAATTTCTGTGGGAAAGAATGCATTGACGCCTCTTGAAACGTGGGAACTGTTCTGTGGATCGGCAAGACATTAACTGAGAGTTATTAAGAAAGAACTGAATATTAGAATATTATAGAGATTTGTGTGGTTAATATTATAACTTTATAAAGATTTGTACGATATATCACATATATATAGTTTGAAATATATAATTTTTTTTAAACTCAAATTATATTTTTAAAGAATAAAGTGTAACTTTTAAAATTAATTAATTATTTTGTAATAGTTTACTTGTTACTTAATATTTATCGAACATGCTTCCTCATACATGTAAGATATGGAAAGATATAAAAGCAAAGGACAATTTTAATGATAGGTTTTTTTTAAGGGTAGTGGGTAGTCAAAAATTATCAAAATTTTGAATTTTCAAAATCTGTTGTACTGCATGGAGGACATTCATAGCTATCGATTTTTGCGATATTTTTGCTGAAATTCAAACTAGAACAGAGTAAAAATAATAATTAAAAACATTCTTTTTTAGTTTTGGTTTCGTTTTTGCAAAATTATTTCGCTTGTTTCGGATTTATTTAAAATTATTTCTATAATTATCAATATATTTTTGGTTTGGTTAACTGAGCATAAGTTTAACTGTGACTGTGATTACGGTTTGGTGTTGTTTATTCCCTCGTGTATTTATTATTCTTACTTTTTTGCGCGTTATCTTCAAGCGAATTATTGTCAACTAGGTGGCACGCCCCCTGCTCGCTATCGCTCGCCAACCCCCGGGAACAGCTTGTGCAGTTCCCTTTGGATCGCTTTGCGATCCAGGCTCGCTACGATCGCTCACCGTTCATTGAAATATTTTAGTCTAGCCTTTGGTATCCTTTTAAAATAAAATAATAACACATTAATGTTTATAAAGTTATACGCATGAGTTTTTTATTAACGATAGTGTTTGGTAGTTCAGTCAATCGAAATTATAAGTTAAACCTAAAGAAGCATGGGTTAACCTAAAGAATCGTGCCCGGCAAATTTACGTCAAATCTGGTAGCCCCGAAAATTGGTGTTGTGGCAACCTTTGGCCGAAATTAGCAATTGCATTGCCAATTTCTAAATGTTAATCCATTTAAATCTTAAATGTATATAATTTATTTTGAAGTTTTTTACACCAATCTTCTATCAATTATATGCTTAACGATTTTAAATAACTATTTATTTTACTTTTTTTAAATAAATTATTCGTCATTTTAACGTTCCACGTTTTCCATAAATCTGGTCTGCAATGTAATGAATTTTTCCTGTTACGTAAAAGTTTATTTTCTTTTAAATTTTTCAAAAATTAAAAAGAAAATATTCATTTCATTTTCATTTTTGAAATTTCATTCGAGATGGCAACCATCTCGGCAATTGCCGGAGTATGTTGTCATTTCGACTTGGCGAGAGTTTCTAATGGTCGCCAAATCCGGGCACGATTCTTTTGGTTAACCGAAGCATGTCCGGCAATTTTTTTTTTGCCAAATCTGGTAACCCCGAAAAATCAATTTTATGGCAACACTTGGCGGCAAATTTTAGACGCAATCGCCAACTATCGCATTTTGGGCGAAGTTGTGAAAACTATGACAACGCTTCGCCGCTACTTGTAAAATTTCAATCCTTTGCAATCTACTAATTTCGTAGTGTTTTTAGTTTAAAAAAAGTATTTTCTATTTTACTGCCATATCGAACAACGTTTTGCACATAATATTTATGGTTATTTTTCTTTTTTGGACTTTTTACAGCTATTCCTGAAATTGCCAATTCTTCGTAATCCACTAATTTCGTAGTGCTTTAAAAAAAATGTATTCAATGTTTTTCTGCTGTATTGAACTATGTTTTGGGCATAATATTTAAAGTTATTTTTCCCTTTTTCGCCTTTTTAAAACCATTCCTGAAAGTACACTTTTTTGTTGTTTTCAGTCGGCCATTTTGAAAATAGGTAATATTTTTGGTCACTTCAGTCGACCGTTTTGAAGGAAAGTCGCCAAATCCAGACAGGGTCCTTTAGATTAATCAATTATAATTTAAATTTTTATACATTAAACGCCCCTAATATTATATGCATGTTTAAAGTTAAACTTACTGATTATATCCTAAAGTTGTTGTTCTTTTGGCCTTATTGCAGTCATTCCCGAAATTGTTAATCCTTGTGTTATTTCGTGGTGCTTTTCTCAAAAAAATATACATTCAATGTTTTTCTGCCGTATCGAACTATGGTTTTGTGCATAATATTTATAGTTATTTTTCCCTTTTTCAAGCCATTCCTGAAGAAACACTTTTTTGTTGTTTTCAGTCGACCATTTTGAAATTAATAGTATTTTGGTTCATTTCGATTGTTGTCATTCTAGAGTTAGAAATATAAGGAAATTTGGGTTCCGTATAAGAGTATTATATATATATAGATTAGTTTTTTAAAAATATTACTTTCCTTTATTTCATTTTTTAAAAATGGGTCGTGCGAAATCTTTTGGAAAACGGAAACTTCGGCCGAATCAGCATAAGAATTCAGCGATCCAATACATTTCAAAAGTTCTAGAACCATGCAGTGCTTCAAAAAAAAAAGGTAGTATTTGAAAAGATTCCTACATCGGACATCGATAAAAATCGTGTTGTTGTTGAAGTTGGAATTTTGTCACAGCTAGTTAGGAACTTTACGAAATGTAAATTTTGTGAAATACCCGACACTATTGTAGTTTCTGAAGTGATTTCCAGCAGAAAAGGATTGGCCTCATGATAAGCTGCAGTCATTGTGCAAACGCTACAAGTGCGATGACTTCGTCAGTAACAAACAGTTCCTATGTTGTAAATGTACGCCTTGTGTACGGTATGAGATGCGTTGGGCAGGCTAAAAATGCTGCAGAGACCCTGCTAGGAATATTAAACTTGCCACCTCTACCCACCAAGTTTGCAAGCCAGTATGCAAAACTACTACTCAGCTTGAAGGATGTTTCGGAGAAATCGATGCTGTCTGCTGTCGAAGAAACTGTCAAATTGAATGGCCACGACCGAGATATTTGTGGAGTTTTCGATGGAACGTGGCAGAAGCGCGGACATACATCCAAAAATGGAGTTGCTGTTGTGACATCCCTGGAGGGTAAGGTGTTAGATGTTGAAAGCATGTCTAAGTACTGTGTTTTGTGCTCGAAAAAAACCGCAGTTACCCATGTGTGCCAGAACAATTACACAGGATCGAGTGGCGGCATGGAAGCACACGGTGTGATGAAAATTTTTGAGCGATCGGAACAAACAAAATATGTTCGATACACTCGTTTCCTGGGAGACGGGGACTCCAAAGCTTTTGATTTGGTGTTATCGTCAAAAGTTTATGGTAATGACACAGAGATAAAAAAAACTGGAATGCATTGCTCATGTACAAAAGCGTATGGGTGCTAGACTTCGAAACATAGTTTCTGACTATAAAAAGAAAAAACTTTCAGATGGTAAGAGTTTGTCCGGAAGGAATAGGTTGACTAAAGATCAAATTGCAGCTTTTCAGACATATTATGGCAAAGCCATAAGAGCAAATATAGGCAAGGACGTCACTGCGATGAGTCAAGCTGTGTGGGCCATATATTTTCACAAATTGTCGACAGATAATAACCCACAGCATGGACTTTGTCCAACAGACGCAGACACTTGGTGTAAATATAACAAGGCTTTACTTCATAATGGACCAAAATATACACATAAGAGTAGTTTACCCGAACCAGTTATGCTTGCGATCAAGCCTGTTTTCCGTGCTCTTTCAAGTAAAGAGTTGCTTGAAAGATGTTTGCATGGAAAGACCCAGAATCCGAACGAGAGTTTTAATAAATGTGTGTGGCAGCGACTGCCGAAGACAACTTTTGTGGGCATAACAGCTCTAGAAATTGGTGTTCTAGATGCAGTGATCTGTTTCAATAATGGTGTAAGCACCCGAAAAAATGTTCTAATAAATCTAGGCATGGAACCAGGCCAAAACATGCTCGAATGCTTCAAAAAAATTGATCAGCGACGAGTTGCCGCAGCCGAAAGATCCTTCAAAAATGCCACTAAAGAAGCCCGGAAGAAAAAAAAGCAGCAGCAAAAGGTGGCAGAGATATCTGCAAAGAAAGACACTTTTCTCTATGGGCCTGGATTACACTAAAATGGGACATATAGGTAAATCAGGGGTGCCTACAGGGGGGGGGGGGGGTCAATGACGCAGACTGCGGCGTTGAAATTTTAGGGGGGGGGGTCGAAAAAATTAGAATTTTTTTTAATGTAAATGATTTATTTTATCTAAGATACAACTCTAACAAATTCTAGTTCTTTCTAATCATCTGTCTCTCCCCCCCCATACACCTGGGGGGGGGGGGGGGGCATAACTCCCCCCCCCCCCCCCCCGCCCCAACCTTCAAGAATCAAAAATGGTAACCAAAATCAAAAACATTACGAAAAGAAGAACATAGATAATGGGATATGGCGTGTCTGCGCCTGGCGAATATTTTTGACATTTATTACCCATAAACAACCCATCACTTCTTTAAAGCTGAAACAAAAAAATTGCAGCTGCCCTGCTCATGCCATAAATCTCACGCAGTCTGTATAACATACAATTCGCAATTTTCCCGCTTAAATTGTTGTTATAAAAAATATATATAGCTGTTAGCTTTAGATTGTTGTTTTCGAAACAGAGGGAAGCATCAAATCAAAGATATAAATGATTGATTTGATCTATTTTAAACTAAATGAAGTTAAAATGCACTGTACTATAAATACCCAAGCTTATTTTGAAGTGTTATGGCCGTGATTCCGGTAAGATTTTCGTAATTATATAATTTTAATCTTGCTAACCCTCTGAAAAAGCAAATTGGCTGACATGTAAACTTGTTTTCACTGCTTGAGATTTAAATTAAAATTTTAACCGAAAATTTAATTTCCAGGTGGTTATAAATGACTCCTCCATGCTTTAAATTTTGGAATTTAATAAAATTATTAAATATATAAAAATTTAAAAATTATGTGTGTTGCTGGAAAAACAGTCATTTGACGGGTTTATACGTCTGTCAGAAGGTTTGGCAAATAAAGAAAGGATTCTAATACTGAGAAGTTACTTATATTTGATATTACTGATAATTTGAGTTTCAAAGTTACATTAAAACATTTTTGACACAAAAGTTAAATCTCTTCAGTTTCTTGCATTCAAATAAAATTTTAAAAGTCATTTTCTCTTAATTAAATTTTTACGTTATAGATTATTATAGTTCAACAACAATATTTATTGATTTTTTGCCTTAATTTTAAAAGTATTTACATTGTTAAATATTTAACAAAGAGTTTTGCATATTGGCATTTTACAATGTGAAATTTTGGTGTATCTTTTACTCCATAAAACGGTAACAGCCTATAGCGGCTTCTTAATTTATGAACATAGTTGCCTTTTTTGTATTTGAAAATTATAAATATGGAATACAGCATTTTTTGTTTTGCTTCAAACCGACTGCATGTAGTCCTAAATTGTACAAAAAATAATTACGTGTTTCTGATACCTCAATTTTTAATTTAGATTTTAAAATAGCTAGTTTTTATGTCAATCTGAAACAGGAAATAATGTGATATTCTGTCGATTGATCTTGATAGTGTTTAGGTTCCTAAGCAAATCGGCGACGCTTTGTTTGAAAGTGTTGAAGTTTTGTGAAGGTGATTTTGAACAATAACAGTAGCTGGCACTAAATAAGTCGTGATCAATTATAACAGAACTTCATGTTTAATATTAACAACGACAAAAAAAACTGAAAATATAAATTTCTAACAAAAACGTATTCGAAATTTTTTTAATTATTTATAAATCACATAATAAAACAGGAATCACAAATAAAAACTTTAACAATCTGCAAAATGATAATTCTATTTTAAGAGGCCCGGCGTCGGAAGAAAGCAATGTGCTGACAATTATTTCTCATAAACATTTCTTAATCACTGTTATAGCATTTGAAGCAGACATCATAAATATTCAGAATTTTGTATATAACATTTCTATGAATGAATGACCTTCGGATAATATTTCTGGCTTAGTATACATACTCAGGCCCAAGCCATTTTCCCGCCATTGCCTTAGTTAGAAACAGTAGGAAGATACTTGTCGTCTGGTGTCAAATGTGTGGGTGATTGAATATAGTTAAGAAAGTTCAATTCCGAGTTTCAGGGTAAGAATTTTTTTACTATTTAACTTTAATTTTAATTTTAATAACTTAATAAATAGTATCTTTTTTAAGTGAAACTATATCTGTAAACATAATAGAATAATTCCGATTTAGTTTGATAATGTCAAATGTGTTGCATTACATAAAAAGCGAAGAGAGCATTTTTATGCATTAAGAATTGAGAGAAGGAATTGGATGCTGTTTTTGATTGGATCACGTGTCCGGCTATTTTTATTAATTTAAAAATATATATAATTACATAAATTTTGAGCGGAATTTTTACTGATTATTTAGATTCCCGATAGCTTTTGCTGCAAAAAAATATATTTAAAGGAAAATTAAACATAAGTTTTAATTCCGTAATATAAAATCTATTAAAATGTGCTTTCCTTTTCAATTAGGGGCAACTCTGCGTTGACCTATTATTAGAAAATATTCAAGAAGAAAGTCAGTTCTTGTGTTTTACTTCTTAGGACAAAGTTACCCCATTCGCTGGTACTTAAAATATAATTTTACTATAAAGTTTCATGTATACACCGTAAAGATTCCTATTTATATATACACTGTGTGGTGAAAATTACTAAGGTTCAGTATACTCCATAAATCCATACATAAATATAAAATCCACACCGGTTTTTTTTTTGGGGGGGGGGGGTTAAAAAAATTCTAGGGGGGGTGCGTCGTTAGCTCTGGGGGGGATCGGCACCTCTGGGTAAATATGTGTTAAGATTTTGTTTTTTAGCTTTTTCTCAAAACGTTGAATTTTTGACTTAAGGTGCGCACGAAGCAAAAAGTATTGAAGATATTGACTTGAAATTTTGTACATAGTTTAATAAATCACTAAACTGTTTTTTAAAACAAAAAAATAATTATTACTGCATGAATATTTTTTTTAATTGGTATTATGTAGTTTTAAGAGTGATGTTTTTTGTAAATTTTGTAGTTTGGAGCATAATATCACAAAAAAAAATAATTTTCTAAAACTATTTTGTATTTAATATAAAGTTTCAACCCTTTAGTATAAAATAAAACCATCAAAAGTAAAAAAAAATAATAATATTTTTTTCGCGCGCACCTTAGTCAAACTCACTTTAAGATAACCGATAGAAACTAACCCCTAGATAGTTGCTTGCAAAAAAAAATTGGCAACACTATACTGGTTTTTTTTTGGTAAATTCACACTTAAATATATTCATACTATGTGTATACCAAAAATTACTTAAATTAAGGAAATATTGTATCAAGGGCATTGATATTTACATGGGTTTTACATTCCACCATTTTCCCCTGTCGTAGACTACCCACTACCCTTAAGAGATGTGAATCATTTTAATGCTATATTATAAGTATATCCAAATTATCTTATAAATAACTGCTTTATCTAAAAAGGTATACTAATAATCTGTAAAATATATTAATCCCTCTTTGTGTTTTTAAAAAACAAATTTTGAAACTTGTTACTTAAAAACATCTAAATATTATTATTTTTAATTGAGTAGTCAGGTGTTTGAAAGCGAGTGGGTAGAATCTAAAAACCGAACCGAAAAACTGAAAGTAAATATAACCCTACTGATAAAATTACCAACGGACGTAGTTTTACTTCCTCATCGGCATGCTATCCACACTTAGCTAAATCTGAAACATGTAGTTCAGGAGTCAGGACATGAAGAGACATTTGTTGAGTCATCTCTCCCCTGCATTGAAGACAATAACATACAGTCCCTGGACAAATTATTAGACGCACTGTATTTTTTAGTAATTTTATGTTTCTTAAGAGTTTTTATGCAATAATGGTATATTTAAACTACAATATTATTGATTTTTATTTAAAAGAATTGTTGTAGACTACATATTTGTATTTATTTTAAAATAATTATTATTAATTATGATTAAGATTAATTTATATTAATTATGATTAATGATTAATTTATAAGTTAATTTATATTATAGATTAAATTTTATATTAATTATGATTAAGATTAATTTATATTAATTATGATTAAGATTAATTTATATTATATTAATTTATATTAATGATTATTTAATTTTGTGCGGAATCATCATCCTCAAATGCAGGAGACAGTAGGTACAGTCTTGCATTGATAGCATGCCGCGCAGAATTAAAGCTTTGATAGCGGCTAAAGGTGGCTCAACTAAATATTGACTTTTACTAACATTAATTTCACTTTTCTTTAAAACTTAATAAACTTATGCTTTTCTAAATTAATGCTGTTTTATTTATGTCAAATAAATCGGTAATTGATTGGATATTATAAAAATAAAAAACAAATCAATTTAAAATAATAAAACGGTACAATATCACCCGGTAGTTAATATTTTACATGAAATCTTGCAGTGCGTCTAATAATTTTCTCCAGGGACTGTAACAGTTATGTATCATGACCAGACGCAATGCATTTTTTGAGCCCACGGTCTCAACTGGCAATGGGCCATAGTGCGTGGGCATCACAACAGGTAGGGATGCAAAAGAATTTATCAAGCTTTTCTTTTCTTTGGAATCATAAACTTTATGCCTTTAGAATTCAAATATATAGGTGAAAATGATCGAATATGAAATTTGGAACTGTATAACTATACTGATAAAGTAGTTATTTGCAAACACAATTCTGCTATCTGTCTCCAAGGCGTTTTCCACTATACGCTGTACGCTGTAGCACATTTGTGTAAAATTACAGCACATTTTGCGGATTTTTTTTACATCACAGTGTTGCAATGTTTGTTTTACAGCAAATGACGTTTTCACGGCCACTTTAGCCGAATATTCGGTTTGGCCGAATAGCTTAACTACTCGGCCGAATAATCAGCCGAATAGTGAAATTTAAAAATTTCCAAATTTCTTCAAGTTATCATCTTATAAAACGTCGAAAAATTCCCAAACAAGACTTGTTTTCTTTTATAATAGACTCCAATTCTTAAGTTTTAGTTATTTATAATGTTAAATCAAGCTTTACTCAAGTTATATTAAATTAACATGTCTCTTTAAGTTAACAGTTACAATGAGTGGGCTTAAAAAAAAACCAATTACTATATATATCATTAGGTAGGCCGAATATTCGGTATTCGGCTTAGACTTTGGCCGAATATTCGTTATTCGGCCAAATTTGGTATTCGGTGCATCCCTAACTCCAATAGCGTTTAAAAACAGAGAAGAAGGGTGCATCCAATAACTGCTAACTGCCAGTGAAGCAAACGTTTCACCGGTACTCCACAAAATAAGTTACGTCATATGCGAATTTATAGCACAGGGTGATGGCAACATTTTTACCATCACACTATGATGATAAATTAGAGGGATATCTTTTTTATACTGTAGGCCAAATATTTAGTTTACAACTAGCAAATAAATACCCGTACTTCGCTCGGACTAAAAAAAGAGTTGTAATTGATCCAAGTATATGTACAATTTAATCCATTATAGGATAATAAACTTATGTTATTATTCCCGCTCGTTAGTAAGTATAAAATACTGTTACTCATATTACCTTAAAAATCCAAAATAAAAACATAACGCTATAAAATGTACGCATAATGATCGGATTTGAGCGAAAGTGGTGTATTTTTTTCAAAATATTCGAATTTTCTCTAAAAATAGAACATTTTGAGCTCTGACAGTTCAAAATCTGTAACTTAAGTATGAACTACACATTTGTGCCAAGTTACGAATCAAACAGCAAATGTCTAGTTTATGAGTCTATATAAGAGCATACACACAAACACACAAAACTTCATTTTTATTATTATAGATTAGAATACCCTTTGACTAATAAAAGCAAATTTCATCATAAGAATAAACACAAAAGTTTACTCCTGATGTTCTAACAGTGCGTACCATCACATTGTGATGGTAAATAGAGAGATTTTTTTTTACAGTGTTCATGTTCAAAGTGTTTCCTCATTTTATACTTCGATGTAAGCGAGGGGTTATCAGCGAAATATTAATAAAAGTCATACTGTTTTTGTTAAATTCAAAAACTATGTACTAAATTTATAATCAAGCATTATCATATAAAAACCCATATGCTTCGGCTAGATTAAAAGCCAATTTTGAATCTGTAGGTAAAAAAATTTAATTTCTTAAATGATATAATAAAATGAAAGGTCGCATTTTAAAACTGTTTTTCTTTACTTAATTAATGGGATTAACTTTCATTTCTTTTGGATTTTTATTGGTACTTATTAAATAAAATAAACAATTATTTACTCACTGGTAGCAGAACAGACTGTTGACTCAGCGACACAGGCTTCTGCTTGAATGTCGGTCTTGAAAATTGATACGACAATCTATTCGCCGAACAGAAATACAAGCCCCCTAAAACCCTCCTCCGGCCCCCTCTAAGTAATCCCACAGCGCAACGCACAGACATGTCCGTCCGTCCTCCTCAACTGTCAAACTCCGAATAAACAACCAACTAAACTTGCCAAATAACAAAACGAAACCACAAAGTAGGAACTGCCTGGGATAGGAAAGTATCTAGGCGACACTTATGGAGGGCGATAAAGCGCCAAATGCAGCCAACTTCAAGTTAACCTTTCGACGGTGAACTGACAGGAGTAGTCGTACCCATTTATTTTCTTGCCTCCCCCCACTGAGTAGTAATTGGAGTCCTTTAAAGAAAATACTTAGGAAAATAGAATGGACACGTGCGGGTAAACCGTTTGCAGTGTTTTTCCTGATGGTTTGCTTTCAAATACAACTGGTGCTATAGGATTTAAAAATTATTCATTTGAGCACAATGGGAATGTTTCAGCTGATGTAAAGCTCTTGTTTCCCTTTGTCTGCGTACATTGATTTCATTGGTTGTTCCGATTTTATTCTCGAAATGAACGTACTTTTCGTCTGCTTCAGAGTTTTTTTTACAATATGCAACCTGTTTTTTCCTAGGATCAGAATACGAAAATAGACGAAAAGAAACTTTTCTTTCCATGCAAGTTTTCTGAACAACCAACGGCACAGCAAGAAGTTGGTATTTTAAAAAAATAATAACTAAAATATTCTTAGGAAACTTCAAATACCAAAACAAAAAAAATTCCAGAAAAATGAAAACAAGATCACGGAGCTGTTGCCACCGACGCGACGACGTGAAACAACCCCATAACAATAAAGATGTGACTCATAAATTGGAAAATTAAAAAAAAAAGTTTCTAATAATGCAATTCGTCGCAAAATTGAAACGTGTACAATGTATGCATTAAAATAACTTGTTGTTACTTCTTGAAATTAATATTTATTTGGTGCTGTTTTTTATTCGGATGAAATTAAAAAACCTTTTGAAAACTATACTTTACCAATTTTATTCAACAGTAAAAAATAGTTTTTTTTTCAACAATAACTTATAGTATTTCAACTTTAGTATAAACCATTTTTGAAATACTTTGAAATAAATTTATATTTATTTGCAATAAAAGAATGGATATATTAAACCAGTGGTTCCCAACCTTTTCTGGACCATCGCCTCGTATTTTAGGTTGATCAACATCCATCGCCCCCTTTTAATTTTCATGTCTAATCATAATTTGAGTTAAAGTGTAACTATAAAACAGTTTTATAACACTTACTAACCGTTTATTAAAGCAACCAATGAAGCTTTATCCGGTCACTTTTAAATAAAATAGAAAAAAACATAAAACACATATTTTTAACGAACAAAAGTGAAATAATTAACTAAGATATTTTTACTGGTTTCTAGAAAATTTAAGAAAGTTGAATGTAAAAATTGGCTGGTTTGGTTATGGTTGGAGAATGGTTTTACTGTACAAAGATATAACATTATTTTAATTTTCCCCCTTTGAATACTCATCGCCCCTCAAGTATGTTTTGCCCCCTTGAAAACACAAATCGCCCACTTGGGGGCGATCGCCCCAGGTTGTGAACCGCTGTATTAAACTAAAATAGTTTAATAAATTTAAAAAGTGTTCTTGCTGTTTTTTTCCTAAGCTTTACAGGGTGACCAGGGGTAAATATGGGACACAGAAAATAGGAGTAATTATTAGACAGGGACCAAAAACCATGTTGCATCATAATTTATATTGCATCTAATAAACCAAAATTGCTGTGATTAAGTTTTGGGATGAGAATAGTGCATTTTCTCAAATAATAATAAACCAAAGCGTTTGAAAAAAAAAAGGGTTTAAGCTCTTTTTTCCATTAAACAAAATTGTGTATAGATTTGTTTCCTTTTACATGATCTTTAATTTTGTAATGTCCAGTCTTGGATATGTGTATTTATGTGGATTGTGGTGGGGAAAAAAACATTGCAGGATAATCTGTAACAATATGACATGCATGTTTAGTAAATTATAGGATACAGAGGTGTAATTGTTGGACTTGCTATGGGGTAATTATTGGGCAGCTTGATTATTGGACTGCATGCTGTTTATTTTATTTTTTTAGATAGTTTTTCAGGTAATTTTATTAAAAAAAAGCTGTCATTACATCAGAAGAAAACGCAAGGAAAATGCAAAAAAAAAGAAAATTAAGGAAAAATTGTTCGAAAAAGAAACCAAACGAAGAAGCATAAGAGCAAAGGTTGATTGAATTAGAAAAAAGAAAGCAAATCTGTTAAAGAAAGCTTTATATTTATTTAAGAAGAATACCAGAAATAACACCAAGGGTTCTAAATAAACCAAAAAGAGAAATAAGTTAGCCGTTTATTTTACACCCATTCCTTCAACTTCTGAGAGTGACATGAAATTGAATTACAGGACTCGACTTTCTTTTTGTAAGTCTGCTGATAAAACTAGTGCTGTGTACTAGTACAATTAGGGAAACAACGAAGTGTTCAAGTGTTCGGCAACTGAAACTTCACATTCGTGAATCGTGCGTGAACATATGGAAGAAAAAGGTATATATGCAGCGTACTACAATACAAGTTAATATTATAGAAAAGTACAAAAGATGTTTTATGAAAGCGAGGAACAAATCCCATCCAAATTAATTAGAGTTGAACTGAAATTTCTCAAATGGTTGGGAAACAATAGGTACTGGTGGCCAGCGCAAACACAGATTGAAACTATAAAACACTGTATGTGCTTTCCTGTGCATACAATATCAGTAAATCGATTTCAAATAACTTTTAATGATGAAGTAAGGTCAATGTTTCAAAGTATCTGTAGACTCAGGAACTAAATATTCCCTACTCCGCAGTCTGGTCCGTGTAATTATTGAAGACTAGCAAACTTATACCCGTTCTTCGCACGGAATAAAAAAATATCAAATAGATTCCAAATATGTGTACCATATACCCTGTTATAGGATCATAAACTTATTATTGTTTCCGCTCGTTATAATTATAAAATACCGTTTCATTGCCTTAAAATTCCAAAATGAAAAATACGCTATAAAATGCACTCATAAATGTCATCACAATTCCCTCATAAATACATAAAACCTTTTAGCTCATTTGGCGCGTTTTGGGAAATAATTTGGCAAGAAAATAGATATAGCTATCCACACCCATTATACAGCTCCTACACAATGACCTTCGAACAACCGACCAGCTTATAAATTATTTATAAAAGAAAATGCCTATTTGGCGAATTTTAGTTAATAATTTGGCGAGTTTGGCAACGCCTTTGGCGAAGAAATAAAGACATAACACACTAATAGCTCTAGTGCGATGGCCTTTATTAACCATCATAGTTCAGTAATAGCTTAACTATACATTTATTGCTTAAATATGCATACATGCAGTCAACAGAAAAATCCAATGAAAAAATCATCAAATAAACCCACAATAAAATCCGGGAATGAAGACTGGCGGAATTACGTCACTTGAAACGTGTCAATTATTTTTCAAATAATAAATTTAGTTTCTGAAAGTAATGGCAAAAGAATAAAATAAACATTTTGAATTTTAAATGTTTTCGTTAAAAGTTTTATTTAATTTTTTCAGCCGATGGCATCAGGAAAGAGAAAAAATGATCGGATTTGAGCGAAAGTGGTGTATTTTTTTCAGAAAATTCGAATTTTCTCTAAAAATGGAACAAATATGAAAAAACTAAGCCTCAGGTGCACACGTTAGTATTAAAGGGAATCTATCTTTAAAATTTCGAATTCCTGTGGGCAGTATAAGTAGGTCTTTTACGATCCGATAACAGACACACACACAGACAGACAGACTCTTTCTTTTATTATTATAGATGATGATGTGAGATAAACTAGTGTAATCAAATAGCATTTCGACATATTTAGTTGCGTAAGGAGTTTGATTAAAACACAATTGTTCAATGATCGAAGGGCTACTTGAACAAAGATGCTCTCTAAAAAGTTTAAAGTTTTGTATTTGGTTATGTGGTGTTCAATAATTACTCCATACACAGCATCTATAGTATACACACCATTACTCACAATTTACCCTCTGTAGCTCATCTCAATACTGTGCATTCTGGATGCATAATGAATCTATTTCACAAATTTTAGATTTTTAGAATAAAAAAATAAAAAGTTTGAACTGAAAGGGTTAACAAAAGTGCGCAATATGCTCCCCTAATTGTTTTGAGATGTGTACTTTCATTTCAAAGATTAACGCCGTTTTATTTTGAATTTTAGCGAACCTATCTACCCCAATCTCAATAGTTTTCAATATGATATACTAGCAAATTTATACCCGTTCTTCGCACGGAATAAAAAAATATCAAATAGATTCCAAATATGTGTACCATATACCCTGTTATAGGAGCATAAACTTATTGTTGTTTCCGCTCGTTATAAATTATAAAATCCCGTTTCATTGCCTTAAAATTCCAAAATGAAAAATACGCTATAAAATGCACTCATAAATGTCATCACCATTCCCTCATAAATACATAAAACCTTTTAGCTCATTTGGCGCGTTTTGGGAAATAATTTGGCGAGAAAATAGATATAGCTACCCACACCCATTATACAGTTCTAACACAATGACCTTCGAACAACCGACCAGCTTATAAATTATTTATAAAAGAAATTGCCTGTTTGGCGAATTTTAGTTAATAATTTGGCGAGTTTGGCAACGTATTTGGCGAAAAAATAAAGACATGAAACACTAATAGCTCTAGTGCGATGGCCATTATTAACCATCATAGTTCAGTAATAGCTTAAATATACATTTAATGCTTAAATATGCATACATGCAGTCAACAGAAAAATCAATGAAAAAATCATCAAATAAACCCACAATAAAATCCGGGAATGAAGACTGGCGGAATTACGTCACTTGAAACATGTCAATTATTTTTCAAATAATGAATTAAATTTTTATAAAGTAATGGCAAAAGAATAAAATAAACATTTTGAATTTTAAATGTTTTCGTTAAAGTTTTATTTAATTTTTTCAGCCGATGGCATCAGGAAAGAGAAAAAAAATGATCGGATTTGAGCGAAAGTGGTGTATTGTTTTCAGAAAATTCGAATTTTCTTCAAAAATGGAACAAATATGAAAAAACTAAGCCTCAGGTGCACACGTTAGTATTAAAGGGAATCTATCTTAAAAATTTCGAATTTCTGAGGCAGTATAAGTAGGTCTTTTACGATCCGATAACAGACACACAGACAGACAGACTCTTTCTTTTATTATTATAGATTGAAAACTATTATCCAATATTGACCAAGCTGTGTACAACGGTAACCCCAAAAGCGGGGACATACAAAACACAAGCTTTAAAAAAAAAATCCTGCAAAGGAAGTAGTAAATTTCAACAATAATACCCGACAGATATATAAAATAGTCATTAAAAAATACTGCTTAGGAAAGTACATAAATGTGGGAGCTACGGTAAAGATTTGATTTTTGTCCGACTTTTACCACGGCGTCATCCTATTCAAGCCTTCAAATATATTTTTATTTAAAAAGAACAAATTTTCAATGAAATAACAAACATGACACCAGTAGAATAAAATGTAAAAAGATTATCAATGACAATAAAACTTATTTTTTTTTCTTCAAAAGCATTAAATTATTATTAAAAATATCTATAAATACATAATTTGTATACCGGGAAGGTGTAATAGCTGTAAATCCGGTGTATTTTAGTATTTTATTATTATTATTGTTTATTACTGTTGCGACAGGAATTTCCAAGCACAAGGTAATATTTATCAAATGCTATACAATTAAATAAGATACTAAACAAAATCCCATCTATCTACTCGGCAAAAAAAGAAACATCAAAATTATTGCAAATAAATATTCGTTGTGAACCGCAAATAATATTCAGGACTTAGAATTGACTTATTAAAGTAAGACTGGCCGATTTTAAACACAAGACAGCTATTTGTTATTCATAAGAAAAAATATACCATACACATATTTTTAGGACTATTTGCAAGCCAACATTCTTTCTCTGCAGGGCCGGATTAAACAGTGTTGGGGCCTGTAGGCAGTTGATTTTGACGGGGCCCCATTGGCTCTTCCCCATTTATTTAGTATATGAAAAAGATAAAACTAATAATACTGGATTCACAAAAAAAGGAAAGAAAAGGCAGTACCCTGCGGTTACTTATTTTTTTTATGCTGTGCTCAACCACTGGCTCAATATTTCTATATTATTGAGCCGAAAATTGCGGTGTTGTTTTTTACAAAAATTATCATTTTTGAACTAAAAGAGTTGTGAATATTAAGGATTTCCAAAAAATAAACTGGGGAGTTTAAATATTTAAAAGGTTGGTTGCAAGCGGCCCCTTGGAAGGTGCGGGGCCCTTGAAATGGACGGGGCCTGTAGGCGAGTGCCTACTTTGTTTAATTGGTAATCCGGCCCTGTTTCTCTGTAATGGTCGCCCCACTCATTCCTTTACCCCTAAATTGGGAGTCAACCCAGGTGTGTATTGGGGGGCTGAACTTCATTGTTGCAGTACTTTTCCCAGACGCAAAAATTCCTTCCCTGACCGGTCAAGCATAAAAAAAACACGTTTTGTTGGACATGACGTATGACGTTATGTATGACAAAGGCAGTATCAGAATTTTTTATTACAGGGGTAACCAAAAATTATGTCTTCAGAGGTGAAGGTGAAAAACTCCAGAAGGTTATTCAGAAAATACCTTCAACTTTCCGCGTGAAACATGAGAGGAAACGTAGATTATTGGCGCAAATAGACAAATAGTTTATTAGTTGGTACAATTTGGAACAACCAGAAGGTAGTTCCTTTAATTGTGCAAAGCTGACCATGTCAGAGCGTAATTTCAAATCGTAGGTGGGATAACTTTCGATTTCATAGCTAACAAGAGGTTGCCAACAGTTGAATTTGAATTCTTTCCCAAAGAAAATACTTTTCTCGAGGCATTCCAGCATTCCAAGCCAAGATTTTTCTATAGTGTGGCGCCAACTCTCAAATCCCAAAGCGGAAACACAGAATTCGAACTTCGGCCCCCAATGCTATCAGACACGGAGGTGTGTTTTGTTTGGGCCTGATGCTTATCTATATGGTATCCGGATTTAAAGTTAGCAAAGTTATAATCTAAGATTGATAAAAAATAGTTCATCGATCGATTTGTAGATTGATTGCAATAGCATTTATTAGTATTTACGGTTATGTAAAAGGAAAAGGGTGACGGTTGCAGAGTTTTTGACACACCCCAAATGAAAAGTCAACTGCGCATAGCAACACGCATAAGGCTCAAAGGCTGTTTTTGTATAGTTAATTCTTAAAAAATATTGCGTTAATCTATGACTAATTACGCAATAATTAAAGCAGTTAAATGTTTTATAAAGCAAATTTTATTTTTCTTTAATTGCGATATTTTGATATTTTACTGGTTATATAGACTTCTTAATTATGTTTAACTGTAAAATGTCGTCTCAAAATGGCATAGTTAGTTTTTAGTTTTTTGAATTATCGTCGCACTAGAGCTACACGAGGGCTATTGGCGACGGGCGTCGTATTTTAGAACCACAATCAAGTGACGAACCGACACCTGAGTAGGCACCCAACGCAACCGTTAAGGGCGACATCGTACGCAGCGTTGGGACTCTGAAGGATATTTAACGTGCACTCCCTCTACACGGGGTATTATTCGTCGGACATTTTGGCTGCACGGGCCGTTTATAGGTCGGCAGTTATTTTGGCGATGCCCGGACCCGAACCTGGGACCTTTCGCATGCTAGGCGGATGCCTAACCGACTGGGCTTCCCAGCCCCCTCAAAATGGCATAAGAAATAACATGTGAAGAGATTGTGGTACATAGGTTCGCTAAAATTCAAAATAAAACAGCTTTAATCTTTAAAATGAAAGTACACATATCAAAACAATTAAAGGAGCACATTGCACACTTTTGTTAACCCTTTCAGTTCAAACTTTTTAGTTTTTATTCTAAAAATCTAAAATTTGTGAAATAGATTCATTATGCATCCAGAATGAAATGGTAAAAAACAGGGGCAAAAAATTTTTACTAAGGGGAAAAAATCTTTAGCGTCAGGTGGGGTAAAATAAGTCATGGGGTAAAATAGGTAAGTTTTAAAACAAAATTCCTTAAAAACAAATGAGATCATTCTTTCTTCTTCTGATGTCAGTTTTATATTTTATTGATACTGTTCATCATTTTATAGGCAAAACTAACTGTAAATTTTACTCTGCAGTTACAGTTTTTTGTCATTTTATGTTTTCATTTAGGAAACTTTAAATTCTGGCTGTAGGAAACTTTGGTTTTAAGCATAGTTAGAAGTACATGCATATTAAGTTTTTATCTTATTGTGTACAGATGCTGTTCAAGAATAAATTCAGAAAGTTTCAAAGTAAAAAAAAAGGAATAACTAAATTTTTGGAGCAATAAAACCTCTGAGTGGGGTAAAATAGGTCATATTTTAAATAGAGGTACGGCTAAGCACAAACTATACAAATAACTTAATTTTTTGCTTTTTAAACCACTTTCTGATAACTACTATTCTTATAAATTGCTTTTAATATTGGTTTGTCACTCATAATATAACTATCCTATATCACCATACCTTCTCCATCTCAAAATTATTCAGAAATTTAAGAACTATTTTATTTCACCCTTTACCAAGACTAATGAATAAATGAATAAAAACAGCTATAGATACATACAAATCAAAGGTAACTTTATTTTTCGATAGCTATTTTTTTCCAATCTTAAATACACAATCACAACTCCTAATCAATTCCTTCATTTGAAATGTACGTAATACAAATTTTCAACACCTATACCAAAACTAATTAACATCCAAAATAAAAAAAAAATGTCTTAACCATAACTCACAAATCCTGCACATTTTATGAAAAGCGAGATTATGTCCCAAGGGATTTTGTCCACACGAGATTTTGGGATGCGAGATTATGTCCCAAGGGATTTTGTCCACACGAGATTATGGGATGCGAGATTCTGTCTCGCGGGATTTCTTACCCAAACCGTTTTTTACCATTTCATTCTGGATGTATAATGTATCTATTTAACAAATTTTAGATTTTTAGAATAAACAATAAAAAGTTGCAACTGAAAGGGTTAACAAAAGTACGCAAAGTGCTCCCCTAAATGTTTGGAGCAGTATCTATTTTACAGTTTGTGTGCTTGATCAGAGACCCGCTTATAATCCTTCGTCAAGACAGACCCGGGGGCCTGGAATCGGACCGGCACCCGGTACAGTGACGAACAAGGGTTTCCCAAAATAACTGCCGACCTATAACCGGCCCGTGCAGCCAAAAAATGTCCGACGAATAATACCCCGTCTTGAAGGAGTGCACGTTAAAATACGCTTCAAAGTCCCAACACTGCGTAACGATGTCGCCCTTAACGGTTGCGTTGGGTGCCTACTCCGGCGTCGGCTCGTCACTTGACTGTGGTTCTAAAATACGACGCCCCGTCGCCAATAGCCCTCGTGTAGCTCTAGTGCGACCATTATTAAAACAAAACTAAACTAAACCCACATGGGGCAGCCCTGGTTGGTCGCCCTGTCAGCTTAACTCCACCAATTAACGTCTAGTAATGAACGTGAAT
This sequence comes from Oedothorax gibbosus, assembly GCA_019343175.1. Lineage (NCBI taxonomy): Eukaryota > Metazoa > Arthropoda > Arachnida > Araneae > Linyphiidae > Oedothorax > Oedothorax gibbosus. The sequence goes on from JAFNEN010000369.1 coordinate 117,722, forward strand.
AATATTCTTTTTTCAATGGGGCTTGTTTCAGAAGGAGAAGGATGTCGCTTGCAGACGACGGACGGACGGAAAGAAGAGAAGACCAAAGAGAAAAAAAAAGAACCAGTTTCCTCTGCAAACGATATTTAAGGTCAAGGGCATGCGTGAAGTGAAGAGATTAGTGTTGGAATGGAGTGAGAACTTTTTAAAGAGGCTTTCTTTTGTGAAGTGTGGTATCATATAGAAGTAGCTGTCTCCTTATATGAAAATGTCCTCGAAGGAAATCATTCAAATCATAGTTCTTTTATCGGGTTAAACATTAACGAAATACTTCGAACTAATATTCAAATTTGTCAATTATTAATTACCTATTGGTGGATTAAACTATTGGTGTATTTCAATGGAAATGTTTGTAATGATGTACCGCTCTTGTTTCCGTGTCCTGCGATTTCATTGGTTGTTTCAGTTTCACTCTCAAAATGACCGCCATAGAGGAAAAGAAACATTTCGTTCTTTACGAGCTTTCTTTCACAAATGATTTGAACAACCAACAGCACAGCAAGAAGTTGGCGTTTTAAAAATTTCATTAAGTAAAATATTCCTGGAAAACTCATTTTCGAATACCAAAACAAAAGTAATTCCAGACAAAAAATAATTCAAACTTACCATACTTTCCTTACTTGTTTGTATTATAAATCACTTTTATTTAAAAAATTAGTTCGCTTAAAATTCCGAATTTTGAGGGTTAGTCTGTCTTAATCATAGATATCATAGTTAAAGTATTAGATTGGCAGATCACGTGACCTCCAATGCTAACGAGCGACGGGACGCGCATGGAGATCAGAATAAGAGGGCAATGAGGCCAGTGTTGCCACCACTTTAAGGAGAAAAACACTACGAAAAAATATCATTTAATTCTAAAATAACAAAAACGTACCATAAAAATACTAGCAAAGCGTTTCACGTTTTTTTAAAAAAACACTAAAAAGATTCCAAAATGCAGCTACAATTTTTATGGTATTGTTTTGTAATTTTAGAATTAAATGGTATTTTTTCGCAGTGTTTTTCTCCTAAAACTGGTGGCAACACTGGCCTCATTGCCCTCTTATTCTGGTCTCCATGCGCGTCCCGTCGTTAGCATTGGAGGTCACGTGATCTGCCAATCTAATACTTTAACTATGATATCTATGGTCTTAATTTACGTAGTGGTATGTTTAAAACAGCTCTTAGCAGTGGACTATTTACGGTAAAAAATGTCAACGTATACGAAGATAATTTATGCAGAAGATCATTTTATGCATAAGTACACTTGCTGATAACTAGTGAAATAACTTGTGTGAACCAGATGAGAGAAATAGTTATTAAGATATAGCGACGTGACATTGGGAGCCAGCTCTACTGTCATTCTGTACATTAGATCGAGATAAAAAAACAATGAAATCCACCACTGATTTAAGTTGAGATCTAGTGTGGCGTTAGTCATTGTATTTTATAGTTTTTGCAATTTTAAGAATTTTTTTCTTTGCTACAGTCTAAATTCCCTATTTTACAATTTATGCAGAAATACGTGATAGACGGATAGCCGTGTAAGCAAATTACGGACAAAGCTATTATATAAATTTTTTGCTTATTAATTTTTATCACTTATTTAGCATTGTTTTTAAGGTACATGGGAGAGGGGGAGTAATTTTTTTACAAGAAATTTAAACGCTGTTGTATCTTAATAAAACATTTACCCTCCATGGATTGGGAGTTAAAAGTATCTAACATTCCATTTAATAAGACTAAATAGAAACTAATTTATAAACAAGAAGTTCATAAAGAACTAAAATAGCCTACTTTCCTGTTACTTAAATACTTACTGAAGTTCTAATCGGGGAAAAAAACTAGGTTCCTAAAGTAAATATCATCAACAGCCGTTTCTACACTAGATTTATACACATTAGAAAAAAAATCGAAACACAGCACCCAGCTATAATTTAAACTTCTAAAAGCCAAAATCAACTATTTTCCTTAATATTCTTTCGTAAATTAATTAAATATTATTTATCATCAGCTCGTGATTTATTTGTAGTTCGAAGAATAATTAAACATTTATTAATAACAAAAGTAATGAAACTACTCCGAACTGCATTAAAAAATAAGAAATGTAAATTAAAACTAAGCATAATTGCATGCAAAAGTATGCCTTGCCGCTTTCTTGGTAGATAATTAATGAATAATCAAAGAATCAAATTGTGCTACATTTTATGACGTCATTCCAAACTGATTCATGAAAATATTATTTTGCTTCAAATATGTTTAAATAAATAAAGTTTCTCATGCCATTGTTGATTTGGCAACAGTGATTTAAATGACTCAAAATTGAATTTCAATGCTAATTCAATGGGAAATTCGCCGAAAGATAGTAGATTTATGTCCGTCCGGACGTACAGATAGACGGACAAAAAGTATGAAAGTTGGGTATCTGAGGTCATAGCTTTCTAACAAAAAAAGAATTTTTAAGATCCGATGGATAGAACCGATTTTGGAAGGGGGGTACGGACGGACAAACAGACAGACAGACGGACATCGACTGCATGTCAATACCTACTTTTTCATTTTTTTAATTCTTTCGAATTAAAAAAAGAAAAGTAGGCTAAAAAAATCAGGTTGCAAATACTAGAACATTTCGATCTATACGATAGCTTATAGCATCAGTTTATCAAATATTTTTAGAATTAACTGGGTTCGTTTTAGCCTACACTAAAGAAAAATAGATGGCAGCAGTAAATCAGTTCAACATACTGCGGTAACTGTATTGTAATTTGTTTCAATCTTTTTCTATAACTTTTTAAAATTATTATTATTAATTAAAATTTTTTTATCTATAATAATAAAAGAAAGAGTATGTCTGTGTGTCTGTATGTCTGTGGATCGTAAAAGACCTACTTATACTGCCCTCAGAAATTCGAAATTTTTAAGATAGATTACCTTTAATACCAACGTGTGCACTTGAGGCTTAGTTTTTTCATATTTGTTCCATTTTTAGAGAAAATTCTAATTTTCTGAAAAAAATACACCACTTTCGCTCAAATCCGATAATTTTTTTCCCTTTCGTGTTGCCATTCGACTGAAGAAATTAAAATGAACACAAAAATTAATTAAAATTGAAATTTCTTTTATTTTCTTACCATTACCTTCAGAAACTAAATTAATGATTTGAAAAATAATTGAACGCGCCAATGAGCTAAACGTTTTTATTTTTTTTAAAAACAGAATGGAGGTTTTGACGTGAAATAACATTGTTATACAATTATGGTTAATTTTAAATTTATCAGGAAAATTGCGATGACAGTAAGTTCATAATGAGGAAGACTTTTGTGATACGAGGATGTGCATTTTATAGTGATGTATTTTTGTTTTGGAATTTTAAAGCAATATAAGTACCGGGATTTTATTCTTTATAATGAACGGGAACAAAGGCAAAGCTTATTATCCTATAGCAAATTAAATTACACATATACTTGGATCGATTTGATATTCTTTTAGTCCGTGCGAAGAACGGATATTTATTTGCTAGTTTACTATAACTATTTAAAATTATTATTATTAATTAAAAACATTTTATATATAACATATGATTTCAACATCTCGCGAGACTAACCAGAATTAGCCCTATTTGGTAGTCGTTAATAAATTTTATTGTATGGAATTGTTTGGTTATGTTTTACATTAGTTTTTTAAGAAAATGCAGACATTTTTCAAAATAAATATTTTTTTTAACATATGGGCCACACTTCATTACTCCACTTATAGTCCACGCCTGTGTTTCAAATGTTGTGGGTAGGATTTGTGTACAGAAAATACAAATTGGAATAAATATATTTTTTGACAAATAATTAAGCATTGATTATGAAAACAGTAGATTATTTACTGAATTATCATTAGGTTTAATTTGAAGTGATAAAAGAAATAGTTACAATTAAGTTAACAATATCAGGATAAATAAATATAACGATAACAATTTTGTAAACAAACTAATACATAATAAAAAATTAAGAATGAGAAAATTAAGACTGGCCTACACATTTACCCGAAATAGCGCCCGCGCTGGAGGCGACCTGTAAAAGAAATAAAGCTGCGAAAACGCCCTTTGTTGACGGTGCTTATATAAAATTCATAAGTTAAAACGTCACTCCAGCAAGCGGTTGCCAACGGGAAAATGCGCAAGCAGGTTTACAAAGTGCATTGTATAGCTCTGGCACAGCATGTAGAAACGTGGCCCAAACATTCCGCCACCTTGAAGTTCCTTCAACAAACTAGTAAAAAGAAAGAAATAATTTTTGAATTTAAATCCCTACACAATTTTGATACAATTTTTAACATGGTAAATGAATTAGTTTAACAATAGGTCTTCGTAGCATTCCTTTGACTGTTTCAACAGAGACCACTCGAACAACACCATCTGTACCAGGGTGAATGTCCACAATGCGTCCCAGGGTCCACTGAATGGGGGGAGTCTTTCGTCGCGCACCAAAACCATGTCCCCTATTGCAAAGTTCTCGTTTTTCGTCAGCCACTTTGGACGCTGTTGAAGTCTTGCGAGGTACTCCATCTTCCACCGAGCCCAGAAAACCCTGTACTAGACGTTGCACAAGTTTCCATCTAGGCTGCAGAGATAAGGCTTGGTCGTTAGATCTTGTTCCGGAAGAGCCATCAAAGAGTCCCAGTTAGGAATGCCCCTGGTGTCAACGCATCCAGGTCGTTGGGATCGTTTGACATGGGACTAAGAGGACGGGAATTCAAGCAGGCTTCGATCTGCACTAGCACTGTGTAAAGCTCTTCATAGCATAAGGTTGTTTGCCCCACAACACGACGTGAGGTGATGTTTCAGATTTCATCCAGCTTCCCAGAGTCCTCCATGTGCGGTGCTGAAGGTGGATTGAAGTGCAATTTATTCCCTCACTCGCTAGGTGGTTGGCTATTTTGGCTTCTTCCTGCTCGAAAGGCTTCTTTCTTGGTTTTAAGATCTTGTAGGCGCCTGTGAAATTCGTACCGCAATCGCTGAAAATATCTGTGCATTTTCCTCGACGTCCGATGAATCGCTTCAACGCGGCTATGAAGGCTTCGATGTTAGGTCTCCTACGAGCTCTAAATGGATGTCTTTAGTGACGAAACATACGAATACCACCACATATCCCTTGTATGTCACACGTCCTCTTCCTTTTGATGCCTTTAATAGAAAGGTCCAGCGTAATCCACACCGGCTTTCTGGAAAGGTTTGCAAGGGACAAACTCGGAACTCGGAAGGTCACCCATCCACGTTGCTGTTGAGCTCGTATCGGGCACAGGTCATACATCTTCGGATTGCTGTCTGATGAAAATCTCGTGCACCTCAATCCAAAACCTCTTCAGAAGAATCGCTGTTAGCAGTTTGTGGACCTGCAGTAGATACTTTAAAGGGCATGAAGTATAATCCTCTCCGTGAACCAATGTTTTTTAGGCAGCAGTATAGGAAACTTCTGGCGATATGGCAGCCTTGAATGCTGTAATCTGCCACCTACTCTCAAAGTACCTTCCTGGTCCACAAATGGATTCAGCTTCCCCAAAGGGATTTACAAACCAAGTTTTTCCCCCTTGAGATTTAATTTCTGTGGAAAAATTTCTTCCGTTGACCAGACGCACGGCATGCATGAGACTTCTTTTAAAATTTCCCTTTCCTTTGAACCCCAGCTGTTTTTGTCTGCGTTCCCCGTGTTAAATTTTTAAACGTTTGCAATACCCACACTCTCTTCAATCTTTAAGTTAGAATTCTCAAATAAATTTGTTTTTCTTGTTTGAGCTACATTCGCGCAGGCCCCTTTCCTGTGATTTCCTGAAATTCTGCCCCCGGATCAGGTGACTTTCCAAAGCAATTGCTGAGGCCCGCCCCAATGGGATTTTGGGGCTGAAGGTTTGTGGAGAGCCCCTTTGGGGGCGAACCCCGCCGGGTTTCCTCACTTAAAAGGGGGTCCCTTTTTAAAATTTAAAAACAAGCCCATTATCTTCGCCTTTTCTTTCGCAAAAAGGGTTTTTTCCAGGGGAAAGGTTCCCTTTTGCACCACCCAAAAGCACTATATCGAGTCCGTAAGGGGCAATAACATCTATTTGCGTTGGGGCTTTTGAACCCCGGGGTGCTATTGTTTCGGGGGAAAAAAAGTGCTCCGCACAGCCCAAACCCCGGGAAGGGGACTGCTTCTTTAAGGCCCGCCCCCTTTTTGGTCTTGGTACTCAATTGATATTTCCCCTTTTTAGAATGACTTAAAATTTTCCCCACAGCTGCGTATGCCGCCTCGGAAAAATCACGTATCCAGTAGCCGTAGCGGGGGGCCCTTGGGTAAAACTATCCCCCTGGGAAGCGAGTCCTGAAGCCTTGCAAGAGATGAAGAATTGTCTCCATTCTGACTGAAGCCCTGGCGGTACAGGATCATCCCATTTTAGATTGCACAACCATAAACGCTGCATGAGGATCTTTCCTTTGATAGTAACAGGGGATAGCCGCCGAGTGGTCAAAGGTTCTCGAGATGTTGGAAAGCAGACTTCTCTTTGTGAGCTCACTCTGGTTTTTCGATTCGTCCCACTGTGAATGAAAAGCAAATCAGCTGATGGATTCCACTGCACCCCCAGTACCTTAAGGGTTTTTCGCTTGAGTCTATACTAAAAGGGAAGGTTACTACCACGGAGCTCTTTAGGTATCGCCTCCATGACAGTTTCGGGAGTTTGATGTCCATTTTGTAATCTTCATGCACCCACGCTTCATGAGTCGAATGATTCCATCTTGCAGTTCCCATCGCCTCGACTTCTGTGGCTTCACCAGACATGAGGTAATCCATGTAGAAGTCGCTGCACACTACATCAGCTGCCTTTGGAAAGTCCTTTCCTTCATCCTCCGCCAATTTCCGAAGACATGCGTAGCTAGGTAAGGTTCCGAAGCTGTTACCATAGGTAACCGTACGCAATCTCCAGTCTTGGATTGGAAGTTCAGGTGATTCTCTCCACACTATGCGCTGAAAATCAATATCCCGTTCATCCACGAGAAAACTGCCTATACATCTTAGAAATATCAGCCGTTAGTGCAATCTGATGCAACCTGAAGCGCATAAGATGGACGCAATCGAGTCTTGAAGCACTGGACCCACCAGAAGCTTGTCATTCAACGATACTCCGTTGACGATTTTGCCGACGCGTCGAAGACAATCCGGAACTTGGTCTTTGAATTCACAACCTTTCCGACGGCATGATGAGGCATGTAGAAGCTGGACTTCACTGAGGTATCGTCTTCAGATAAAACCATTTCCATGTGTCCCATGTCCTTGTATTCCTCCATGAAGCTCCTATATGAACCTTGAAGCTCGGAATTGCTGATGAACCTACGTTCTGAATTCTTGAGACGCTTGACCGCTATCTCTCTTGAGGATCCCAGCTCCAGTTCGTTGCTTTTGAATGGAAGACGTACAACGTACCGACCGTCTTTGTCACGCCTTTTTCGTGTCAGCAAAGATCTTTTCACACAGGGTCTCTTCTGGGCTCAGTGAACTTGTTCGAGGAACATCCTCCAGTTCCCAAAACCTTTGAATTGTCTTTTCTACATCACAGTTCACAAGGTTGCATACACGCTTGGAATTCGAATGAGAGGCTATTGTACCTGTCAAAACCCACCCAAATTAGTATGCATAGCAGTTAAATTTGAGGGCCCACAGGTTTCATTTTTTTTACTCAATACAATGTCGCCAAATACGTCTGCACCCAGGAGAAGATCAATCCTCCCCCCCTGTTTGCAGCCGGGTCAGCAAGCCTGAGATCGGCAAATGCAAACAGACTTTTGGCATCAATTGTATTCTGTGGCAGATCAGACGTAATTTTAGGTAAAATTAAAGCATTTACTCCTAGTTTATGACTATTCGGAACTGTTGATATTAGCTCGAAGTAGACACGACCTCTGCAAGAGCCAATCCCAACAGACGAAATCCCTGAAATTTTAACACTAGAACTCTGTCGCTTTAGTTTGAGTCTTTGGACACAGTCCTCTCGAATAAAGCTAGCTTCAGATCCAGAATCGATCAAGGCTCGACAATCTGCGAACTGACCATTAGGTAAAACAATTCTAACTAACGCTGTAGGAAGTAACGTTGCATTTGCATTTGATTCAACATTTGAATTGGAACAGTGAGTAGACGTTAAAACCTGGTCATCTCCGACTACGGTACTGGTTGTTTCAACTGCTGCTGAATCGGACCTACTCTGCTCATGAATCAAGGTATTATGCTTTAACGAGCAATGCCTACAACCTTTGCTTTTGCATTGAGCCTGAAAATGGCCTCGCTTCAAACAGTTGAAACATAGTTTTAGTTTTGAAATTAATGACTTTCTGTCTGCCACAGAACTATTTAAAAATTTATTACACTTATAAATTTCGTGAGGGCCAGAACATATTAAACAGTTATTTGAGGCGGTAAAAAATGCCTGTGCTTTTGCACTTTTAGACCTTTCAAAATTTTGAACGTTCTTAGACGTTGATGCCACAGTAGACTCCAGCGCGCGCGCTCTCGCTTCCAGGAATTTTTTGAAATCCTCAAAAGCAGGAACAGTTTGCTTATCTTGGGAAAACTCCCATTCCCTCAGAGATACTGAATCTATCTTTTTTCTAACGGTATAAACCAGAATAGAGTCCCAGTATTTTACGGGTTGTTTGAGAGTGCGCAACGTGTCAATGCACTCTGATGACACATCCAAAATCTCGCGTAAGCCTTTCGCTGACTCTCTGGTTAATCCAGGTTGAGAAAAAAACCTGTCCAAATGAGCATAAATAAGATCAACTACATTATGATATCTGCCTGTGAGAGTTTCCCATGCCTTATCATAATTAGCGTCACAAATTTGAAAAGAATTAATCAGCGCCAAAGCTTCTCCCTTCAAAGACAACTTTAAGTACTGAAGCTTTTGTGCGGCTGACAATGTTTCATTTCGATCAACCATTGATAAAAACAAGTCTCGGAAACTAATCCAACCAAACAAATCGCCTGAAAAAGTTGGCAAGTTAATCTTTGGGAGAGCGATATGACCTCTAATATTTGCATGAGGCAAAGATGCTTGCAATACAGTTTCACCTATATGTCCCGTTTTTAATTTCAAGGCCAGTCTCAATTTGTCTAACTTATTAAATACCTCAAAATATTCCAATTCATAAGTTTCATAACTAGTGTCCTCACAAGTAGTCAAAATATCATCAAAAAGCTTAACTAAACTCAAGCGCAAATCAGTTAAATCCTCATTGTACACAATAAATGCATCCGACCCACCGCCTGGTTCACCGTCGGAGTTAGCATTGATTAAATTTGACAACCGAGTCAACTTTGTTTTCAATAACTTTTTACGCTTAAGCAATTCATCCATCATGCTAACCGTTCAATTTTGACAACAAGTTTATAAACACTTAAAAATAAAATGCAAATCCTATATCCCAATTAAATTTACATTTACAAATTATGCCTTGATCCGGCTCGACGGACCATTTTATGTGGGTAGGATTTGTGTACAGAAAATACAAATTGGAATAACTATATTTTATTGACAAATAACTTAAGCATTGATTATGAAAACAGTAGATTATTTACTGAATTATCATTAGGTTTAATTTGAAGTGATAAAAGAAATAGTTACAATTAAGTTAACAATATCAGGATAAATAAATAGAACGATAACAATTTTGTAAACAAACTAATACATAATAAATTAAGAATTAGAAAATTAAGACTGGCCTACACATTTACCCCGAAATAGCGCCCGCGCTGGAGGCGACCTGTAAAAGAAATAAAGCTGCGAACGCCCCTTTGTTGACGGTGCTTATATAAAATTCATAAGTTAAAACGTCACTCCAGCAGCGGTTGCCAACGGGATAAATGCGCAAGCAGGTTGACAAAGTGCATTGTACTAGCTCTGGCACAGCATGTAGAAACGTGGCCCAACAAATGTCCTATAAGATATTGCAATAATTTTCTATTTTTTGTAAAATATCAAATTTGTGCTATATTTAAATTTATGTCATTTACTTTTTCGAACTAGAGCTAATTTCTTTTTTTAATGAACATATAGAAGACATCATTTCATAAGTGAATATTCATGAGGATCTAGTTTTAAATCAAACAAAGATATTTTTGCATTAAAATTTGTATTCATTTGAGAAAAATCACCATATCAAATCACCATGGAATTTCATCATTCTTTGGAATATATTCTATAAAAAGTGTTTGAGAAACTGAAAAGTTGTATGTGCCTTGTAGCTACTCCAAAATAATTTACAAAAGTTGTTTTGCTATTTCCAAATATTTATCGAACGAGTTTATCAGTAGTTTGCCTAATTTATACCAATATTGGAAGCAAACATACGGTTTTCAGTAGGAGACTAGGGTGACTTTTTTTTTTGTTTTTAATTTTTATTTATTTGGAAATTGGTCATTACATATTTGAAACTGTAAGCAACTTCAAATATTTAGGATCATGTCAGTCCCATAGACCAAATGCATTATCTTTGGAATCACAACTTCCGCAGAAGTATTGCTTTGCCATGTTAGCCTTTAGCCTTTATTCCCCAGGTATGGGAATCAACATAACATCGAAATGAAACAAAATTGAATGAAAATGTCATCTAGTTATTTAATTATATATTTTTGAAGTTTTAAAATGCCAAAAATATACAGCAGATGGCGACACTAATTTAACGACTAAACTTTATCAATTTAATAACCGGATGTTATTTTCTTTTTAATTTTGTTTTAAATTGATGTTATGATGATTCCCATACCTGGTAAAAATGGGATAACATGGCAAAGCAATTCTTTTGCAAAAGTTGTGATTTCAAAACAATGGATTAGCGCTATGGGACTGACAGTCCCTCTTAATATTCTCAATGATATAATGTCTGAGATTCGTAGTAGAGTAACATCTGCTAACATATGTTTTTAGCTTCCACACTACGTTTATAACGTAAAAAGTGGAAGGTTTTATAATCGTTCAGTCCGTCTGTCTGTCCGTCTGTCCGTCTGTCACCCACTTTCACAGAAAGAACCACAAGTCCCACAGACAAGTAGGATACGTCATTTTAAAGCAAAAAATCAGATTAGGCTACATTCCAAATTTCATTAAAAAATTTAAATTAGAAATTTATTTAAAATTTAAATAACTACATTTTTTTTATCTACATTGAAATAACATGCAAATTCTATTTTTATTCATATTTTCACTGTTGTCATCCACAAGTCCCACAGACAAGTGGGATACGTCATTTTGAAGCAAAAAATCAGATTAGACTACATGCCAAATTTCATTAAAAAATTTAAACTAGAAGCTTATTTAAAATTTAAATAACTAAAAATTTAATCTACATTGAAATAACATGCAAATTCCATTTTTATTCAATATTTTACTGTTGCCATTTCGTTAAACGTACGAGAAACTTTTGTTAAAATAAAAATACACTTTTGAAAAGATATTTATTTATGTGATATAATTCGGTTTGGATTGTTGTATTATCACAATAGAGTTCTTTTAATGGTTCTATATATATATGTATGAAGAAAGATGCATAGAGAATTCTAACTTGGCATAAAAAAAATATGCTAAGTTTCGCTTTTATTTTTAAAGCATCAATTGTACAAATTATAAATTTTTTGAACTGTAAATTAATCTAACAAACTATAAATAAGTGAATTTTCGAAAGAAATGTAAATGGGAAATTGTGGCGACAAAAATATTTATTAAAAAAGATTACATCATTATTCTTCGAACTTCAAACAAATTTAGCAAACGATAAAGTCCAATTATTAAATCTGAGAAAGAAGATTAATGAAAATAGTTAATTTTGGCGTTTAAAACTTTGAATTACAAATAGCTAAAGGCCCTGTTTTTATTAGAATTAAATCACATTTGCCATTCGCAACAATCGCTCGAGAAACTTTAATTCTTTTAGACAATAAATTAAAATAAATTTATTTTTGCGACATCGATCAGTTTGAAATGACGTCAAATATATTTCACTACGGAATCCTTGTATGTTGATATGAAATGTTTTCATCCTATTTAAAAGCGAGGAATATGACATATTTATTCTTTAAAATATAAATTAATTTTTGCAAACGATAAGTAATAATTATTGAATTTTCGAAATAAAATAAATGAAACTAGCCAAATTTAGCTTGTAAATGTTAAATATAGAATTAATGTTGTGTTTGGCGCGTTTTTTCCTGTTAAACACAAATATGTGGAAGCGAGTTAAGTGACAGATTCTGTTACAAACCTACTTGTTTCTTTCTTAAAAGGTACCTAAAGTCTGACTACATTAGCAGAAAAACGAAGATTCTAATCTACAAAAGCTTAATCAGATCCATTCTTACTTTCTCAGCTGAAACTTCGGCAATGACAGAATAAGTGGAAGACACATCATCTCTATTTTTGAAAGAAAAATCGCAAGATTGCTTAGAATTTATTATTGTTTTTAGATTGTAAACATGTGCAAACAATATTTTTAGTTTCGATTTCGCGTCTTTCAACATAATTTTTATCAGTTTAAAATAAATATAGAAATATTGGATAGAGAAGTAGAAGATTAACATAATTAGAAAATATAATTAGAAATAGAGATATTTTTTAACATAATTAGAAAAAATACTAATAACATAATGATTAGTAAAATCCTATAAAACACCCTAAAAAGTTTTTAGAAAAACGCATCTGCTCAAATATGATGAAACTAGACCGAAAACGACGTAACTAGAGCTGTCCAAACAACAAATATATATGCTCAAAAATGACGATGCTCAACTCTCAAATGAACAATAATAATCCTCAATTTAACGAAACTAGAATGACGAAATATTTCCTTAGATTTGACGAAATTCGAATCCTTATAAAAATGACGAATCAAATTTCCCCACTTTGAGGACAGGAAAACTCGGAGCATTTGCCAGTAAACGGCTTCGTCAAAATTAAGGAAAATTTCGTCGTTTTTGAGTATTCGTTTCTGAGACTGTATGCAAGCTTTCTTTAACAAATGTTTTGAACAACCAATTGTGCAGCAAGAAGTTGGAATTAAAAAAATTTTAATAAGTAAAATATTCTTAGAAAACTCCTTTTCGAATACCAAAACAAAAGTAATTCCAGATAACAAATGAAAACAAATCGTTGGAGCTGTTGCCATCCACGACGTGAAACAACCCTATTGAATGATTTTGAAATTAAAGGGTTATGATTGAATAAAAGTTTCTTTTAAATGGCTAAAATTTGAATACAAAATTTTTGTCGACATTATAATACATCTTAATAATAATTTCACCACCTTTTCCGATTGGAAGCAGAAGTCTTTACTCTTCTGTTTGTAGAAAATGTTTAATTTCTAAAAATTCATTTTTACGTGACATTTAAGTGTTTGCAATCGCTATTTTTCTATATATAAAGATTATTTATAGCTTTATAAACCCGGCGTTGCAAGGGTGTACCCTTAATAACCCTAATTAGTAGTTTTTTTTGTAAACTTTTATTTTATACCATTTGATCACTCCACCTGGTCCACTCCATCAGGAAATAAAAATCACATATTTTGATATAAGGGGTTAATTTTATCCAGGCCCTTCCAGGAGTTTGAGGGCTTTCCCATAGGCCCCTGTTCAAATTGCCAGAACAGCTATATGATATAATGGCCTGTTTCTATTTCACGATTAGCGCAAAACGAAACTGCCCAAATGTGGTTAAACCCCCCATTCCACTTCATATTTCATACAACTCGATAGGTCTGGGTACCCAGTCAGTAAAGACTTTCGTCTTGCACGCGGTAGGTCTCAGGTTCAGGTCTCGGCATTGCCAAAATAACTGTCGACCTATAAAGGGCTCGTGCAGCCAAAAAATGTCCGAAGAATAATATCCCGTGTAGAGGAAAGACACTTTAAATATCTTCCAAATTCCCAACGCTGTGTACGATGCCGCTCTTAAAAATTGCATTGGGTACCTACTCATGTGTCGGCTCGTAACTTGACTGTGGTTCTAAAGTAAGACTCCCGTTTCCAATAGCCCTCGTGTGTAGCTCTAGTGCGACGATAATGCAAACTAACCCTAACCCATACAACTGGATGGGAATAGCTACCCTACGTTAAATTTTCAACTTCGCCAAAAGCCGCCAAAACCAAATTTCAATCGGCCATTAAGCCATTTTAACATCAGAAAACAAAACACATATTCATCCTCTTGTATAGTTGGAAAAGTTTTTGATAAAGTACAAATTCTATATTAATGCCGAATATATATTCCGGTTAACCTAAAGAATCGTGGCGGGCAATTTTACGCCAAATCTGGTAACCCCGATGGCAACCTTTGGCGAAATTAGCAATTGCATTGACAATTTCTAAATGTTAATCTATTTAAATCTTAAACGCATATAATTTATTCTGAAGTTTTCTTATACTAATATTTTATTAATTAGATGCTTAATGGTTAATAATTATTTACTTTTTTTTAAATCAATTCTTCGGCATTTTAAAGTTTCGTTTTTTTCTTATAAATCTGGTCTGCAATTTAATGAATTTTTCCATTGTTTTAAGTCGGCCATTTTGAAATTAGGTAGTATTTTTGGTCATTTCGAGATGGTAACCATCTCGGCAAGTGCCGGGGTTTGTTATCATTTCGACTTGGCGACATTTTTGAAAATTCGCCAATCCGGCCACGATTCTTTAGGTTAACCAATATTCCTCCATATCTTCGTTTCTTACCATTTGTAAACATCAATTAAATTAAATTCGGAAACATAATTAAAATCTAGTTGAGGAAATCTGATCCACCATAAAAAAAATTAAAAGATTTAAAATCAACAAATAAAATAAAATACTGATATTCAAATAACATTCCAGAAAATTAAACCTTCGTGCTCTTTTTTTTCTTTTCTTAATTTTCGTTCATGAACGCGCTGAAATTTCTTTAAATTGACTGAAAAAGTATAAATTCTAATCTTACAATGCTATTCGTATGGGGAAATAAGCTCACGTTTTGCACTCCTACACCCGTTTGGGTTCGAATAAAAAGTATCCTATAGCCTATTTCCTGGTTCTAAGCTACCTCCTTACCAATTTTCAGCCAAATCAGTTCAGCCGTTCTTGAGTTATAAATAGTGTAACTAACACGATAAAAAAATCTAATAAATACCAGTTGTTTTTTGGAATTAAATTAAATAAATCTTCAGGCATTTTTATGTTTATTTTTAAAAACAATACTTAATTCGACACACCTTAAAAATTTTTTAAAAATATTTTAAAATATTTCTATGAAGATTAATAAATGTTTTAATAAAATTTTAACGTAATGGGAGAAAAGGTATTCAATCTTATAGAAATGGATTGTAAGTAAGAAGAGCGCCAAAGCGTTAAAATCGGTAGAAATTAGTTATATTACAGAATTAACAAATTTTAAGGCAAATTAGACATTAAAGTTACAACAATAATATTTATTTTGTTTAAAATCAATTTTTTAAAATATAAATAATCTTAATCTTCCTCTCTCTTTATATATATATACATACTTTATACATACATACATACATACATACATACATACATACATACATACATACATACATACATACATACATACATACATACATACATACTAATACATATATACAATACATACAATACATACAATACATACATACTACATATATAAAGAAGAGAGAGAATTAAGATTATTTATACTTAAAAAAATTGTTTTTAAACAAAATAAATATTATTGTTGTAACTTTAATGTCTAATTCGCTATAAAATTTGTTAATTCTGTAATATAACTAATTTCTACCGATTTTAACGCTTTGGCGCTCTTCTTACTTACAATCCATTTCTATAAGATTGAATACCTTTTCTCCCATTACGTTAAAATTTTATTAAAACATTTATTAATCTTCATAGAAATATTTCAAAATATTTTTTTTAATTTTTTAAGGTGTGTCGAATTAAGTATTGTTTTTAAAAATAAACATAAAAATTCCTGAATATTTATTTAATTTAATTCCAAAAAACAACTGATATTTATTAGATTTTATTAACTATAATATACAATTATTTACTATACATTTAATATTTTTACAATTTCTGCAACTAATATAACCAATAGAAAGCCCTTCCTTCTCTCCACAAAATATTTAAAAAAAAAACTCAGATTCTCTTTTTTATCACTCATACCTTTCTCCCTATAAAAATCCCGATTTCGCATTCCACCTTTCTATAAATAGATGCCTTCTCTACAAACGCCGCATTCTCCTGTTTATCCCGAATCCTCCTTTTTCCGGAAAATGCGATCGTCCCTTTCTGCGCAGTCCAATCTGCGCACAAACGCTTTGGTGTGCGATCCTCCATGGCTCACATATTAACAGCGAAACGCGAAAATTGCTGTTCTTTATCGACGATAAATACGATGGAATTCGTGATGATTCGAGATCTTTTTTGTTGATTGCCAATTGGACGTTCTTTATTTTTATATTTATAAAAGAACGAAGATATTTTTGTGGTGTAGCTCCGATTCATTTCTAGAGCGATTCTGATTGGAAGATTTCAATGTCGGAATTTTTTTAAGAAATGAAAGCTGAATTTTTGCAATAGAGAGGTGAGTGTTACATATTTAAGTCATATATTTATGTAGAGTGTTACATATAAATCTTACTGAGTCATACATTTAAATAAAATTGTTAAGGAAAATGTAAAAGTAGATTTCCTTGATAACTTGTAATTTTAATTATATGCCTATTACAAAATTAAAATCTTTTTATTTAACTTTTAATTTATATAACTTTGACTTGATACGTTTTAGATAGCATTTATAACGTTTATATTTAATATTTCCAATATATTTAAGTTTAATAGGGTATTTATATGGAATGTGTATATTTATTCTGCATGTACATTGTACGAAGTATATGTACTGAATACAAATGTTGAAACAGCGATATAAACTTATTTAATACTTATTGAAATGAATTAGAATTTTCTTGTTAAACTCATTTTAAAAGCAATGTCTTAAATAATGATTTGTAGTTCTAATTTTGATATCTTTGAAATTTATACATGAATTAAACTTTCAGGGCGCTTTTAATTCATGATTTAAAATTGTATTATATTTTTTTTTCAATGACATTTGATGCAAACAAAAGGAACAGTTAATTTGTTTTTGTTATGAAATATATGAAATTTTACTTGACATTTATGCAGAAAATATTAATAAATTATAGTACTAGTAATTTATAACTCCTTTTGCCACTATTTCAATTTCAAATATTTTTTTCAATTGGTTTCCAAACTTTCTCCAAAATCGATATGTAAACATTTTATTTAAAAAGTTAATGATCTTTTTAACACTAAGGGATATTTCTATGCAACGTTGCTTTAAAACGAAATAAACACTATTAATATTTCTTAATTTTTAAGTAACTATTATAACTTTAGTTTTATTTTACCTATCTCATTATCTTTGCTTAGTAATGTCAAGAATCTTATAAAAAAAACAACGATAGTCAATTATTTAACATTGACAACATATGGCATTTAATTATTAAACAAAATTTGGTGGTTAATTATAAACTTACATAAAGCAGTAACAAATCATCTGTCACACATTATTGTGCAACTATCTTGTCATTGATTAAAAAATACAATCAAGAATGTTTTTTTTTAAATATTTAGTGAAAGAATATTTGTTTATGCAGTTTGATACAATATTGTAAGACTACTACAATTTTTTGCTCCTTCTCAACAAAGGATATGGAATCGTAAATTTAAATTAAATACAGCAAATTGTATACAAATACAACAAATGAAAATACATAACTTAAAATGGTTTATTAACCTTATAAATAAAGAGATATTCACAAAAAAAGATTTTTTTTTGCCAAAGGATTTCTTACAATTATGACTCTACAGCTGTTAAATAATTATATTAAATACTAAATATCATGTTACATTATAAGACTATTAAATATTACATAATTATTTTAAAAATACTAAATTATTCATTTACTTAAATATTTTTACTTGGAGCCGACGATTTGATTTGTCTTTGTTTTGTGTCGGAGTTTACTTGGAATTTAAATCATCATGCAAGCTTAATTAAATATAATATTGAACAACTAAATTCATTCTATTCATTCTAATATTGAACAACTAAATTCATTATATTCATTCTAATATTGAACAACTAAATTCATTCTAATATTGAACAACTAAATTCATTCTAATATTGAACAACTAAATTCATTCTAATATTGAACAACAAAATTCATTCCGTTCATTCAAATATTGAACAACTAAATTCACTCTATTCATTCTAATATTGAACAACTAAATTCGTTCTAATATTGAACAACTAAATTCATTCTAATATTGAACAACTAAATTCATTCTATTCATTCTAACATTGAACAACTAAATTCATTCTATTATTTTTACTTCTACAATTTTTGGCTGGTCTTGAAAAGGTATATAAAAAAAGTCGAAATATTTGTTTTTTATCTAAAACGTGTACCAAGCAAAACAAAAAATCTCATATTGCTTAAAGCGCAATAAGGGACTTTTTTGCCTCTTAAAATTAAGCGGTAAATTGTGCCACCTAAAACAAATATAATATGGTTCAACTACAATCACAGTTAAATTATGATGCCACAAACAAATCACTAATCTTATAATTAGTTATTTACATAATTAACCAAACAAAATAAATGTTTACTTTAACTGCTAAAAAAGATCGAGGAAAAAATCCGCCATTAAACGTTAGCGTTAGACGATTCAGCTGTTATTGCGCATGCGCATTCTCGAGTTCAAGGTTCGCTTGTGCCTGCTAAACGTCTCGGTGAATTTTAAGAGGCACTTTATGGGGCACATCTATCATGGTGCCGTTTAAGGGATTTGGTCGTACAGATGTGCCTGTTATTTTGTTGTGCCTTTTAAATATAAAAAGTACCTTGGCAAGGTACCGCTTATATTCATGTAATAGGAGGCACAATGCGTTTGTGCCTTATATTTAGGAGTTACAGTTTTAAGAGTGTACAGCTGGAAAAACAGTCTTTACAGAAACCGTTTGCAATGAACCTTGTTATTTGTCACCCGAGTGTTAAAATAAATTTGATAATTTTGTACTGGTTCTAATTCCCGAGGAGAAATTCCATTCTCTTCATCTTAGTGGCTTTGAAATCTTGCCCTATTTTCTCCTACCAGGGAAATTGCGATAACAGTAAAATGATTTTTTACTTATTACTTCTGTTTCCTTATTTATTAAAGAAAAACTTATTCTTGACAATTTTCTCTTTTCAGCAACCATGCAACTCTTTCTAAGCTTCTCGCTGTTTCTGTTGGCCTTTTGTCTCCCCA
This sequence comes from Oedothorax gibbosus, assembly GCA_019343175.1. Classification (NCBI taxonomy): domain Eukaryota; kingdom Metazoa; phylum Arthropoda; class Arachnida; order Araneae; family Linyphiidae; genus Oedothorax; species Oedothorax gibbosus. The sequence continues at coordinate 137,107 of JAFNEN010000369.1, forward strand.
ATGTTCAAACGGACAATACATCCGACAAACCGGACATCGAAGCCGAGCCTCTTCCTTCTCATACAGAAATGCCCGATGTCTCTTCGAAAAAGAAAACAGCCACAACTCAGCAGAAGCAATCTGTCCTGCTCAAGACTATGTTATTGATGTCCGAATCTTCATCTTCAACTACTTCGATGACGACGAGGGAATCTTTGACCGATTCACCAACTACACCTGCCATGCCTGAAGAGGGGTCATCCCTTGGTGACATCAGCACAGAAACCACTGTCACGAAATCGTTGGCGGGAAATAGATCAACGGGGGATCCCTCAACAACGGTGTATGTGTCGACGACCCAGCCCACAGATCCTGATGTGTCTACCAAATCTATGAAATCTTCAGGGATAGCCCCAGAGATCGTTAAAGTTGCTACGACAGAATCTTCTACTTCAGAAGCTATGGCAGAAACAACAGTCGTATCGTGGAAGATCATAGAAGACGTTGAATTAGAAGGATCGACACAGGCATCGACGAAACCACCAAACACTTTCAAGAAACAACCAGAATCTTCTTCAGGGGCCGTGACCAAAACAACAGTTTTGAGGGTGAAATTTACAGAAGGGAAGAAATTAGAAAAAACTACGCAGCCATCGACGAAATCGTCCATCTCATTCGGAAAAGAACCTGAGATCTCCACAGAATATATCCCCAAATCAACTGCCATTTCCTTCAGAATTACGGAAGAATCAAAAATGTCGTCGTCAAAACAACCGACTACGACTGTGGCTTCCACGACAGATGAAGACGTCCCCAAAACACCTTCTGTCAGCGACGGTAAAGTTCTCGAAGACGTTCCCCTGCCATCTTTACCTTCCATGACTTTCGAGAACTTGACAGCTTCGTCTGAAGAAGAAGAAGTTACCGAAGAGGAACACAACAATGTTGTGATGAATACCGAGCACGAATCTGTCGTCAGTACAGATTCCACCAGTACAGATTCCACTTCGGACAAGGGAATGGAAATCGTGGTTGGACACAAGTGCTACAAGATATTCCAAGATTCCATTCTCTGGAACGACACAGATGGTGGAATGCTAGCTTTGAAATCATGTCCGCCTGGTTACCAGGGAAGCATGTACAGACCTTGCTTCAGCAGCGGAAAATGGGGCAATGTCGACTACAGCGAATGTCGGTTAGAGCATTTCGGAAGAATGAGACATATGGTAAGGCATTTTTACTATTCTAGTGCTTCTATTAGTGATTTAAAATTAAACTTTTTGTAATTTAATATTACACCTCATGAATAAACTTTCTCCTGAAATTTTTTTATACTGTTCAACTTATTCTCTGAAGGGTAATTCCAAGGTGTAGGCCTTTTCTCACATTTTCAAATTAAAAACTAAAAGTACTCTAAGTGAATTTTTTTTAAATAATAGAAGTTCTTGTTCCAGTTCGTAACACTTCCGACCTAATAAAAGACTAGTTCGACCAATTAAAAATATTTTTACTCAAAATGATTTTGGTTTTTAAATGGAAAATCCAATAAATTTTTGACGTTCGGCACCGTGGACTTGCACATAAGTGATATACTTACTTACTTATCTCTCTTGCACTCCATCGCTGGAGCATAGGGCCTCCGTCAGGTTCTTCCATCTCACTCTGTTGGTGGCCAGATGTGTCGCCTCCCGCCATGTTGTCCCACTCCTTCAGTTTTTTTCGATAGATTGCCTCCAAGTATTTTTTGGTCTTCCCCTCTTTCGGTGTCCCTGGGGATTCCAATCAAAAGCCTGTATTGTCTTGAATTTTTAATATTTTCGTAATACATGCCCAATCCAACGCCACTTTCTTTTCTTAATTTCAAATTCTATTGGTATCTGTTTTGCTCCCCTTAGAAGTTCTTCATTATTAATTTTACATAAGTTATATATACTAAAATTTAAAAAACAACAATCATCTCTAAGTTATTTTTATATTCCTATTTTTTCTTATGTGTTGAATATTTGTGGCTCCCTTAAATATAGTTTATTGAAAAATATTATTTTTAAAATGAATTGTGCTTTTTTTAAATATACTACGTACATAATGATGATTTTTTTTTAATAATTTGCAATTTTTAAACAATTACAGATTCTTAAACTTCATATTCGTCACATTCGTATTTATATTACCTAAACATCATTACAAAATTCGCTACTTCTAGAACCTTAACTTCACATTGAAACATATCACTTTCTCATACTAATATCTAACAAAACAATCTTTATAAAATATCTTAACTTTCAAAAACTTATATCAAAACTATCTTATAACTTTTTAATAACAATGATTTTCTCTGTATTTTTGTTCAAATAGATCGTTCACCAAGTCGAAAAGGGAATGTTAGGCAACATGTACGTTTTGGCGGAGGAGTTCTCCAAATATATCTCATCAGTTGACATGAAGAGTCCAATGGATCGATTAGAGGCCTTTGAAATTTTAAATACACTTCTCAAGGTAGACATGAACCTAAAGATGGACAAATCAAGGGATACGAAATACATACAGGTAAGGTGGCTTTAGGTTTGAACTATTGAATTTAAGGGCTAATGAGCCCGACTGCCCAGTGGCTTAGAGGTGGTGTTTTGCAATCGCCATGCCACAGGTTCAGGAATCGAGTCCCGGATTGGGTGAGATTGACTCATTCTTTCATCTCTTAAGGTAATAGGGAACAAAACGACCGCTTAAAATCTCGAATTTTCATTTCAACTTTAGTTACTGAATCGTGCCTTTAAGAAAAAACTTCTATGATGCACATTTGAATATGGGGCTGGAGTTTGCAAATTTGGTAGTTAATTTCAATATAACTTTGTTGCCAGCTTTAAATGTCATTATTCCAAAACACCAATTTTCAGCCTTAAGGTACACTTTTCTTTTCTTCTATTTTACTAGAAGGGTTGAAATTTTCTGTGATGTCGTATTTATGTCTATTTAATACAGTGAACCAAAAATATTCCAAAAAAATATTAAGTGAGTAAAAATAAGACGATTTTTTTTATTTAAGAAATGCGCAAAATTTCTATTTATGTTAATAACTTAAAATTATAAATGTTTTATCGTCAAATTTGAGGTGCATTGCGTTGAATAGACTTTTTTTATTTCTATAAAAAATATTTTTAGATACGATTGTTGTGCTGGAAAGTGTACCTAAAAGCTAAAAATCGGTGTTTTAAAATAATGACGTATGAAGCTGGAAACAAAGTTATATTGAAATTAACCAAATTTGCGAACTCCAACACCATATTCAGGTGCGTATTATCTAAAAAATTTTGTAAATATTAATTTTAGTGATTGAAAGTTAAAATGAAAATTTAATATTTTGAAGCTTCGATATGTTCCCTGTCCCCTTAAGTGGGTCGATAAAAGGAGGACCAAGCATGCTTGGGAACTAAACGCTGGAGGTAGCGAGTGAGGATGAATATCTAACCGGGACATATGCCTAGCACCCCAGAGCACTTGGTCAAGTAAGTTGAAAGGGGCACGGCAGGACTTATTAAAGGGGTGTTGCGCCGAGGAGTTCAGTTTATAGCCCGAATGACCGCAGGTCTCCAAATTAAAATGCCTCTGTATTAATCCAAAGAGAAATTTTTTTTAAGCCACATATTTTTCTGGTTGTATTGAATATTTTTTTATAAACGGTTTTATTTTATATGATAAACTTAGCTGGATTACAAACCTCTGTGATCCCATTGTTTGAAATTGGTTGGACTATTTTAATTTTCGATAAACAATTTTACTCAAAATATTTGAATTAATTTCAAAAAGTGGGATTATGGAGACCTGTAACTCAGCTACATTTATCATATACAAAAAAAACTTTGTAAAAATAAAAAATACAGTCGGGAAAATGTGGCTTAGGAAATATTTTTTTTTCTCTGATTGGATTAACACAGAGGCACTTCGATTTGGAGACCCGGGGTCGATCGGGCTCATTCACCCTTAAGCTTCTGAGGTATAAGTAAAAACTTTCCAAAGTGTTAATATGGTCGCTGCATGAAATTTAAAGCATTTGGAGAAAAATCTATTACCGAATAAATTATGATATTCTGGTAATCAATTTGGTCAAATATATTTTAAAAAAAAACGTTTATTGCGTGGAACTTGTTAGCTTTCACACTACGTTTATAACGTAAAAAGTGGAAGGTATTATAATAGTTCAGTCCGTCTGTCTGTCTATATGTCTGTCCGTCACCCACTATCATAGTTCAAACTACAAATGTTACGGACAAGTGTGATACGTCAAAAAAATTGAGCGCATCGAAATTAAAATACATTGAAAATTTCAGAAAATAATTCGAATTCAAAGTACTTCAATTATTTAAAAAACTGCAAAATTGAATGCTCATTTAAAAAGCATAGGAAGCCATTTTTATTAGAATTAAATCACCATTGCCATTCGCAACAATCGCTCGAGAAACTTTAATTCTTTTAGACAATAAATTAAAATACATTTATTTTTGCGACATCGATCAGTTTGAAATGCCGATAATCAAATATATTTCACTACGAGATTCTTTGTAGGTTGATATGAAATCTTTTCATTCTATTTAAAAGCGAGGAATATTACATATTTATTCTTTGAAATATAAATAAATTTTTGCAAACGATAAGTAATAATTATTGAATTTTCGAAATAAAATAAATGAAACTAGCCAAATTTAGCATGTAAATGTTTATTATAGAATTAATGCTGTGTTTGGCGCCTTTTTACCTGTTAAACACAACTGTTGTGTGGAAGTGGGTTAAGTGACAGATTCTGTTACAGACCTATTTGTGTTTCTACCTAATGACTGTGATTTTTTTGTGAAAGATCTTCACTTGGGTTTATTGATTGACTAAATTTGTCATGTTATTTGTTATTTAAATGTATAAGAGAGATAATCAATTCTCAGAATGTCATTTATTTGATGTTTTTCATTTCAGACGTTATTGCATTCCTGCAATGAACTAATAAAAAAGAAAACTGTCTTATTTACTCCAGGGTCACAAGAAAATGTGAGTTTGGTTTTCCTACTCTTATATATTTTTTACATATACATTGTTTACAGTCAAATTTCATGTATATTTTGTGAGTAAATAAAATAAATATTGGTGAATTAAATTTATAACCTAATGAAATGTAATAAATTTTTTCAATAATTTATTTCAATGACATTTAAAAAGTCTACAAATTTTAAATTATAAAAAATTATATCAAGTTTCAGTTGGTTATATATTACTTATATTTAAAAGCGTATGGATGTAGGCATAAAGAAGTATAATTAAGAAAATTAAGTTTTGAAAGGAATAAAAAATATGTTTAGATAAATATAATTGAAACAAATACGTTAGAATATCGGTATTACTATTCGAAAAAATTATTTAAAATTTAAACATTTTGAATTTTACAGTTATATTAAGTTAATGTTTCAAAATATTTTAATGTTTATTTATTTAAGAGGCAAATACTATCAACGTATACACGTGTAATCAAATGCATTACCGAACCTTAATTAATTTTACTTTTCCTATTTAACCGGATTTTTCCTCAACCGGCTTGCCTTCGGTTCCATTTAAACTGCTTAAAAGGGTGTCCACTGTAATGATGCCAATACTTATTTTACTTTTTTCCAAGACCGAATAAAAAGAAATGTAGAACTTAGAAAGAAAAACGAGAAATCATGAGTAAAAACATTATATCAAGAACTTATATGAAGACTACAGGGGAAAAACCGCTTAATTTCGTAAAAAAATTTCCTCATCAGGCATCTTTGGAGATGATAGCGAGTAATCGCCTAAACTGGTGTAAGGAAACCAGTTTCTCACTTTCTTGTGCATCTTCTCTCACTGCAACCCTGAAATTCAGTCCCGCGTTTTATTCAAAAGACTGTGTTCATCATCATGTTAAGCTTTAAAAATAAAGTACGATTGATTGAAAATCACGAATTTTTCTAAAACAATTAAGATAAATTTTAAGATTAGCAAACTAATTGAAAAGTCCTAAACCACGACTTTTCTACCTACCGAGATTCACGCGATGCACGATTCCGACGCTTGGACCAAGCGAAGAAGAAAGAGAGAAACCGGTTTCCTGCCGCCAATGTCCGCCAAGCAGACACAATTACGGGACGACTCCTAATAAATCAAGTGGTTCTTCCCCTGTACTCTTCATATAAGTAAGAACTTGTGAGTAAAATTCATTAGTAAGAATTATCATGAGAGAGAATTTGCGAGTAAAATTCCGTTACCAAGAGTTTATAGAGTAAGACTTATTGCAAGAGTAAGACGTCAGTTTAAGGAACGAAAGATCAGACATCAATATTCGGTTAAAAAATTAACAAATATCAATATCTATTAAATTCACAAATTTGCATACAACGAAGAACGTTCTATTTCAGAAACTCATTACGGAAAAAGCTGTGGAGATGGTCTTCGATTTGACTTATTTCGCACAACGATCTTTGAGAGGTCTGCTGAAAACTCAGAAAAAGCAGATTGCTTTCCGTTCTTCTCCAAATGTGGGTAAGTTCCTTTTAGACGAATTGCATTTGATTAGTAATTTAATTTCAGACGAACTTTTCTTCTAAAATACAACACAAAATCGAAAATATAAAAATTTGTAAACTCAATTATTCACGAGGACACCTTGGCATGGCTTTATGCTTGAAGGGTTTAGTTGCAAAACCCAAATTCTCAAAAGTATAACTTAGATATAGGGTCGGGCACGTTCACTGGCGACTTTTGACGATTGTTTATTCAATGGGGCGAAGTCGCCAATGAGTGGACCTAATCCTATATTCTAGCTATACTTAGGAGAATATGAGTTTTGTAACTGCAGCCTTCACTTGTACTGTAAGTGTAAAATAAGTTGCATTTACACTCTTAAAACAAAAGAGTGAAATCCACTCCTATAGGGGAAGTGCATTTTCGGCACCGGAAAGGAGTGGAAATTAACTCAGACCGAGTTAAAACCGCTCGTTTTAAGAGTGTAGGACGTAGATTGTTTTCTTTTATTTCTTTTACTCACTCCGCAAAAAGAGTGAAATCCACTCCTATAGGGGAAGTGCATTTTCGGCACGGAAGGGAGTGGAAATCAACTCAGACTGAGTTAAAACCGCTCGTTTGTTTTAAGAATGTATATGGTATCTGAAGTTTGAATACATGTCTAAACACCAAGTTTTACCATACATTTATCTTTCTTACAGGTGATTGATGATAAAGAGTTTAACTATACAGTCCATGGACAAATTGTTAGACGCACTGCAAGATTTCATGTAAAATATTAATTACCGGGTGATATTGTACCGTTTTATTATTTTAAATTGATTTGTTTTTTATTTTTATATTATCCAATCAATTACCGATTTATTTGACACAAATAAAACAGCATTAATTTAGAAAAGCATAAGTTTATTAAGTTTTAAAGAAAAGTGAAATTAATGTTAGTAAAAGTCAATATTTAGTTGAGCCACCTGTAGCCGCTATCAAAGCTTTCATTCTGCGCGGCATGCTATCAATGCAAGAATGTATACTGTCTCCTGCATTTGAGGATGATGATTCCACACATAAATAATCTTATAATAAATAATTAGTATAAATTAATCTTAATCATAATTAATCATAATTATCTTAAAATAAATACAAAACTGTAGTCTACAACAATTATTTTAAATAAAAATCAATAATATTGTAGTTTAAATATACCATTATTGCAAAAAACTCTTAAGAGACATAAAATTACTAAAAAAATACAGTGCGCCTAATAATTTGTCCAGGGACTGTATAATAAAAGTTGTTGATTTATTTTGTTTTAAAGTGATACATTGTAAGTTGCTAAAAGACTGTATAATAGTTCTCAAAACATAAAATAATAAAATTACACTACAAATTTTGGGAAAATAATATCAACCCTACTTGAATTTTATTAAGATTTTCGTTATTCTTTTATATTTAATTATGACTTTTAGTTACATCGTATATTATTTAAATGCGTAATAAAAACAAAACATTTGTTCTTTTTCTACGAAAGAAATCTATAGAAGAGATTTTTATGGGATCATTTTAATTTAAAATTCACAACTGTGTTTCAACACTGTTAAAATTTAGGCACTTTGTTTCACCAAAAACATGGTTCCTAGTAGCTGCAACGGCTGTGTGGTGAAACGTTAAACCATATTTTTGGTATTCGGTTGAACCATTCCTCAGGTTTTTGTTTCCCAATCCAGGAAAATGGTTCAACCAAACACCGAAAAAAAGGTAAAACATTTCACCATACAGCCGTTGCAGCTACTAGGAACCAATATCATGGTGAAACCAAGCACACATTTTTTAACAGTGTACTATCAAAAGTTACAGGCAATGTAATCGCATCTATTTGTTCAGATAATTGAAGTATCTGAAAAATTATGTTAATATTTACTAAGATTTTTTTTTACAGTTCTTTACTTATACAGAGGAAAGCTAAGTGGCCAACTCACTTTAAAGAATTTTACATCTGAATACGAAAGAGATTTCGATAAAGCCGCACTCTTCAATTTGGGTAAGATAGTTAAAAAAAGAAATTAACTATAGAAGTTTCTTTAGATATTTTAATTATATATATTTTTTGTGTCTTTTAAACAAAATTTTTAAATTTAACAAGCAGATTTTTGTAACATTAAAATTATTTAGAATCGCTTATACACACTACTTTTACACTTTATAAAGTAAAAATGGCCAAATATGGCCTTCATATGGTTTTAAAATTGAACATTAACCATTTTCATTAACTTTCTTTTGCAGATTTAATTGGTAGTGATTATCGTTTGCTAATTTTTTTTCGAAAAAAAAAGTTAAAAGAAAAAATTATGAAATTTTTTTGCTCTAAAGATGAAAGCGAAACTTATGATAATAACATTTATTTTCAGATTATTTTGAAAATTAAAAATAACTAGGTTTTGGTGCAAAAAAGAGCGTTCTCCGTTGCTTTTTTTAATAAAAAAACATTGCATTAACCATGAAAAATCGAATTATTGTGACTGCCGCGGAATTAACCCTTGTATTAATACGTCGGTTGACGTGCTGTGAATAGTAAAAAACATTGCATTAACCATGAAAAATCGAATTATTGTGACTGCCGCGGAATTAACCCTTGTATTAATACGTCGGTTGACGTGCTGTTGAATAGTAAAAATTTTGCTTTTTGCAAAACAAAATATATATTTAAAATCGTTCTCGAAGTCGCAGTTGTAAAAAATACAATCTTAAGAAAATAGTAGAAAAAATAAAGGTTTAAAACCAGGATTTATGCAAAATAAATCAATTCTGAATTTATGAAACTACAAAATGAGGGGGCTGGGGAGCCCAGTCGGTTAGGCCTTCGCCTTGCATGCGGATTGCGGAAGGTCCCAGTTTCGTGTCCGGGCATCACCAAAATAACTGCCGACCTATAAACGGCCCTTGCAGCCAAAAATGTCCGACAAATAATACCCCGTGTAGAGGGAGTGCACGTTAAATATGCTCCTAAGCCCTGATGCTGCGAACGATGTCGCACCTACCGGTTGCGTTTGGTGCCAATTCAGGTGCCAGCTCGTCACCTGACTGTGGTTCTAAATTACGACGCCCGTCGCCAATAGCCCTCAGCTCTAGTGCGACGATAATTCAAATTAAACTTAACTACACTAAACAAAATGACGTTCAATAGCGATTGATTCTTTTTATGGTGCCAAAGTTGATTTTTCTTCTGTATGAAAGTTGACTTTTCTTCTGTATGAAAGTTGATTTTTCTTCTGTATGAAAGTTGATTTTTCTTCTGTATGAAAGTTGATTTTTCTTCTGTATGAAAGTTGATTTTTCTTCTGTATTTGAATTTCCCCATGTATTTAATAACCATGCCTACAATAGGGTACAAAATGAGGGGGCTGGGGAGCCCCCTCTAATAGGGTACTTGACAGTATCGCTAAAATACCTTCCAATATTAATTAAATTTTAGTTTGAACCCAAATATAACAAACGTATATTTTTTTTTGCAAAATAAATCTTTAAATAATTCATAAAAATCATTTTCAAATGGCTTTTTTTTCATCGGTACATCACGTGATCACAAACACGTCGATTTGGCTGACGTCACTAGTATCTATAAACAAACCGGTGTGATGTTTTTTTTTGTTTGTAATTAAACTGGTTTAATCTAACTTACCAATAAAATAAGAATTATATAGATAATGGGTGGAGGTTTTACAGAAGCGGATAGTTCAAATTTGCTTAAAGTAGATTCCAAAATGGTGTTTCAAAGTTTGTTTATAGTCACTAGTGACATCATAGATACCACGTGACAGCCACAAAGCGTTTTCGGGAGTGATTTTTCGTCCTAATTCACGGCCTACTCAACTACTAAGGCCGAAGAAGCTTTCGCAAACAAGCTCGAGGACGGAAATTTTGACGTCATAGTTCCGAGCGACGTTGTTCCGGAGATAAAGACAACCTGTCTCGAAACCTGTTCGGAACCACTCGTTCACGACTGACCACAATTTAAGGGTTCCGAATGCGTCCGAACTGTTTTCTCGATCTTCGGCACTGGGAACAGTGACGTCAAAATTTCCGTCTACGCTCATGTTTGGGAGAGCCTCTCTGGCCTTGTTATTGAAGTTGGCCGTGCCTAATTCTAAAATTCATTTTTTCCCTTTTTATGGGGTATTTGAAAAAAAGAAAAAATACGGGTATAATGTTTTTGGCATAAGAATATTTTAAGCCGATAATTTTTTTTTTGTAAAATACCCTATTCTGTTCTAGAAAATACACTGGAGCGGAGTGCATACGCGCTTATCTGGATTAAAGGGCTGCGCAGACTTCTGTCTACCAAAGATCTCGTGGTCAACAGCAACGTGGCCGTGACTACCATATTGTCGCCGCTGAACTCGATCAACCACATGTCACATCCTCCCACCTTTGACGTTGGACTTCGCATGGAAAAGGTGCGTGATTCAATATTTTAAAGGGGTCGTGGACATAACCCGACAGCCGAAAACCCGACAGGTCATAAAACCCGACAGCACAAAATGCAATATTAGTAATTAAATTCCCCCTTAATTAAGCATAATAGCATTAATTTATCAATTTGTCGGTAATTCGACCCCGCCGGAATTTCGTCCCTGTCGGGTTATGTCCGGTCGTAAATTTTGGCTGTCGGGTTTCTGGCTTTGGGGCATTTTGGCTGTCGGGTTTGTGTCCGGAACTGATTTTGAAGTTCAGAGTAAAAGAACTTTGATGCTAGTCTACAAATCCGAAATTTCGCCAAAATAACTGCGACCTATAAAACGGTTCTTGCAGCTAAAAAATCCGATGAACAATACCCCGTGTAGGGGGAGTACACGTTAAATATGCTCCAAATAACCCGACGCTGCGTACGGTGTCGCCCAGAAAGTTGCGTTGGGTGTCTACTCTCACTTAACTGTAGCTCTAAATTACGACGTCAATATAGAATAGAATTTGTGTAGCTCTAGTGTGACAATAATTCAGCCGAATACTAACGATTCTGAAATTCCACTCAACCCAAAGGCAAATACTACTAATTTGTACACATTTGTTCATAATGTCCTTAACAATAGCTTAGTATTACAGATATGATATCACATTTTTTACGCATAGATGAATTTAGTTACATTAACTCATTGATGAATTTCATTACATTAAAACATTATTTTATTTCAGTACATTTACGCAAACGATGTTTATGTAAAAAAAAACTAAATAACTAAATATAATAAAGAAGCATTCGTAGTTTAATTACCTTTATCACACCTATGTATGAAAGTTTAAAAAAATTAAAATGTATAAAGCAAATTTATTGAATAAAAACCAGTTAAAAGTTTTTAATTTAAAAACTAATTTCAATAAAATTCGCAATTAAATTTTTTTTTGTACTACGCTTAAAACGTACCTCTTTATTTGCGTCCCTATAGAAGCGGTTTTGTTATTGTGAAACCCGTATATGAAAGAAGCCAACATTCTGGGCGAATTACGATCTCATTTTCATTTGGTGCGAGTCGGTTTCGGACATTATCCCGACAGCCGGAACCCCGACAGGACATAATTCTGACAAGGAAATAATGCCGACAGGGACGAAATCCTTACAAATCAATAAATTAATGCCGTTATGCTTCATTAAGAGCAAATTAGTAATTCGTTTTTTTATTATAAGTTTTGCATTAGTATTTTTGCAGTTTTTGATGGTCGGGCTTGATGGCCTTTCGGGATTTCTGCTGTTAAGGGTACAACCGTGCAGCGCCGGGTATACAAATATAGTTTCTTATAAAATCAAACTGTATTAATAAATTGCAATAAAAACACAAATTTCAATAATTGAAATGTTGAATGCTAATACTTGTTAATTATTAACATTAAATTAAAATATATATTTTCTTGAAAACCTTGACTTGAATGGTTTTTTTTTTCATTTGTTGCAAATTAGATAGATAATGTACTGTTGATAACGATGATAGATATTAAAATTACAGTTATGCAGAGCATTTTTGTTTGGAGAACGAATTCTTTTTTTTATTATGATTGGTATGCGTTTAAAAAAAATTCTTATAATTGACAAAAAATATTTTAATAAATAAATTACAATCTCTTTTTAAAATTGTCATTTGATTTTATATAATAAAATTATTTACGAAATATTAATTAAAATTCCCTTTTTCTAATATTTAGAAAGTTTATTTCGAGGTCCTATAAATATCTAAAGCTAAATCCTGTATAATTAATTTTAGGCCGAAGTACCAGGATATACATTGAAGTGCGGCCAGCTATGGAATGTGTCAAAGTAAGTACTTTTTAACTTTTAAATAACAACATGTCTACATTGAACATTTTACCCATTAACGACGACTATGTGAATACAATTAACACCGTCCTTTTTAAATAAAAACTTAACTTTAAATGTTTGAAATTTGTTTATAGTGTAACTTAATTTGCCTTACATAAATTGAACGAACATATTTACAGTAAAACATTTTACCCATTAACGACAACCATGTGAATACAATTAACACCGTCCTTTTTAAATATAAACTTAACTTTAAATGTTTGAAATTTGTTTATAGTGTAACTTAATTTGCCCTACATAAATTGAACGAACATATTTACAGTAAAACATTTTACCCATTAACTATGACTTTGTACCATTGACTTTGTAGTATAGCTTTGTAGTTTTGTTACTCCATTAACACCTCTATTTCCAAATAAAAAATATTAGATTTAATTTGAAAACATATATTCATGTAACTTATTTTCCTACATGAATTGTTATAACAAATATACAGTTAAACATTTAATCCATCAACGATGACTTTGTGACTACCATTAACATCGTAATTTTTTAATCAAAACGTTAACTTTAAATTTTTGGGAAATTCAGTTTTCGTGTTACTTAATTTGCCCTACATAAAATATAACAACATGTTTACAGTAAAACATTTAACCCATTAACGATGACTTTGTTAATACTATTAACACCTTCATTACAAAATTTAAACATTAACATTAAGATTTCAAATTCAGGCTAACGATAAGACATAAGCTTATGATGCCTTAACAGATTATATGGTACACTTACTTGGATCGATTTGATATTTTTAAGTCCGTGCGAAGAACGGGTATTAATTTGCTAGTCAATAATAAAAGAAGTATGAAGGGTGTGTTACAAAACTCGTTTAAGAAAATGTATCAATAATAAAAGGAGTATGAAAGGTGTGTTACAAAACTCGTTTAAGAAAATGTATCAATAATAAAAGGAGTATGAAGGGTGTGTTACAAAACTCGTTTAAGAAAATGTATCAATAATAAAAGGAGTATGAAAGGTGTGTTACAAAACTCGTTTAAGAAAATGTATCAATAATAAAAGGAGTATGAAGGGTGTGTTACAAAACTCGTTTAAGAAAATGTATCAATAATAAAAGGAGTATGAAGGGTGTGTTACAAAACTCGTTTAAGAAAATGTATCAATAATAAAAGGAGTATGAAGGGTGTGTTACAAAACTCGTTTAAGAAAATGTATCAATAATAAAAGGAGTATGAAAGGTGTGTTACAAAACTCGTTTAAGAAAATGTATCAATAATAAAAGGAGTATGAAGGGTATGTTACAAAACTCTTTAAGAAAATGTATCAATAATAAAAGGAGTATGAAAGGTGTGTTACAAAACTCGTTTAAGAAAATGTATCAATAATAAAAAGAGTATGAAAGGTGTGTTACAAAACTCGTTTAAGAAAATGTATCAATAAGAAAAGGAGTATGAAGGGTGTGTTACAAAACTCGTTTAAGAAAATGTATCAATAATAAAAGGAGTATGAAAGGTGTGCTACAAAACTCCAATTCTCTAAAGTCTAACTAAAATATAGGGTCCGTGTTCTTCATTAGCGCCTTTTGACAATAATAAATTCAATTGGACGAACTCGCCAATGAACGGGTCGGACCCTATATCAAAGTTACACTTTGGAGGATGGGAATTTTACAACGACACCATTCATTAGTCTTTATTATTAGAGGATTCATTAGACTTAATTATTTTGAGGAATTCGGTTCTTATTTTGCTAGGTTATGGAACACCAAAGACTGCACAAAATTGAGCGTGAAGGGAGACATTGTGACCTGTCGATGTCATCATCTTGGAAGCATTGCACTGTTGCTAGAAGAAAATTCCCAGGTAAACTTAATTTTTTAGGTAAGAATTAACACAGAAATAATCAAATATTTTGCAGCTATTAGTAAAAAAAAGATATCATAAAAAATTTATTGCATTTTAGTTTTAAAGTTAAAAATGATTTTGTATGAAACGTTAAAATTACATTATCTAGTGCATTCACTTAAGGGCGAATGGGTCCGAGTGAAAGACGAGTAGCGTTTTAAAAAAGTTAAAATTTTTGACTTTTTTTTTAAAAAAATGAAAAACTACTTGTAAATATTTGTTTTTATTGCTAGAAAATGTTTATTTAGAGTGAACATTATATAAAACCACTATAATTTACAAGTTTATGTTATTATTTCAAGAAATAATGTTTTGGGTACCGTATCCCCTTAAATATTTTTACAGACGACTTTTCTCTGATAAATGTAGCTGGCATAGCTACATGTCCGTATAATCCCACTTTTTGAAAATATTTCGAATATTTAGTATAAAATCATTTATTGAAAAATTTAAAAAAAAAACTTGGATTACAGAGCCCTGTAAGTCAACTACATTTATCATTTAAAAAAGCCGTTTGTAAAAATATTCAATACAGCCGGAGAGATGTGGCTGAGAAAGTATTTTTTTTCCTATTGAATTAAAACAGAGAGCCTTTGGTTTGGAGACCCACGGTCGATCGGACTCATTAACCTTTAAATGGTTATATTAAAATACATGACATCAATAAACTACAACGAAATACAGCTTGATTTTAAGTGAATTTTAACTTTTGCAGGTCGAAGTCATTCCTGCCGTATATCCAATTGGAAAACTAATTTCTTGCAGTTGTGTTATTTCTCTTTTTGCAACTTTACTGACTTTGATAACCTACTATTTCCTTCTACACAGGTAAGTGTTAGACAAAATTATTTACAGTCCCTGGACAAATTATTAGACGCACTGTATTTTTTTTTAGTAATTTTATGTTTCTTAAGAGTTTTTATGCAATAATGGTATATTTAAACTACAATATTATTGATTTTTATTTAAAGAATTGTTGTAGACTGCATATTTGTATTTATTTTAAGATAATTATGATTAATTATGATTAAGATTAATTTATATTTATTATAAGATTATTTATGTGTATAATCATCATCTGAAATGCAGGAGACAGTACAGTCTTGCATTGAATTAAAGCTTTGATAGCGGCTAAAGGTGCCTCAACTAAATATGGACTTTTACTAACATTAATTTCACTTTTCTTTAAAACTTAATGAACTTATGCTTTTCTAAATGAATGCTGTTTTATTTATGTCAAATAAATCGGTAATTGATTGGATAATATAATAATAAAAAAACCAATTTAAAATAATAAAACGGTACAATATCACCCGGTAATTAAATATTTTACATGAAATCTTGCAGTGCGTCGAATAATTTGTCCATCAGGGACTGTATATAAACATCGGCCAATTCAAGTTTGTTAAAAGACTGAAAAATAAAAGGATTGTAATGGAAACATGTTTTCACAGTATGATATTATAATTTAAATATTTAAATTAAAATTTAATGTCTTCCATTTTCTAAAAATAATTCTTTTGTAGCAGATGATTATGTGTGATTCATTTTCATACTTCAAATTTTAAACTAGTGAATATAAAAGTAAATTCATAAAATTTATACATTTTAAAATAAAATTATGCATGTTGCCGGAAAAAATGATAGTAAGGGACGAAAAGTCTGTATATTTCCAGATAGTTGAAATTTTATGTTGTATTCTAGGGAGGAGCAGCATCTGTCGATATTCATATTCGTCAACATGATCACATGTTTGCTAGCCGTACAGCTAATGCTACTGTACGGAGTAAATAGAGGAGGGCAAAATGTAAGCGAATCGTTCCTATTTTTTTCTATAGAAAAATCGGATTTGTATGCTATGTATGTGTGTATAGTTATACAACTAAATATCTGCTTCAGATAACCACATTGGCCTTGGTCTTGTAGGCCGAAAAAAATGTTTTCAGGATAGTTAAAGCAAATGACCATAGCCTTTTAAAATAAGTAAAATAAAGGCATTCAAATATAAGAAGTTCATTAGAAGTTAGTCCTCCTATCACTTCTTAGCATCTATGTCGCGTGTTTTAGACGAGTCCGAACTATCTCTCGCAAAACAAAAAGGGGTAAGGAAGCTTTTGGTTTAAGCCAGAGCTACTATATTTGGCGATTCATTGCTGTTGCAGGCGCATATTTCTTTAAGGATTAGAAACAGTTTCTCAACTGAAGGGCAGTTCGAACTTGCATTGGGTTCACTGGTATTTTGCCATAATTATATTTTAACTTATAGCGTTCCCCGAGGTGATACTGGATGCGTTAAATAATGCATACTACAGATGAAAATCAATTGACGATCAAGTCAAAATAACAAAGAAATACATGTACAATCACGGCCCTGTTAGCAATCAACTTCAATCTTCCCTTCACCAATAACCTATGTGTAGTTTTAGTGGGACACATTATTTCTAACCAAACTAACCCAACAGTCCCCCATGCTCGCCAAACACCATGGGATTGGCAACCCTGCCTCCTTTAGGTTCTCTACCTCTTTCCAACGTGGACTCTTCCACAATCAAAATATTTGAGATGCTAAGAAGTGACAGGTGGACTATATCAATATTTGTAGTAATATTTGTTTTCCTTAGAAAAATCGTCTTTTTGAACATAGCCTTTTGTAGTAACCCTAGCTTAAATTAAGTAAAATAAAGTATTTCAAATGAAAACGATTATAATATTATAATAAAATATGAATTCTATTAAATTTAATAGTTATTGTATATTCAAAAAGTTAATCATTGAGGAAATCTGGTCAGAATACCAATATCAGCTGCAATGCAGCCCAGTGTCCGTGGTTTCATGAGCTGAAACAGACACAAAACTTGATCCTTTATGGGCAGTCTCGGGTTCAGTTTTATGGTAAAGTAGAACTCCAGTTATCCGAAGTGTTGCTGATTATCCGAATTTCAGAAAAAGTTACACACGGGCAACCTGTTACTGTTCATCTTTGTTGGCGGTCATGCCTATTAATGTTTTTGTACGGACCCAAAAAAATTACTAGGCGGCATGACGACATCCAACAGAAACCAACAGCAACAGAAAGGCCGTATATAAAAGTTTATATGTCGCATAAAACTTTTGAATTTCATTCAAATTCTAACTGCCAAATGACACCTTACACTTTGTTTGAAGACGACCGAAACAGGAACTGCATGATCTCGCAGCGCAACAACACGTAGAGTTTAGTTTAGTATGAATTATCGTCGTACTAGAGCTACACGAGGGCTATTGGCGACGGGCATCGTATTTTAGAACCACAGTCAAGTGACGAGCCGACACCTGAGTTGGCACCCAACGCAACCGTTAAGGGCGACATCGTACGCAGCGTTGGGACTTCGGAGCTATTTTAACGTGCACTCCTTCTACACGGGGTATTATTCGTCGGACATTTTGGCTGCACGGGCCGTTTATAGGTCGGCAGTTATTTTGGCGATGCCCGGACCCGAACCTGGGACCTTTCGCATGCTAGGCGAGTGCCTAACCGACTGGGCTCCCCAGAACCAAACTTAAAGTAATTGATTAAATTTTACTTTTTCCGATTAACTTCAATTATCTAATTTCTGATTATCCTAATGTGATTAGGTTTTAATGGCTTCGGATAATTGGAGTTCTACTGTAGGTAGGAGACCCACTTATAAAGTACTGACTTCGTCAAGTGAGACAGATACAGACAGAATTTTTACTGACACAGAGAGAGAAATTACATCCCGGGCGAAGGCGGGAATCGAACCAACACCCGCTACAGAGTGCAAACTGTTAGCGTTATGGGCTGTGATCGAACCATGTGGTTAGGTTCCAATTGCTTCGGATAATTGGAGTTCTACTGTATAGTTTTTAGGTATGCTAATTTCTGGTTTATCCTCCATGCGCAGGAGGTGTGATGAGCTTCGCCATCATGCTGCACTACCTGACTTTACTCAAATTATCCGGATTTCTGATTATCCGGTTGGGGTTAATTCTCAATGTCTTCGGATAATTGGAGTTCTACTGTATAGTTTATAGGGCATGTTAATTCTTTCTAACACCCATACCCTTTATGCGTGGGTATGTCCGACAAGCATTTATCCGACATTGCATCCGACATTTTTAAGCAGGTAAAAATATCCGACGAATAATACCCCGTGTAGAGGGAATGCACGTTAAATATGCTCCAAAGTCTCAACGCTGCGTACGATGTCGCTCTTTAACGGTTGAGTTGGGTGCCTATTCAGGTGTCGGCTCGTCACTTGTTTGCGGTTTTAAATTTTGACACCCGTCGCCAATAGCCCTCGGTAGCTCTAGTGCTACGATAATTCAAACTACACTAAACAAAGTAGGTAGGTCTGAGTGTTACCAAATCTCTCAATATAAAACAATTCCAAATCTCTCAATACAAAGTAATACCAAATCTCTCAATATAAAACTGACTGTGGTTCTAAAATATGACGCCCGTCGCCAATAGCCCTCGTGTAGCTCTAGTGCGACGATAATTCAAACCTAACCTCAATATAAAACAATTCCAAATCTCTCAACATCAAATAATTCCTCGCAGGAGGTGTGCCTGAGCTTCGCCATCATGCTCCACTACCTGTTCATGGTTCTGTGCTGTTGGGTGGTGGCGTACGGAGTCAACCTGCTCAGGAGACTCCGGTCCAACTGGGAGTACAACGGACGACCCAGGGACTACTGCGCCGCCTGCTGGTTCGCGCCCGGAGTCATGCTCACGCTCGCATTCGTGCTCAACCCCGAGGGATACGAGACGCAGCTCTAGTGAGTCGGATACTTTGTATGACTCGTACAAAATGTGTTATAGTCCTCCCACCACTTATTGGCATCTATGACGTGTATTTTAGACGAAAAAGCAAAGCAGAGATCGATATTCAGGAGGAATTGATAGAACTCTCAACACAAATGAGACTATGAAAGCCATCTTTCAAAATAATCGTCTTACAGAATTTTGGGTTCCAACTAATATCAGTTGCTGCTATCCAGGAATGTGGTCCATCGTGAAGAAATGTTTGATTGCCTTTCCTTCCACTACTAATTTCAGAATAGCAATGTAGACTCCAAATCGTAGAAAGAGGGGACCTGCGTCTTAATTTCTCTAAAAACATTGAACCAAACGTTCGGAAATTGGATTTGAACCATCAAGCACAACCATCTCACTGATTATCTTGATTGATATTCCTTTTGAAGTGCATTATTTTTTGGCTGTATTTTTCATCAATTATCTAATCAAGTGTACATGCTTTTAAAACATAAAAGCGCATTTAAAGCATTTTTTTGCATGTCATTTTAAGTTTAAAAAAGTAATGTTTATTATCCACAAACGAATTTGGTGTGAAAAAATTACTCAAAGTTTGGCCTTTTATAATTCAGTTATCATCTTCTACATACCTTAGAAAATTACAAAATTTTCACAAAGGGGGCGGTGAAATTTTTTTCAATCATTAGGGGGGGCGGTAGCTTTTAAAAGGTTGAGAACCACTGGTCTATACTCATCCATGTAATGTTATTACTATTATTTTTATAATGTCACTATTATAAATTATATTGTCACTTGTATAGCTATTATAATAACCGTTGCATGCGCGAACGTAATTGACTGGAAAATTTTTAGCTTACTACGAATTATCTTTAGAATATATGAATATTATAACTTAACCCCGTCAAAATCTTATTTTGGTCACCAATTAAACTTAATAACTTAAATTACATTTTTCACATATCTTTAATATCACTTATTAATATCTGTAACATCCCAACAACAGCGTCATCGAGTCGCACCAATAACCGTTCCACAGAAACTGTTCAGTCATCAAATATTTACTGTGGCCTCAAACCTCTCTCGTAATTCATGATCAACCCTGATTGGTCAACAATAATTGGTCAAACAACCTGATTTCAAACAATAATAATCTGTAGCTTTGACGCACTTTTCAATTAGACCCGGATGTAAAGTTGTGTGCTTTTGCGGCCGAGTTACGGACTCCCTCCCGTTAAATATTCCCAAAATGATTTCTTTACAAAAATTACTTTAGACCTAATCACTCTCTTTAAAGTGAACTAAATAAAATTATGCTCTCCTGTGTTGTAGATGTTATTCTACTACATGCATAATTACTTTTAAATGTGTTGATTTATTTACTAGTAATGAAAGTAATCTTTCACACCCCTAATCTTACACATTATGTTATCTATTTAAAATCGCGGGATGATCGTACTCGTACGATAATCAGAGTGTTATTCGTGATTCTATTTATTAATTTATATTTCTTTACAATAAATTACTTTAGACGTCTAATCACTCTCCTTTTTAAGTGAACTAAATAATAATTATGCTCTCCTGTGTGTAGATGTATTCTACTACATGCATAATTACTTTTAATGTGTTGATTTATTTACTAGTAATTGAAAGTAATCTTCACACCCTAATCTTACACATTATGTTATCTATTTAAAATCGCGGGATGATCGTACTCGTACGATATCAGCGTGTTATTCGTGATTCTATTTATTAATTTATATTTCTTTACAATAATTACTTTAGACGTCTAATCACTCTCCTTTTAAAGTGAACTAATAATAATTATGCTCTCTGTGTTGTAGATGTTATTCTACTACTGCATAATTACTTTTAAATGTGTTGATTTTTTACTAGTAATTGAAAGTATCTTACACACCCCTAATCTACACATTATGTTTCTATTTAAATCGCGGATGATCGTACTCGTACGATATCAGAGTGTTATCGTGATTCTATTTATTAATTTATATTTCTTTACAATAATTACTTTAGACGCTAATCACTCTCCTTTTTAAAGTGAACTAAATAAAAATTATGCTCTCCTGTGTAGTAAGATGTTATTCTACTACATGCATAATTACTTTTAAATGTGTTGATTTATTTACTAGTAATGAAAGTAATCTCACCTCCTAATCATACACATTATGTTATCTATTAAAATCGCGCGATGATCGTACTCGTACGATATCAGAGTGTTATTCGTGATTCTATTTATTAATTATTTCTTTACAATAAATTACTTTAGACGTCTAATCACTCTCCTTTTTAAAGTGAACTAAATAATAATTATGCTCTCCTGTGTAGTAGATGTTATTCTACTACATGCATAATTACTTTTAAATGTGTTGATTTATTTACTAGTATTGAAAGTAATATTATGTTTCTTTTATCACGTCTACTCTATATCATTATTCATCTATTATAGTTATATTAACTAAATATAATAAAAAACATTGATCGTCTAAAATATACCTATTTGTTCCCTTATTATAATTTTATTAAATGTTTATTAAACATTTCTTGTACAAAAACTTTTATGATGGGTGTACCTTAGAAAATTACAAAATTTTCACAAAGGGGGCGGTGAATTTTTTTCATCATTAGGGGGGGGGGGGGGGGCGGTAGCTTTTAAAAGGTTGAGAACCACTGGTCTATACTCATCCATGTAATATTATTATCTATTATTTTATATAAAGTGTCACTATATATACACCATGTAATGTTATTATCTATTATTTTATATAAAGTGTCACTATATATAAAATTATATGTCACTGTATGTATTATAATAACCGTTGCATGCGCGAACGGTAATTGACCTGGAACTTTTTAGCTTACTACGAAATTATCTTATAGAATATATGACATATTATAACTTAACCCCCTCAAAATCTTATATTTTGGTCACCAATTAAACTTAATAACATAAATTACATTTTTCACATATCTTTAATATCACTTATTAATATCTGTAACATCCCAACAACAGCGTCATCGAGTCGCACCAAGTAACCGTTCCCACAGAAACTGTTCAGTCATCAAATATTTTACTGTGGCCTCAAACCTCTCTCGTAATTCATGATCAACCCTGATTGGTCAACAATAATTGGTCAAACAACCTGATTTCAAACAATAATAATCTGTAGCTTTGACGCACTTTTCAATTAGACCTCGAGATGTAAAGTTGTGTGCTTTTGGCGGGCCGAGTTACGGACTCCGTCCCGTTAAATATTCTAAAATGATTTCTTTACAATAAATTACTTTAGACGTCTAATCACTCTCCTTTTTAAAGTGAACTAAATAATAATTATGCTCTCCTGTGTTGTAGATGTTATTCTACTACATGCATAATTACTTTTAAATGTGTTGATTTATTTACTAGTAATTGAAAGTAATCTTTCACACCCCTAATCTTACACATTATGTTATCTATTTAAAATCGCGGGATGATCGTACTCGTACGATATCAGAGTGTTATTCGTGATTCTATTTATTAATTTATATTTCTTTACAATAAATTACTTTAGACGTCTAATCACTCTCCTTTTTAAAGTGAACTAAATAATAATTATGCTCTCCTGTGTAGTAGATGTTATTCTACTACATGCATAATTACTTTTAAATGTGTTGATTTATTTACTAGTAATTGAAAGTAATCTTACACACTCCTAATCATACACATTATGTTATCTATTTAAAATCGCGCGATGATCGTACTCGTACGAATATCAGAGTGTTATTCGTGATTCTATTTATTAATTTATATTTCTTTACAATAAATTACTTTAGACGTCTAATCACTCTCCTTTTTAAAGTGAACTAAATAATAATTATGCTCTCCTGTGTATAGTAGATGTTATTCTACTACATGCATAATTACTTTTAAATGTGTTGATTTATTTACTAGTAATTGAAAGTAATCTTACACATTATGTTATCTATTTAAAATCGCACGATGATCGTACTCGTACGATATCAGAGTGTATTCGTGATTCTATTTATTACTTTATATTAACTATACAGGGTATAATCTGCATTGCATAATGAACTACTTAATCAGTCTAAAATATACCCTTTTTGTCTCACCGTACTATTATACGCATTTTTTAATTAAAATACGCATTTATTAATTAAAAACGCATTTTTGAATAAAAAAACTGATAATAAAAAAATACATTTTTAGCTGTTGGATGAACATTGAACGAGGAATTTTATGGTCATTCGTGTTTCCAGTGACTGCTCTGATTTTAGTAAGTAAAACATGTTCTAAATTCTCTAAATCTCATAAACGAAATCTAGTTGGATATTCTAGTTTAAATTATTCACTGTAGTACTAATGTTTTAATTATAATCGTATTTTTCGAAGATACAAAAGTGCTGCAAACTTTATAATGGTTGTACTGTAACAAAACATCTGTTGTTTTTACATAAAAACCCTGCCAGATGGTGTGTCAGAAAAGTACTGTAAAATTCACAGAGATAATTTGTTTATTTTGTACGAATAATTTGTAATTTTAACGCAAAATCTGTTATTTTACAGAGAAATTATTTTAAAAAAAACGAAACTTCACCTTTCCTCGGTTATTACAGTGACAAGGGGGAGGGGGATACTAACCACAATAATAACGAAGAATAATAAAGGGCCTACTCCGGATTCGAACCATGGACCTTTAGGTCTCTAGTCCAACGATCTCCCAACTAAGCTAGTTCGGTTCGCAGAGATTCCACAAACAATTGAAATGCCTCTTCGGTTGCAGTCAAATACACTTTACGCGATTAAAAAACAGAAAAATGTTTTACTTAAAACAGTTTATTTTTACTGAAAAACAATGTTAAGAGAAAATAACAGAATTTTTCTAAAAATATACGATATTTTTCTGTAAAATTAACGTTTTTTACAGTGTATCTAAGCACCATTTTTAGCTTCCACACTACGTTTATAACGTAAAAAGTGGATGGTATTATAATCGTTCAGTCCGTCACCCACTTTCATAGCCCAAACTACAAATGCTACGGACAAGTGAGATACGTCAAAAAATTCAGCGCATCGAAATTAGAATACATTGAAAATTTCAGAAAAGAATTCAAATTCGTAGTACTTCAATTATTTTAAAAACTGCACAATTTAATGCTCATTTAAAAAGCATACGAAGCCATTTTTATTAGAATTAAATCACCATTGCCATTCGCAACAATCACTC
Source organism: Oedothorax gibbosus (assembly GCA_019343175.1). Classification (NCBI taxonomy): domain Eukaryota; kingdom Metazoa; phylum Arthropoda; class Arachnida; order Araneae; family Linyphiidae; genus Oedothorax; species Oedothorax gibbosus. The sequence continues at coordinate 161,848 of JAFNEN010000369.1, forward strand.
GAGAAACTTTCATTCTTTTAAACAATAAATTAAGATAAATTTATTTTTGAGCCATAAATCAGTTTAAAATGACGTCAAATATATTTCACAAAGAGATTCTTTGATTGTATGTTGATATGAAATGTTTTCCTTCCATTTAAAAGCGAGGAATATTACATATTCTTTGAAATATAAATTATTATTTTAGCAAACGATAACAAATAATTATTGAAATTTCGAAAGAAAATAAATGAAACTAGCCTAATTTAGCGTGTAAATGTTTAATATAGAATTAATGCTGTGTTTGGCGCGTTTTTTCCTGTGAAACACAAAGTTAGAAACGTTGTGTGGAAGTGACAGATTCTGTAACAGACCTACTTGTTTTGTATTGCTACACCCTTTACTTATTTTTATCAACCTTTAGGTTAACACTGTCGTGATGATTCTTGCTTTGAAAACTTTCAACGAGCAACTGTCTGTCACGCATAGATTGGAAATCTGCAAAACGAGGTAATTGTTTTTCGAACTATTTCGTTGTAAATGAAGAAACTCCCCAAATAAAATGTTGTGTTTTTAAAAAAAACTAATTTTGTTTCTTTGATTTGAATTTAAAATGTTAGGCCACTAGTTGAACCAATTTTTTCAGAAACCCAATAAGTCAACGAACCATAGTATCCGAGAGACAATACAGCCGAAGAAATACGGCTTAGAAAATTATTTTTTCCGTTGGATTGACACAGAGGCACTTTGGTGTGGAGACCCACTGTCATTCGGTTTTATTCACCGAAACCATAAAAAACATCGCGGTCCCTTGAAGGACGCTATATTACCGTGCTTACCAATACCACCTAAAGCCCTGGTTTGAAAGGACTGAAAACGCACGTCAAGGCGTGAAAAATCGGCCTGCTCGGCGATATCAGCGTCTTAACTTCGCTTTGGTGGTTTGTTAGAATTCACGTCTAGCGATGCGTCCGCATCTAACGCATGCGTAGTGAGCGAAGGTCACTATTATATCTTTCGAATAGGTAGAAACATTGGCAATTTCGCACGTTTTGGACGCTCTAATCAAACCACGACTGATTCGAGATTTACGGACGCTGAGATCAACGTTATTTTTGGTGCCGCGGTCATGTGACAACTAGGGCCAATAAGAAAGCGGGAAATTCGGACGCACAGCTCAGCGTCCGAATTTGCGTTCTTACAAATAGGGCTTTAAAAGGCCGACGAACAACTATATAACGTCACACTAGTAGACAGAGTTTTGAGTTGTTGAGACCTACAATGGCTTGATTATTCTTCTTATACCTAAAAGCTAATGCGAGAGCGAGTTACGAACGATCATTGGTCAAGACCATTGAATCGGTCCATAATATGACGTAAGACATCTTTATTTCACCAATCTTCTAATCTAGGAGGTATTGGTTATACGTTAGAACCTCGATTATCCGATCTAATTGGGACCGGAGGTAGATCGGAAAATCGAAAATTCCGGATAATGGAGAATTTCCATTAAATGGTAAAACTTGTAGTACGGAAGACCGCCAAAAGCCCCCGGGGATCTAAAACGGGACGGATAATCGAAGTTCCACTGTACTGTATAAAATGTTTCATGACTTTCAGAAATTCTCTGCGGGCCGGCATCACCCTGTTGCCGTTCTTCGCCGTCAACTGGTTTTTCGGTATCCTTGCTGTCGAGGATTCGTACAACTTGCTGCTTCAAACTGTTTTCAGTTTTACTAACGCAATGCAGGTAAGGAACCTATAGTTTTAAGGTAGATCTCTACCTTGGAGGACTTAATTTTTAATTTCTTAATATTTTCACTTAAAATTTTCAGCATAGTTGAAAAATATGAATATTGGAACAACTACGTTAAAAAAATTATTTTTATTCTGTTTTAGTTTATGGACAAAGAGGTTGACATTTCATACCATTTTTTTTTCAAATATTTAAAGCCCTACTCTTCCCTTAATTTTATAGATTCAAGTATAATTTGTTTTTTACATCATTATACAAGTGTGTAGAACAAAGCTATGTTGAGGTTGAGACATTTTAAAAATTATAAAAAAATATTTTTTTTGCAAAATTAATTGTCAAGGAGAAAAATAACGCATTTTCACTGTAAAATGTATTTTTTTTTAAAAACATAGACAATCATATTTCATAAAAACTCAACATAGGTTTGTTTACAACATCATATGGAATAACACAAAAGAAAATTTATCTTAATAGGATGATTTTCCTCTGAGCCTTAGCGGTTCGAAGAAGGTGAAAAGCTCAGAAATATGTTTCCGAGAAAAACACGGTTAAAGATTTTAGTTGTTATTGAAAGTACTTATACACGTTATCTAAATTGTAAGAAAAACACATGAACCAAACTGTTGACGACTACCAAATTTGGAAACATATTTTTCAATACGTAAGGTATCATTTCTGGTAATAAATTTGTTTTCGACTATTTCAAATTATTTTTCGATTTTCATGGTAGAGCATTATGAAATTGTAAAATTAAATAAATAGGAATGTATTTGTTTCGGGCAGGTTGCAGGGAAAAAACGCTGAATTGCTGTAGTATTGCTGCCGTTATTTAACAGTTTTCTGAAAAGTCTGCAGGAAAAAATATTGCTGAATTGCCAAAATATTGCTGTTGTCATACAGCAGCATCCTGCTGGGGGCTTACTAGAAAAGTACTGATAAGTCGCACTTGCTGCTGGCCCGCTGCTAAATTGCCGCTGGAAAACAGCAGTAACTGTTGGGCAACTGCCGTTTCACTGCTGGAGAAAATGCAGCTGTCTGGAAATAAGTGATGGATCGCTGCTGGCCAGCACTGCTGGACTGTCACTTTTCCCGCGGACACTTTATTGACTTTTAAGTACACTTTTTTCCGGCACCGAATCAGCAGTTCGACTGCTGGAAGACAGCAGTTTCCCATTGCTGTCACAGCAGATTTTTTTTTTTATTGGGCTGCTAAGTGAGTTGACGATGTCGACACCCGAGCTCAAAACAAACCAGTGGCGCCATTATGCGCTTGCTTATTGTTGGGTTGAAAACGGAGAGTTGGCAGGTCTGAGTACTACCCATAGATATCATAATTAAAGTATTAGATTGGCTGATCACGTGACCTCCGATGCTAACGACGGGACGCGCATGGAGGCTTTTTAACAGGGCATAATGGCCAGTGTTGTTGCCACTTTAAAGAGAAAAATACTACGAAAAAATACCATTTAATTCTAAAATTACAAAAAAATACTAGAAAAGGATTTAAAGTCACTAAAAATATTCCAAAATGCAGCTAGTATTTTTACGATATTTTTTTGTAATTTTAGAATAATTCTAAAATAAATTCTAAAATTAAGTTAAAAGTTTAGTTATAAAGTTTAAAGAGTATATTAGTATTTTAGAATAACTCTAAAATTACAAAAAAATATCGTAAAAATACGAGCTGCACTTTGGTATATTTTTAGTGACTTTAAATCCTTTTCTAGTATTTTTTTTTTTGTAATTTTAGAATTAAATGGTATTTTTTCGTAGTATTTTTCTCCTTAAAGTGGCAGCAACACTGGCCATTATGCCCTGTTAAAAAGCCTCCATGCGCGCCCCGTCGTTAGCATTGGAGGTCACGTGATCAGCCAATCTAATACTTTAATTGTGATATCTATGGTACCACCAAATCTCTAATCTCTCAATAATGCACGGTTCGGTGAAGTGTGGTTTGTGATATAAAAGATAATGCTTAACGTAAAGTCTGGCGTCAAGTATTCTCGTATTCACATGTAATGAATATAGTTTTATATTCTGAATACTTTAACACTTGAATGTTGTACAAATACAATATTTTAAGTGTCCAAAGATTATAAAAAAGTATTTTGTACGACCTTTTTATTAAAAACCTTATTATGTAAAAGTATTTTGTACGACCTTTTTATTAAAAACCTTATTATGTAAAAGTATTTTATCAACCTTTTTATTATCATTAGTATTATTTAGTAAGTTTCTTTAATTATGCTGTTCTTTCATAGGGGATCCTGACCTTCATTTTCTTTTGCTTGATGGATGCAAATGTAAGTCTTTTTATTTAATTACAGTCACAATATTTTAATTGTAAACCATTTTATAGCAATAGAAATTTGAAATGCAATATACTTCAATACATAGACTAACTCAAAGTAGATATAAAATATTTTCGAAACGTTTGGCGATTCAATTTTTATATAATTGGTGGGTTTTGGTTAAATTTGGATATTTATCGACCTAGTTAGGACAGGAGCAAAATAAGTTAATATATATCAAACTGTGTGCGTGGGGGGAGGAGGTGGTCACTTGCAGAAGAATCATGGACCCCCCCCCCCCCCACACACACACACTTTTTACTTTCAATTACCTATAGTTACCTCCACCCTTATTTGTTACACTTTAGGGATGGAAAACTGAAACCGGTTTTTTGCCATCGGTTTTGACTGAAAAACCGGTTTTTTCATGAGGCCGGTCTAAACCGGAAACCGGTTAGTTATGCATTATGTTAACGGCATAGATAGAAAATGGGAGAGAATTAATATTAAAAACAAAAAAAAGGAAAAAGGAAATAGAGATTTTAAATAATGCAAAAGCATTAAAAAAAATACCTCAAAACGATTTAACAGAACACCCCGGAAAAATAGGAACATTTATAATTTTAAATAATACGAAGTAAGAATAGGAAGAAAACACTACACTCTTAAACAACGAGCGGTTTTAACTCAGTCTGAGTTCATTTCCACTCCTTTCCGGTGCCGAAAATGCACTTCTCCTATAGGAGTGAATTTCACTCTTTTGTTTTAAGAGTGTAGAACTTAGTTTTCAGCAAAACACTTTAAACATTTAAAATTGACTGTGTAAATTGTTTTTTTTTAATTCGAAAGTAAAGTTTACAAATTAATTGATTTTTTCAATTAATTAATAAGAAACTGGAAAAACTTTTAAAAAATGGAAAACCGTTTTTTTTGCCATTGAAAAACCGGTTTTTAAGGTTCGGTAAGGATCGGTTTTACCGGCGTTGTAAAAAACCGGTATTTGAAAAACCGCCATCCCTAACGGGGTCTAATTTGGTTGGCGACGAGTATAGTATTAATTCTTAGTTAATAAGTATTGAGATGAGGTCGAAAATCTGAAATTGAGTTTTTGTGTTTCCAACACGTTTTGGAGAGTGTGAGTGTTCTGTTTCTAAAATAGTAGTTTTTGAGATTGGTCCGTCTGGCACAACTCTACAGGTACATAATAAGGTTTTCGAGAAAATTGCACAGACGCAAGAGGTAGCTGCCATAGGATTTTTCAAAGTTGGTACTTATTCTACTATGTAGACGACCCCTTAACCAACTTTTGTTGCTTGTAATAAATTCCTTATGCTTTTTCATGAAAAATGACCCCTTTCACAAAATTCCTTGATCAATAGCAGCCGAGAAACGAGGGGTGGATCGTTTTTTTCCCCCAGCTGTACATAATAAGGTTTTCGAGAAAATTGCACAGGCGCAAAAAGAGGTAGCAGCCATAGGATTTTTAGGATTTTAAAGCTATTGCTGAAAAATGAAAAGCGATACAGACTTCAAATTTGGTAAACGAAACGAGTTCCCTCCCTGTACCTTTCAGACGTCATAATATCGTGGTTTTTTTTTTTTTTTTTTAGAAAATCGCGCATGCGTAAACGGTAGCAGTCATAACACTTTTTAGGTTTGTTATTGAAATTTACCTTATAAAAGCTCTATAATAGTGTCTTTAAATGTGTGTATTGATTTATTTAGTGGTAATTCATAGCTTTGTAGTGTTACAACCCCTTAGTTTTTCTCGACACACTACTACTGTTTTCCTCTATGTTACCAGATCGTGGCCTTCTTCCGCATGAAGATCACGGTGGTGACCCGGCGCCCTAAAGGGGGCCACCAGTCCATGAAGCTCACCAAGAGCGGCTCCTTCCCTATCTTAGAGCGGGCCCTCATCGACAGACGGACCGACTGCACCCCTCTACTCGCGGATAGGTCCGTGTACCACGACACGGCCACGGACGACCCGTGCTGCTCCAACATACGCGTGTAGGACACGGGACTGCGGTAAACTGCAGTAACCATACAACAATGATTTGGACCATTTGTGCTCTGGAGAAATTAGTCTTTTTCAGTATGTTTTCTTATTATGGGTTGGAGTAAATTGAGTGCTTGTAACAATGGCCCACGTTATTAGAACAGTTGCTGCGGTTTACAATGCCCACGGCAGCGGAGACTTATTTTCTGAAGGAAAGATGGTTTTTTTTTAAAGCGGCTTGCAGAGCGTGGTGGGTGGATCGTAAAGACCTGGTTTATAAGAACTCAAAATCGGACGCTGAGCAGTGCGTCCGAATTTTCCGCTTTCTTATTGGCCCTAGCTGTCACGTGACCGCGGCACCAAGAATAAGGTTGATCTCAGCGTTCGAAAAGCTCGAATCAGTCGTGGTTTGATTAGAGCGTCTAAAACGTGCGAAATGGCCGATGTTTCTACCTATTCGATTGAGGTAACTGTGGCCTTCGCTCACTACGCATGCGTTAGATGCGGACGCATCGCCCCAAACGTGAATTCTAACAAACCACCCAAGCGAAGATAAGACGCTGATATCGATGAGCAGGGCGTGTATTAAGGCTTAGACGTGCGTTTTCAATCCTTACAAACCAGGGCTTTAGAGTTGAGAAGAAGATGGAATTGAGGGGCAATCATTCCAAACGCGATTTCTCCGGGTCTGGGACATAACCCGGCAGCCGAAAATCCTGACCGTCAAAATCCCGGAAAAAAAATTGCACAAAATTATTGTTTCATTTGCCCTTAATTAAGCATAACAGCATTCATTTATTGATTTGTCGTAATTTCGTCCCTGTCGGCATTATTTCCGTGTCGGGTTTATGTTCTGTCGGGAGAAACTGTTTTTTTTTTCTTCAAAACTTGCTCTCAACAACGTCACTTCAGGACGTTCCAACATCAACAAAATTGCGCCATTTAGCTATACAATAAATTGAGAGTTTCGATGGCGCCTCACTTATAATTTTAAAGTTACATTTCGAGTTGCGCCTGGTGTAAAATCTTTTCTCAATTAGGGCGAGTATTTTACGGGACAAAACTGCATTTTAAATGGGAATTACAATATTTAACCCTTCCAGTCCCAACTTTTTATTTTTTATTGCAAAATTCTAAAATTTGTGACATATACTCATTATGCACCCAGAATGAAATGGTGAAAAGCAGTGGAAAAATCCTAATTTTTTAAACTAAAATTTAACGGAGGAAAATTTGAAATTATAACTTTTTTGAATAAATTATAACATTAATTTTTCGAAACCTTATTTGATTAAAAATAGTTAAAGTTCAATTTTTAAACAATTAAAGATGTAAGCATTAGGAATTTAGGGCCAATTTATTTTAATAAAATTGTTTCAGAATGGATTTTATTTTTACCAGGTTTTTCTTATTTTCATTTAAATAAAACAAACATTATTTAATTATTTGAATGACAGGATTCTTCCATCTAACTATACAAAAAGAAAATATAACTTTATAAAAAAATGTAAGGAGAATTTAATAAAATTTATTTGAAATAAGTGCTAGTTTAACTTAGTGAGAAAGAAATCGCAAGTTTGATGATTCCAAATGGAATCATTGGGAGTGAAAGGGTTAATATACACAATTTCCGTTATTTTTACGGTTATTTTCTGGTTTACTGTTAATAAAAAAAATATGATGACATAATATGATGATTGAATTTATTAATTAAACTTAGAAGGTTGTTTTAATGGACAATTCGTAAATGTAAAATTTCATGGGGCATTTGATTTATTATTGTATTAGTAAAGTTTGGTGCTAATTTCAGACTCAACTTAAATTTTCCGTTTAAGCATTACTTTTTAAAAAAAGATAACCCTTTTTAAATAATTACAAACTTCTGATATTCTTCGTTCATTTTTAAACAAGGAATTGTGTACACATAAAAAAAATCTTTAAGAAGAAATATAAAAAAGAAACCATCAAACCCTGTGGCCAATATGGAGAAATAAAACAGTCTTGAATATTCTATAGAGATAAATTTTCTTAACTTAAAACAAAATTTTAAAACTATTACTCTTAATATTTGGGTACAAGCACGTATACATATTTCAAATTTAACTGATATCACGCATTACATTTTAAAAGATACTTTAAGTCGATACTTTAGAAAAAATATATTTTTTTTTTGAACTCATCGAAATATATGTAGTACAACTCTGGAAGTATCCCTTCAGTGGGAACGGATCTCAAAAAGTGCGACCAATTTTTTCTCCGGCAAAATGGTGAACGCGCGCGCTGAAGCGAAAAGCTGCGGCATTTAGTGACACATTTCGAACTTAATCACTAAATGATGGCAATAAAGTTCTTAAAGAGGGTTAAAAAAAGAGCCAAAAACCAGCGCCAAAATTTGGCTTTTTCTTCAGGTAACAGTTGTCTCCAGAAAACCATGCGTCGCGTTTTCTTAATATTGAGCAATCCATCCAGTATTTATTATAGAGCGATGAGAAAACAATGTCCTATAAATAGCAACTAAGTTAATTTTATTAATATCCAATACTTATTGGAATATCTCTCTAAAAATAATTTTTTACGAAGAAAAAGCCATCATTTCACATAGAAAATAACATGACAGAGAGAGAAAAAAAGTTATGTGAAAGTGAACAAAACAGTAGGAAAAAAAATTCTAATTAAGTCTAGAAGAACCCATATGTCTTGTTCATGTTCATAATAATACTTTAAATGTCTAATTGTTTTGAATATATCCTCTAAAAAGACTGTTTAATGTAATTTGTTATTTATTAATTGGAAGATTTTGTTTTCAAATAAGCATGAATAAATTTTAATTCTCGTGTAAATACTTGATTTGTTTCTTTGTGTGTTTTAAAGTCTCCCAAGTTCCAAAGGATATTATAAAAGACATAAGAAGTTTATTTTACCCATTAAGAGGGATTGTCAGTCCCATAGAGCTAATGCATTAGTTTTGGAATCACAACTTCCGCAGGAGTTTAGCTTTGCCATGTTAGCCCTTTTTCCCCAGGTATGGGAATCATCATAACATCAAAATGAAACAAATTTGAAACGAAAATGTTATCTAGTTATTATTTTTGAAGTTTTAAAATGCCAAAAATATACAGCAGATGGCGACACTATTTTAAAACTTTATCAATTAATAATTAAATATTCGGATGTCATTTTCTTTTCATTTTTGTTTTAAATTGATGTTATGATGATTCCCATACCTGGTGAAAACGGGATAACAAGGAAAATAATTCTTTTGCAAAAGTTGTGATTTCAAAACTAATGCAATTAGCTGTACGGGACTGACAGTCCCTCTTAAAAAAAAATGACCTTCATAGGTATATGTCTAACTTAAGTTATATAGGTTGGAAAAACTGTGAAATAAAATGATCAAACAAATTGACAAAAATTATAATTTTATTTTAAATAAAACAGGACATAAATTACACATGTAACCACCACATTTCAGCTTAAGACTTAATAAATATACAAAAAAATAATTTAATATTCAGTGATTTTAAGTTAAGCAGAAATGTGAACTAAACACTTAAGGGGAAAATATATATAAACCCTTAATATTATGTACATGTACAAATAACCAAGCATACAAATTTTTAACCTACTCTACAATAATATTTTTAAAATCAGTTTGAAAATTTACATGACAAAATAGTTTTTTGGTTTAAACATTTTTTTGCTCAAAAGAATAAAGTCCATAACTTTAATCTTAAAATTGTACATAAACAGAAATTAGGAGTTTCCAAAAGTTATATCTTATATATGAATTCATTAATTTCATCAATATATCTTGTTCTTCATTTTTAAAACATATACAGCAAAATTTCAGTTACAGTTATGAAATACAGTATGGATAAAGCTAATTAGCATTATTTTCTTTTGTAATTTCTTAATTGAAAGCCACTTACATGAATGATACAGTAATTTCAGTGATATTTGATAGACTAGTTACATATTATTAAAATATAAGTAATTCAAAGAAGAACATCAAATCGCGAACCTTAAGTTTTCTAAATATGTATGTTTTAATTAAATTTGTAAGTTTATTTTCCCTTTTATTATCAATAAAACATTCGAGTGCAAATCAAGACATTTAATTAAATACAAACACAAAAATTGTTGACCAACTACAGGCCAGAGGCCCAGCAAGGTTTGTCCAAAATAAATCTAATATTTTACCAGTTTCCAATGACTATATCAAGATTCCTCTTAAAATCTTCTACTCTCTTCGAATGCACAACATAATCTGGTAAAGCATTCCACTCATTACAATTCTATTGCAAAAATAAATGTTTTTCTTACCTCCCTTCTAAAGCATGATTTGTTCAATTTCTGATCATGTCCTCTGGTCTGGCTATTTAAGGTAAAACCTAAGCCCTCCATGTCTCCCTGTTTTATGAACTTGAATAACTGAATTAAACCACCCCTAGCTCTCCTATTTTCCAGGGAATACATGTTTAAAGATCTTAATCTGTTATCATAATCAATACCAGATAGACCCTTAATCATTTTTGTAGCCCTATGCTGAACTTTTTCAAGCAACTCTATATCTTTTCTGAGGACATTCAAATTCATATATTCAATAGGAATAGTTGATATTTGTATTCTAGCATATAAATATTACAAACTCACAAAAGAAATAAAATGTGCATTGGTATTTTGAACACATAGGGTTTTAGTTAAAACAATATCAGCAATATCTTTTCAGGGAGTCCTTAAAACAAGATAAAAATAATGTAATTTAACTTCTTCGTCTAAAGTGTCACTGAATTGCCAAAACACAGGAAATATCTATAAAAGGCAAAGTCCTGACTGACTCATTCATTCACTCACTCACGTATCAACGCCCAGCCAAAACTGCTGTACAGTTACCAAATTTTAGGAAAATATTTTTTATATCGTAGGCGTCATTTAAGAAATGATTTTTCGAAATTAGAACCCAAACAGGTGTTAAGGAGTGCAAAACGCGAGCCGATTTCCCCATAGGAATAGCATTGTAAAATTAGAATTTATACTTTTTATTTCAATTTCAAAGAAATTTCAGCGCGTTCAGCGTGAACGAAAATTAAGAAATAAAAAAAAAGCACGTGGGTTTTATTTGCTGGATTGTTATTTGAATATGAGTATTTTATTTTATTTATTGATTTTAAATCTTTTGATTTTTTTATGGTGGATCAGATTTCCTCAACTAGATTTTAATTATGTTTCCGAATTTAATTGATGTTTATAAATGGGAAGAAATGAAGGATTATTTTCAGCATAAAAATAAGGAATTTGTACTTTATATAACTTTTCCAACCATACAAGAGGTCAGAGGATGAATGTCTGTTTTTTCTGATGTTAAGATGGCTTAATGGCTGATTGAATTTTGGCATTGGCGGCTTTTGGAGAAGTTGAAAATTTAACGTAGGGTAGCTATTCCGATTCAGTTGTATGGGTTAGTTTGAATTATCGTCGCACTAGAGCTATTGGAAACGGGAGTCGTAATTTAGAACCACAGTCAAGTTACGAGTCGACACACGTGTAGGTACCCATGGGTACCAATGCAATTTTTAAGGGCGACATCGTACGCAGCGTTGGTAATTTGGAGGATATTTAAAGTGTCCTTCCTCTACACGGGGTATTATTCTTCGGACATTTTTTGGCAGCACGAGCCCTTTATAAGTCGGCAGTTATTTTGGCGATGCCCGGACCTGAACCTGGGACCTACCGCATGCAAGGCGAAAGTCTTTACCGACTGGACCCCCAGCCCTATCGAGTTGTATGAAATATGAAGTAGAATGTTTACCACATTTGGGCAGTTTCGTTGCGCTAATCGTAAAATAGAAACAGACTATTATACCATAGCTGTTCTGGCAATTTGAACAGGGGCCTATGGGAAAGCCCTCTAACTCCTGGATTGGATACAATAACTCCTCATATCAGAATGGGAGATTATAATATCCTGATGGAGTGGACCAGTGGAGAGGGGATCAATTGGTAGAAAATAAAAGTTTACATAAATAACTACTAATTAAGGGTACACCCGTGCAACGCCGGGTTTATAATACTATTAAATTTTTGTGTGGTTTTATTTGAGGTTTGAAACCTCATAGGGAGATCTTTTGTCTTCTAAATTAAAAATAAACTAGTTTTGAGATATTTTTCTATGTTTTAACTTGTTTAGAGAATAACTGCATTTGAAGCAATTTCCATGTTACTTACAGTTGAAAAAAAAATCTTTTTTTTTTGTTGCCCAGAACCGGATGCCTTAGGATCTTTGAAAAATGTTTATTTCTGTTACCAATATTAGCTATCTAAGTTTTTATTTGTTTTTTTTTACTTGTCTTATTTGTAATATAGCTCAAAATGATAACAAAAAAAAAAAAATAGAATTAGCAAGACTTTATGACAATCAAAAAATAATTACCCTGACAACTAAAAACATTTATATCAGAAAATATATCCTACATTTTTAAACTGGCACTCAACATAAATTACTAGACAAATATTTTAAAAAAACAGGAGCAATGTTTCAACACTTTTACCAAAAGAAACAGAAAGAGGTTTTTCGAATAAATGTTACAACTTTGACTAGTAAAATCAAGAACGAATTCAGGTGTAATAAAATGACATCACAAATCAAAAAATAATTTTTCTCAGTTTCACTTATTCCATTACTTGAGAGTAAACAAATCAATGCAATGTTTAGATACGACAAAATAAATTTTCTCAGTTTCAATTATTCCATTACTTGAGAGTAAACAAATCAACATGTTTAGATACGACAAAATAAATTTTCTCAGTTTCAATTATTCCATTACTTGAGTAAACAAATCAATGTTTAGATACAACAAAATAAATTTTCTCAGTTTCAATTATTCCTTACTTGAGAGTAAACAAATCAATGTTTAGATACGACAAAATAAATTTTCTCAGTTTCACTTATTCCATTACTTGAGAGTAAACAAATCAATGCAATGTTTAGATACGACAAAATAAATTTTCTCAGTTTCAATTATTCCATTACTTGAGAGTAAACAAATCAATGTTTAGATACGACAAAATAAATTTTCTCAGTTTCAATTATTCCATTACTTGAGAGTAAACAAATCAATGTTTAGATACGACAAAATAAATTTTCTCAGTTTCAATTATTCCATTACTTGAGAGTAAACAAATCAATGTTTAGATACGACAAAATAAATTTCTCAGTTTCAATTATTCCATTACTTGAGAGTAAACAAATCAATGTTTAGATACGACAAAATAAATTTTCTCAGTTTCAATTATTTCATTACTCGAGATTAAACAAATCAATGTTTAGATACGACAATTAAAAGGGGCATCTGTTTTAAACTCAAATGCGATGCACTGAAAAATCCTCAATCAACCAACTTCCATAGATGTCAAGTATTTTAAAACAAAAATTAACTCACTGTTTAAAAAACACTGTTCCTCTTTCACTTGAACTCAACTTCGAACTTTTCACTGAGACAATAAACTAGTTTATGCACAATAATAAAAATTGCATTCATGTACAGTTCATACAAGTGATCACATAATGATATATATTCTGTAGAAGAAAACAAGTAGGTTTGTAACGTTAACTGTCACAAAGCCGTGCACTTAGGCACACAATTTATGCACCCAAGAAACAAAATATCCAAACACAACATTCATTTCTACAAAAATATTTTGCTCATTACATTTTTTAAAGGCCAACTTCTTGCTGTTCTGTTGGTTGTTAAAAACATAAGTATCATTTCATCTATATTATTTTGAGAGGGAAAGTGAAACCACCATTGTAATCACAGTATGCTGAAAGTGAAAACCACAGTGTTACATCATCTGAAACATTCCAATTAATATTCTTAATCGTTTGCTAAATTTATGTATAGCTCTAAGAGTATTTATGTAAAATTTCTTTCTCTAAAAATGGAAATGTATCATACAATAATGAATGTTACAGCATAATTTTCCTTCAAGTTTTCATTTTAATAAATTAAGTTTCTTGTGTAATTGGTCATGTGGCAACAGTGGTTTAAATGCATAAATAAGAAGTTCTAATGTATTTTAATGGGCATTAAAATTTATAGATTTTTAAAATATAAATTTAATTTGAATTCGATTGAATTCGATTTAAAATAAAACGAAGTATAGCCTGGCCTATTCTTTTTTTGCTTCAACTTTTATCAAAGCTTTGATATATCACACTTGTCTGTGAAATTTGTTATTTATGCTGTGAAACTGGCTGACAAACACAGCAAGATTATAACATAATGCTTTCCACTTTTTATGTTACAAAGCTAATATTAGAATTTAAAAAAAAAACAGTTTGAACTTTAGTTACAGCAATTATATATTTAGTACTTTTACTAAAAGAAATATGCTTTAAATTGAAATTATATAACTAAAGAGACAAATACAAGTTTAAATAATAATAAAAAAAAATGCCAAAATAATGTACGCATACCAACTATACTACACATCCAAGACAATATCACAAATTACTGATTACATCCGCATAGATAAGGTGAAACATCATCACAAAGTTCCACCATCTATAAATAAGACAAAACTAGTTAATACCCAAAACTTCAGGGATAAAATTACACAAACAATAACTGTAATACGAAACAGAGAGATCGTAGGCCCAATGCTGCTTGACCAAACAAAAACCTAAGGTAATGAAAAGTTACTTCATTTTTAATTAATGGTGATGAAATGTCTTGCAGTGTCAATAATCGAACAAAAACTCATTCAGTTGTACATAGATATTACATCGATTCTTCAAAGCATTGATTTCTTAGACTTCGATATTTTAAAACCCCATGAGAATGAAATCTTTTGAAGTATCACTTGAAACAAGTTTCTGGCAGTAAAAAAAATGAATAGGGAAAACCCACATATTGGGTTCTAAAAAATGCATTTCATATATAGTTTTATGTTTTTAAAAAAGAAATTGAAGTTACAGCATCATCACTTCAATTAAACAAAAGTGATACTAAATGGATAGGCAATTTTAAATATATTAAAAAAAATAGTTGTTAGTGTTGTGGCTATATTTCTTGATCAAAGATATAGTATAGGCTAAGACACTTCTATGAATGACAGACACATAGGAAAGTAAATCAAATCATTATGCGCTTTATTATTTTTTTTAATAATAAAACTAGTCAAATTCTGAACCAGAGAAATAAAATATTTTTCTTCCTTTTTGACTGGACTTTGTGGATATTTATAAAGAGGATAATATCACATGAGTGTGATATATATACTGTATAACTTTCTTAACATTTTCAGGTTCTCAAATGACGCCTCTACTTGATACAGTCAAACCTCGTTAACACAAACTGAAAACATTTCCCCAGCCTATAAAGCTTTGATTTAATGCTAAAAATATCTCTCAACGCGAAACCCCTTTTGCGAAATCCCGTTTAACCTGAACAAAAAGTTTAGAATTATAATTTTTGTTTAGTCATTCTAAAAACAAATTAAACAAAATGAAAAAAAGCGGCAGATGAATGTTATAAGAATAAATTGTCTTCGACTTCTGAGAAAATCACGAGATCTCCCATGATTGGTCAGTTTTAATCCAATTGGGCTTCTTAATTGGTGTTCCTTAAAAAATTCTTAATTTTTCTATAGTATATACAACTAAAAATGAACTGAATTAATTGAATTACTAATTGTATACATGTATTAATAGTGTATTACACTATAAATTTAGAATAATTTTTAGATGTTAATTTTTAAAAAACTATTCACTGGTTCAATGTAAAAAAAATTCTAACCGTTAACATAACATTCGGTTAACACGAAATTTTTTGGTGTTCCCTTCGAGTTTGTGTTAACGGGGTTCGACTGTATTTAAATTGACATTGTGTAATGTTAAGCATTATATACAAAAATAGATAAATTATACATCCTTAACATATTTATACAGATTTAAATCCCAATAAAAGGATTTAGGAACAAAGTTAAAAATTCATATACAATGTCTGACTTGAAATCCTGCATACTGCTAAAATTAAATACATTTTTATTGTAACTAGTTAAATGCAGAACATTTAGGAGAAAAGCAGTTTAATATTAACACTTATGTAAATAATATTTACATTTTTTTTGTCATCAAACAGATGTTCTACGAAATTCATTTATAAACTCATTTGTAAATGAAATAATTTTTTGTCTTCAGTAGACAATGTGTTATACACAGTTTTTTATATCATGTTCTATTAGCTGCCTGCTACAGCAAATTACCAAATTTGTTTTAAATTATTGGTCTAACAATAATGTATGCCCCTTTTGATTATCTGGAATTGATCAAAAAGAACTTACCTAAATACCTAGTTATAATGAAGCCCCATTGCAAAATAGTGCACCCACCTAACTGAAAAAACAAAATTTGCTGTGCAGAGGCCAAATTAAAAAAAAACTTCTTTCATTTTTATTTTGTCCAACTTGTTATGTTTTGCTTAAAAAAAGTAATTCCTCATTTGCTGTTGTACACTGTACAGTTATGAATGTCAAACATATCAGGAGATATTTTACCTTAAAAAGAAGGCGACAACTAAAAAATAGTTTTTTCCTGATCATCTTGATGGGAATATTAATATCCAACCGCCACATGAATGCATAATACCCGAAACAGTTCGCACATTTGAATGAAATAATATTTTAATCTATGTCAATAACATCGGGAAAGGTATCCCCGCCATCAGTCACATTATAACAGCGCTCCTGATTTGGATGAATCAGCGAAAACAGATTAAAATTGGTGAAATGTCCGGTGGATTCTTGTGACTTTTGCAGTGCCTCTGCCGTGGTAGATGAATGCATAATACCCGAAACAGTTCGCCCATTTGAATGAAATAATTTTTTTAATCTATGTCAATAACATCGGGAGAGGTATCCCCGCCATCCGTTACATTATAATAGCTCTCCTGATTTGGCTGAATCAGCGAAAACAGATTAAAATTGGTGAAATGTCTGGTGGATTCTTGTGACTTTTGCAGTGCCTCCGCCGCGGTGGCACTCTCCAAAAAGGGATCAGATGGTGGACTGTAAACGTCCGGCGAATTCACCGGGGAAATGTTCTCGTACCCTGAAGATGGCCCTGCCCCACCTGGGGTAGGACTGTTGTCCCCAAGAATGCAATCGACGTCCGAAGAATTAACCTCAATATGCAACTCGTCTGGAAGAGGGGCTAGGGAACTTTTTTCCGGAATGGCTAGAGAGCTCTTGGCTGGCAGAATCTCGGCTTTGGATGTGCTCGGAAGGTAGGGGTTGAAATGTTCCATTTTTAAGTCGAGGGAATGACGCGTGTCTTCGGGCGATTCCAGAAGAACAGGGGATATGTCCAAGGGTCGGATTTTTTTCTTGGGTGGCCTCACCCAGGAATCTTCCGTGTCACTGTCAGAGTCTAGGTCTATGACTTCCACCTGCTTCTTCTTCTCCTTCTTCTTAGAAGAACCGGAAGTTTCGGTGACTGTAGTTATACTGGCAGGCGTTGAATCAAAGACAGCATCGCTTATCTCAGCAGCTTTCTTGACCTGGATTAGGGTTGGAAAATTTTGTCAAAACATTTAAGCACAACAATATTAAATACATGATTTGACTACAGTCACAGTGATTGTGTTTCTTTTATACTGCATTAGAATAACTGGAAATCTTTATAAACAGGAAAATTACTTTTCAAAACCTGTGGAACGTTTGGGCAGAAGAATAAATAATTTAACAACAAAGAGAATTTTGAGGTTTTTCCCCTCCTAAATTGAGTTTTCCCAACAATGAAATACTTGATGCTTTATTACCCAATACATCCAGGGCCTGTTCTTTCATAAAGCCCAGGCCGGAAAATTAGCAGATCTGCATCTAGTAGGGCCTGATCTAGGAAAACTGATTAGTGGCACAACAAACTTTAAGGGCCCCTTTATAGAAAAAGTTGAACTTGATTGCCGGAATAATGGTGCTAGTTGGCTGATTATCTTATTTTTTGCTACCATTTCATCGGCTTCCTTATAATATCGATCAAGCCAATCACTTTAGATCAATGTCTGAGTTAAAGTCAATATAAAAACAAAGTGGGGTCTAGAAAAATTTAGTTACAAAAATTCTGAAAATCAACAGCAAATTTGATGGCCCTGGGCCTAACAGGTAGATCAAGCCCTGGCATCAAGCAAAAGTAATAAGCGTAAAACCAACCCACCTCTACAACTGGGGTCCAAGAACCATCCTCGTGGAACTCGACTTCCTTGCACTCTCCAGGGACCCTCTGGATGATGTCCAGAAACAAGCCGTCGATGGCCAGATCCTTAAACAGGGCTGGCTTGTGGCAGACAGGACAGATCCACTTTGGTTTCTTCTCGTTCATCTGCAGGTACAGGGTTGCATCGAAACATTGCAAATGGGTGCAAGTGGTAGCTCTAGACGGCAGAGGCATCCGAATCTTGCCCAAGGGACAGATCAGAGAGCCCTTGAGGCTCATGGATGCAATTTCCGAATCTCGGTCCTGGCAGAGCTTTTCTTTGATCATCGCAGTTGTGTGGTCTGGGTTGCGGACGCCGTTGGCTTTCAGCCTTCTGATGAGGACAGCGGAGGTCTGTAATGATACAATGGAATCTGATTGGGGTAAATTTAAATCCTACGGTGCTGCTTGGCGGATATTGGTTCAATCACAGTTTCAGACTGTTCATTTTTAGGTACGAACTAGACCTATTTATTTACCTAGCTGATGAATCAGTTTAAAGAAGACAATGTTATATGTAAAATGTAAATAAAAAGAAACTATAATCATACATAATTTCTGTGCTATCTGTGAAAAGTGTGTTCTCTGTTAAACTGGTCTTGATGTTAGTGTCTTTAAATTAATGTTTCTTCCCACATCAGACTTTTGATAGCTTTATTGCTTCCACTGAACATAGTTTTTCTAATTCGCAACACAACTTGGCGACCTGCCAAAGACACGTCCCTTTGCACCGACACATTAAACATAGTTGCACTGAATTCAAAGTGGTCAAGTAAGCTAAATTAGGCCTACAAAGACAAAATAAACCAAACTCACCACACAGTGGGCTAGTTGTGGCGGTGTGGTAATGCAGTACACACTCATTTTGGGGGCTCCGAACAGTTTTTCTTTCTCTCTCAAAACACTAGTATCCAACATGGGGCAGTATTGTAGGGCCCATTGAAAGCCTAAGCAAACGTTTGAGGCACCAGGAAATTTTGCTTTTGTTTGGATAGACATTTTGTTTAGTTTGGGATGAGGAGACTGTTTTAAATCAAAGCATGCTCAGAGCAAATTTGGAAACATTAAGATAAATTAAGAATTCAAATATGTATTCAAAAACTCACCAAATTTTGCTTTTGCCACTGGACCACTAAGTAGGATGTTACAACATACACAAATGGATCAGATTTACTGTACGGTCCCCCTTGGCGCGATGTTTTCGGATTTGGCGATAAATAATTTTTTCTGGCAACCTGTGCGACTTCGACTGAAGATTCGAATTTTATGACTTCGCACCGATGCGTTTTCCGGCAACCCTATCGGACCGTTGGTTGAGTTTTCATAAGAAATATTACCATACGATCTTTTCTTTGAATCGTGTTTTTTTCAAAAAGTCGCCAAAAAAATGGCTTCTGGCGCGATTTTGGAAAGTTCGCCAAGGGGGACCGTAGAGTAAATCTCTACCTACACAAATTGTGTCATATGAAGTTTTTTTTAAAAAAATAAAATATAGGATAATATCGATTCTTAATGCCTTTTAACTAGATTTCCAGTACATCACTTTTTCAATCTTTTGTGAAAAGTTGTCAAGAGGGGTATATAGTAAGTTCACCACTTATTGAATGGATTATTTTCAAGAAAACAATCATTTAAGAGACTAATTTTATCCCTTAAAATTATATAAAAATATGTATATGAGCAAAAAAATTATTCATATTCATTATTAAGCTTGAAATTTAAAAAAAAAAAAAAAAAAAACTACGAAAAGCCAACATTAATCTTGGAAAACTTGTCATTTTCGAAATAGCAAGAAGGTTAAGGGTGAATGAGCTCCATTGACCACAGGTCTCCAAACCAAAGGGCTTCTGTGTTAATCCAATGGGAAAAAGGATTTTCTAAGCCATATTTCAATCGCTGTATTAAATACTTTTGCAAACAGAGATAAATGTAGCCGACTTACAGGTCTCAATAATCTCCCTTTTAGAAATTGGTCCCAATTTTTAATTTTTAATCAAAAATATTACACAAAATAATTGAAACTAATTTCAATAAGTTGTTTTATATAGACCTGTTAGTCAGCTACATTTATCGCCATTTTTAAAAATTCTCAGCTTAGAAAATAACTTTTTCACATTAGATCAACACCGTTATACTTTGGTTCGGAGGCCTGGGGTCATTAACACTTGAGCAATTAAAACTTGATACCATAACAGGGTAAAACTATACTTCAGGGTGCCCCTTGGCAAAATTAGCGATTTTTGTTTGGCGCCAATCCTGTTTGTGCGGAACCAATGCTAATCCAATCAGAATCTGGACATTCGAAAATAACGCCTTAATCTAAACCAATCAGAATCACGATTTCTAAACAAATCTAAAACTAAATACATACTATTCATTAAAATATAGACGTTCCCATAAAAGAAACATCTCCCAGCTCGGCAAAGGCACCCTCAAGTATAATCTAACCCTGATCCATGTATGTGTATAATATATGTACGTATATACGTGTATGTATATATATGTATGTGTATATATTTCCTATATTGCACTGATCATACCTGAACAAGAAAACTATGCACATACCTGTTGGCGAACAAGGAAGATCCCAAGCACATAAGGTTTCCCAGTAGACGATGCCCATGAAATGGTGATGACGTTGGGCTCCGTGTCCGTCCTCTTGATGAGGTGGGTGATGTCGACCGGTTTCTTCGGTCTCTTGGGGTCGACCCCCGGTTTGTTGGTCGGTATGACGTTGGGCAGGCTCACCACAATGTGGTTCGTCTTGATGCAGACGCTCGCTGGGAGTTCGTCGTCTTGGTCTTCTCTTGTATCCAGCAGACAGATCCTCAGCTGGACTTGGACATCAGGGTCGGACTGCAGTTCCTGGACGTGATGCGTCTGAAGACAGAACGGGAACTCACTCTCTTTAAAGCGGTCATTGGCTAGCGTGATGAGGCTCACCGGTTTGAGCAACACGTCCAGGACATCGTAGAAGGGCAGGACTTTGAACTTGACGTCAGGGTTCATGGGGTATTGGGGCTGGGGCTGCTCATACCTGTCGTTCAGGTGGGTTGGAGGGGGCACAATGTGCTTGTTCATGTTTGGCATGTAGCCTGGGATGGCAGGATTTCGCATGTGCCGCTGGTGGCTGGTCCTCATGGGCCGATTGCTGTTGTAGGCTGACATCGGGGGCATTTGGTACATCTCTGGTTCTGAAGCAGGACCGCCATTGCGAGATTGGCTAAACTTTTGCATGTGAATCTCCCGAATCTTCATGTCAATTGCAGCCGAACGGAGCCTGATGAGATCTAAAGCTTTCGCTTGTAAATCGGGCTTTTTGCCGTTCTTATTACGACCAGCATACAGTAGGAGAGACTGCAAATCTGCTACACGGAATCCCCTTACCATTTTCGCCAACTCCACTTCGGAAGTGGACATTTTTATTGTATAAATATGGCCTGCCTAAATTTTAAACAATAATTTGAAAGAACAATAATACATTAGTTTTGAAAATCCATCGATGCACAATTCTTATAATATAACAAATGTCGGAAAAACACCCTTGCCAGATGCACACAACTTAAATGAGAAAAAAGGTCTTGCTAACATTGGTAACTTAACGATACCGAAACAAATTTTAAAACACAATTTTTAAAACTTAAGAGACTAGGAACAGAAAAATTAAATATTTGAATTATATTTTTATTCTAAAATAAACATAAAATATTCGTACGAAAGCAAATTAATTGTTTAGAAACAAGGAAATAGGCATATAAGTTTTCCAATTCATATTTCGTCAGTCTTGGTAAGAAATGGCAAAAACAAGTTTTTGTGTTACGCCAATAGATATTCTAAAATCTAAAATGTATATGCATTAAATAAATCTGCTTCCATCAAGTCAAAATATTCCTCAAAATAAAAGATTATTTTCGGAAGAATTAGTGTTTTTTGAAAAATCATAGTTATTCATAAATTCAAGAAAACCTGAAATTAGGCCCGCATAAATTAAACGTTAAACAGTAATCCCGCACAAAATATATGACGTCCTTGAAGAATGATAAGAATATTTCACAATATTATTTCACAATATCGAAAATCTTTTTTTCTTGCAATATTCATTGCGAAAGCATTCAAATGATTAGATATTTGCCTATAAAATAACGAACAATACTTGAATTGAAAGTTAAATAAAAATTATAAATTGAGGATAAGACCTGAGCAGCCAATACCTGAGCTGATATACAGTACATTGCAAAGGTTTAAACCAGGGCCGGATTTCTAAATACGCTAAGTAGGCTGTAGCCTAGAGCGGCGAATTTTTTGGGGCGGCAAATTTTATGAGCAATTAAAGCGGCATTCGGCATAAAAAATATTATAACGATTCCTAATATTTTTAAGAAAGAAAACAAATAATTTACATTAATGTGTAAACCGTAAACGCATATATAGTATTAATATTTAGTAGCAAACATGGCCACTGCGAGGGCAATTGCACCCTCTCCCCCCACATTTGGAAGTTGAAATAAAAATAGTAGAACAGTTTAAACAATTCGCCTATTATTTTGCTTTCGATTTAGAATGTAAATGTAGATCAGTTTCCATTTCATGCCGCTCTCAAGAAGGCCCGGATCCAGCCATCAGTGAGGGAACAATTTAGTTAGTTCTTATCCAGATCTTCTCCGAAGAATACTGTTTATGTTTTTGTATTTACATTAGATCGTAGCCTACAAGCGGCAAATCCTTAAATCCGGCCCTGGTTTGCTACCATTGATGTCAGAATACAGACCTTCTTATTCGAATATGTACTTATTTTGTAGAATAATTTATTTAATGTTTTTTTTATTTGAGTATTTTTGTGCGAAGTTTTAAAATTGATACTGTTTTTCATATATTTGATTATTCGAAAAAAGGTAATATATATATATAATGAAGGTTTTGTGGAAAACAACAAAATATATATATATATATATATATTATATATATATATATATATATTAATATATATTATATATATAATATATATAATATATATATATATATATATATATATATATATATATTATATATATATATATATATATATATATAATATAATATATATATATATATATATATATATATATATATATATATATAATATATATATATATATATACAAAATTTTTGCTCCATATAAAATTTGGATATTTTTTTTTGTTATATTAGCTCAGAAATTCAGATAAGAAGTTATTATTTTTTTTCAAAATTTTTAAAACTATCAACCACCTTTCCCTCACATGGAATTATTATCATCTCAGAATACAAATACAGTAACTTTTCTTTCTAAATTGCTTATTCTGTTCAATTATTTACTTTATATTATGTTTACGAGCGTTTATTTCTATGCATTAATTAATTTATTTTTGTTTCACAAGTAATTTTTATTTAACAAAAAGTTTGTAACTAATATTTCATACCATTTCCTGACTAATTTGAATTTAAGATGCTAAAATTAGATGTAACCACTTTATAAGTACATATAAGCAATAAATCATACGTATTGAGAGCACATGGTCTCACTTGACAAAACAAGAATTTTCAGCCATTTTGCAAAAATAGAATTCAATTAAAATCAAGAAGGATTTTAATACAATGATTGGGTAAGGGTTAAGCATTTATTATCATCAATTATAAAATTTATGAACTTTATTTATTTCCAAAAAATACATAAATAAAGTAGTTTGTATAACCCTTAAAGTATATTTTCATTTTATGCATTGCTTTTATAATCTATATTCTATAATAATAAAGTTTTGTGTGTGTGTGTTTGTATGTATATGTTCCTTATAGACTCTTTAACTATAGGCATCTGTGTGCATAGGCGCCGACTCATGGGGCCTGAGGAGCCCCCTAAAATATTTGTTTGGGGGGGGGGGGGGGGGGGGCAGAGCTCCTCCGATAATTTAAGAAAATTATTATATTAGGAGAGAGCGGGACTATACCGTACACATAAGGGAGATTCGTCGATACGTAGCAAATTACTAAGTAAAGGTTATGTGAACAGAATTAGCAATACATAATTTGATTGTTCGGCTACTGATCATACATAAACATTTTGGAACTATTCCACTTTTTATATATAAAAATTGGTGATTAAAAAAAGTTACAGTGTATGGTATAGCCCCGGGGGTCAGGGCTATACCGTACAGTAAAAGGGGCTATACCGTACAGTTTAAAAATAATTTGTTTAGGTAAGTATAATGATTGTAATGCAGTAGATTACTGATTACTGTACAAAAACTTTTAATTACTTATAAAGGTCGTAACTAAGAAACTGTGTATTACAGTAGTAAAATTTTAGAAGATTTTTGAAAGTTTTAGAAATTTAGAAAATTTTAGAAATTTAGAAAATTTTAGAAATTTAGAAAATTTTAGAAATTTAGAAAATTTTAGAAATTTAGAAAATTTTAGAAATTTAGAAAATTTTAGAAATTTAGAAAATTTTAGAAATTTAGAAAGTTTTAGAAATTTAGATACTGTTGTTTTAGAAATTGTTTTCTTGGGTTTAGGATTCGCTTATTTCTTTACGTCTTTATTGTCAAGACTTATTTCTTTTTACGTCTTTATTGATTAATTCTCGTATAGGATCGATTGACTAGATCTCGTATAGGCGTGAATCGCCGTTGTGAAATAATTTTAAAATTGTATGCATTTATGTCGTTAAATAAAAATAACTAATTTTCATTAAACGTGGTTTAAATATTAAACAGCAATTAAAATTTAATGAAAACAGAACTAAACAGACCTTCCTATATTTTTATTAAGCATTCAGACAAAAACAGTAATAAGTAGATTTGTTACAGAATCTGTCACTTAAACCGGTTCCACACAACATTTGTGCTCTACAGGAAACAAACTATTTATACAACTCAGAAAGAAATTCGCCAAACAGAGCCTTTAGCTAATCGTAATTAAACATTTAAACGATAAAATTAACTATTTTCATTAATCTGCTTTCTCAGATTTAATAATTAGACTTTATCGTTTGCTAAATTTGTTTGAAGTTCGAATAATAATGATGTAATCTTTTTTAATAAATATCTTTGTGTCGCCACAATTTCCCATTTACATTTCTTTCGAAAATTCAGTTATTTATCGTTTGTTAAATTAATTTACAGTTCGAAAAATATATAATTAGTATAATGGGGTTGTTTCACGGAGGATCTGGCAATAGCTCTGCGGTTTTGTTTTCATGTCTATTTTGATCATAGATATCATAATTAAAGTATTAGATTGGCTGATCACGTGACCTCCAATGCTAACGACGGGACGCGCATGGAGGCTTTTTTGGTAGGCATAATGGCCAGTGTTCCTTCCACTTTAAGGAGAAGAATACTACGAAAAAAATACTATTTAATTCTAAAATTACAAAAAAAAAAATACTAGAAAAGGATTTAAAGTTACTATAAATATTCCAAAATGCAGCTAGTATTTTTACGATATTTTTTTTGTAATTTTAGAATTATTCTAAAATACTAATATGCTCTTTAAACTTTATAACTAAACTTTTAACTTAATTTTAGAATTTATTTTAGAATTATTCTAAAATTACAAAAAAAAATCGTAAAAATACTAGCTGCATTTTGGAATATTTATAGTGACTTTAAATCCTTTTCTAGTATTTTTTTTGTAATTTTAGAATTAAATAGTATTTTTTCGTTGTATTTTTCTCCTTAAAGTGGCAGCAACAGTGGCTATTATGCCTACCAAAAAAGCCTCCATGCGCGTCCCGTCGATAGCATTGGAGGTCACGTGATCAGCCAATCTAATACTTTAATTATGATATCTATGGTTTTGATGTCTTTCAACAGTGTTGCCACCAGTTTTATTAGAAAAACTACGAAAAAATTCCATTTAATTCTAAAATTAAAAAAACAGACCATAAAAATACTAGCAAAGCGTTTCACGTCTTTTTAAAGTCACTAAAAAGATTCCAAAATGCAGCTAGTATTTTGACGATATTTTTTGTAATTTTAGAATAATTCTAAAATTACAAAAAAAAATATCGTAAAAATAGTAGCTGCATTTTGGAATCTTTTTAGTGACTTTAAAAAAACGTGAAACGCTTTGCTAGTATTTTTATGGTATGATTTTATAATTTTAGAATTAAATGGTATTTTTTCGTAGTGTTTTTCTCCTAAAACTGGTGGCATCACTGTTGAAAGACATCAAAACAGACATGAAAACAAAACCGCAGAGCTATTGCCAGATCCTCCGTGAAACTACCCCATTGATGCTTTAAAAATAAAAGCAAAAAAGCATATTTTTTTTATGCCAAGTTAGAATTCTTTATACATCTTTCTCATAATAATATAATTGAAACCATCAAAAAGAACTCTATTGTGATATTACAACTATCCAAAACTGAATTATAACGCATAAATAAATATTCTTTTTAAAGTTTTTATTTTTATTTTAAATAAAGTTTCTCGTACGTTTAACGAAATGGCAACAGTGAAAATTTGGAATAAAAAGGGAATTTCCAAGTTATTTCAATGTAGATTAAATTTTTAGTTATTTAATTTAAATAAACTTCTAATTAAATTTTTTAAATGAAATTTGGAATGTAGCCTAATCTGATTTTTTGCTTCAAAATGACGTATCCCACTTGTCTGTGGGACTTGTGGTTCTTTCTGTGAAAGTGGGTGACAGACGGATGGACTGAACGATTATAATACCTTCCACTTTTTACGTTATAAACGTAGTGTGGAAGCTAAAAAGAGGGAAAAAAGCACACAAGTTTCTGACAAACATCGCAAAAAAAACCATGCCGACCTTTTAACGGCCCGTGCAGCCAAAAAATGTCCGACGAATAATACCCCGAGTAGAGGGAGTGCACGTTAAATATGCTCCAAAATCCCAACGCTGCG
This sequence comes from Oedothorax gibbosus, assembly GCA_019343175.1. Taxonomy (NCBI): domain Eukaryota; kingdom Metazoa; phylum Arthropoda; class Arachnida; order Araneae; family Linyphiidae; genus Oedothorax; species Oedothorax gibbosus. The sequence goes on from JAFNEN010000369.1 coordinate 189,020, forward strand.
TACGATGTCGCTCTTAACGGTTGCGTTGGGTGCCTATTCAGGTATCGGCTCGTCACTTGAATGTGGCTCTAAATTACGACGTCCGTCGCCAATAGCCCTAATGTAGCTCTAGTGCGACGATATTTTAAACTAACCTAACACACATGATAGTCCTTAAAATGTCACCTTCACAACTTCAGCAAAATTTTAACGTATTATATATATTTTAATATCATTGAGGTAATTGCAAGAAAATATTTTAATATGAACTTGTTCAATCTTGCTCTTGTGAAATTTGATGGTATAATATATGCGCACGAAAAACTCCCGAGATGAAGTACACTTATTTTTACTCTTGAATAAGCAAACTAAAAAACTTAAAAATAAAACGTTAAAAAAAATATTCATCCTTAGATAGCAGGTTTTATGTGGAATATCTTTGACTTATTAACGAACAAAATGCATTCTTAAAAGCGATCCTGATACTTCCTGTTAGAGATAATCGGCACCAAACTCCAAATAAATAACAATAAAAAATATTTCCGAAATCTTATTCCCGCTGAAACGTTCCATTGTTTAAATTAAATCTTTTCTTTTACATTGCGTAATACTGTGACCTTTACAGATTTGTGAAAAGCAACTTGTGAAAAACGACAAAACAAAAAAAAAAAAAAAAAAACGGCGCCACATCAGACATCACCTCATCAGAATTCGCGTTTTTTTTTTTTTTAATTTTCTGCTTTTTGTTTAACAGATTTTGGTATATTGATTTTGATATATTTGTATTTTGGCATTGTTACCGTAATGTATAATTAAAAATGCTTAGTTAACTTTTTTGACTGATTGTGATAATATGAAGACTTTGTAATACCAATTACAAATTTATTTATAATTGTTTAATTAAATAATAATAATAAATATTATTATATAATTATTGAACTTATAATAACTTAAGATGCTGCAATAAAAGTGATTTTATACCATTTTGGAGTCTTTTTGAACCTGTCACAACCGACCCCAAGCACTGTCATAACCGCCCCTGGGGAGGGGTCGGTTGTGACTTTTTTTATCCTTTTTTGTCTAATTTGCTCCTATGAGTTAACTATTGTACTTAGTGACAAAATTTTGTATTTATACGTAGACAAATGTTACACTTTACTATAAATGCAACTTTCATCCAACTACCAGGCATACTAACGAATTTATGAGCGATCAAATGAAAACTGTCAGAACCGTATCCAGTCTCCTGGGGCGCAACTAGAAAAAAATTCTGGGGGGTTTCAATTTTTCAATATTATTTTTCAGTTAAATTTATTTATAATTGTTTAATTAAATAATAATAATAAATATTATTATATAATTATTGAACTTATAATAACTTAAGATGCTGCAATAAAAGTGATTTTATACCATTTTGGAGTCTTTTTGAACCTGTCACAACCGACCCCAAGCACTGTCATAACCGCCCCTGGGGAGGGGTCGGTTGTGACTTTTTTATCCTTTTTTGTCTAATTTACTCCTATGAGTTAACTATTGTACTTAGTGGCAAAATTTTGTATTTATACGTAGACAAATGTTACACTTTACTATAAATGCAACTTTCATCCAACTACCAGGCATACTAACGAATTTATGAGCGATCAAATGAAAACTGTCAGAACCGTATCCAGTCTCCTGGGGCGCAACTAGAAAAAAATTCTGGGGGGGGTTTCAATTTTTCAATATTATTTTTCAGTTAAATTTATTTATAATTGTTTAATTAAATAATAATAATAAAATTATTATATAATTATTGAACTTATAATAACTTAAGATGCTGCAATAAAAGTGATTTTATACCATTTTGGAGTCTTTTTGAACCTGTCACAACCGACCCCAAGCACTGTCATAACCGCCCCTGGGGAGGGGTCGGTTGTGACATTTTTATCCTTTTTTGTCTAATTTGCTCCTATGAGTTAACTATTGTACTTAGTGGCAAAATTTTGTATTTATACGTAGACAAATGTTACACTTTACTAGTAATGCAACTTTCATCCAACTACCAGGCATACTAACGAATTTATGAGCGATCAAATGAAAACTGTCAGAACCGTATCCAGGGGCGCAACTAGAAAAAATTTCTGGGGGGGGGGGGTCAATTTTTCAATACTATTTTTCAGTTAATTTTTTTTTAAAATTATATTAATTAAATGAAATATTTAATTAAAATGAATTATTTAATTAAAATGAATTATTTAATTAAAATGAATTATTTAATTAAAATGAATTATTTAATTAAAATGAATTATTTATTAAAATGAATTATTAATTAAATGATTTTAATTAAAATGATATTTAATTAATGATTATTTTATAAAATGAATTATTTAATTAAAATGAATTATTTATTAAATGATTATTTAATTAAATGAATTATTTAATTAAATGAATTATTTAATTAAAATGAATTATTTAATTAAAATGAATTATTTAATTAAAGATATTTAATTAAATTATATTGTTGTTGTTGTTGTTGTCGTGTCCATGTTGTGTGCAAAAACTAGATGGATCCGAAGCTGTCGTAGACAGCTTTCGCTATTTCTTCTGCATCTTCGGAGAGAATTAAAATTTCTGGGTCTTCAAAGCCAATCCTGAAGAGCCTGGCTTGAATTGCTGGGCAGCCAAAGATATGCTGCGGGGCCAGTTGGACACCAGGACAGTTTGGGCAGTGTGTGGAGAAGCTTCTTTGTCCTTCCGTTGAGATTTTCATTCCTTTTAAATGTTTTGTTCGTAGTCTGGCTATTATTGAAGATATTGTACGGTTACAATTTAGAGCAGGGATGGAATATTTAAAATTATTTTTGATAAGTCTACGGCTGGCAACTGCATTGGCGTCAACGAGAGTTATGAGGTTAGATGATTGGGGGCAAGCTCTTGATTCTTTGGCAAGCTCATCGGCTTTTTCATTTCCAAGGATGTTAACATGAGCTGGTATCCACTGTAACGTGCAGGTTTTCTTGGCTGCGATGACTTTGTTGATGGATAGGATTATTTCATGGCTGATTTGGCACTTGCCCTTCTGAATGGCCTGCAGGGCAGATCTTGAATCAGAAAGGATGGTAATGCCGCTGGATCTGTGGATGCTTTTGGACAGGAAAATCTCCAACGCGATCTTGATGGCAACGAGTTCGCATGTATAGTTGGAGGCAATTTTTCCTACAGGAATTTTGTGACACTCATTTTCATTGCCTGGACCCGTTAAGAAAACTCCTGCACCTCCTCCATCAAGATTTGAATCGGAGGAGCCATCTGTGTAGGCTAATACTAAATTAGCCTACACAGATGTTAAATTAATTATTAATTAAAAATAATTTTTAATTAAAATTAATTATTTAATTAAAATTAATTATTTAATTAAAATTAATTATTTAATTAAAATTAATTATTTAATTAAAATTAATTATTTAATTAAAATTAATTATTTAATTAAAATTAATTATTTAATTAAAATTAATTATTTAATTAAAATTAATTATTTAATTAAAATTAATTATTTAATTAAAATTAATTATTTAATTAAAATTAAATATTTAATTAAAATTAAATATTTAATTAAAATTAAATATTTAATTAAAATTGATTAATTAAATTTGATTAATTAATTTTTTTTCTAATTACAATTTATTTTGATTAAAATTATTTTAAAATATTTCGTGGTAATACGGTGTTTTACTATTAATTTATTATTACTAATTTAGTTTTCATTTTACAAAACTAATGATTGTATTATTTAATCAGTGGCGTAGCGAGGGGGGGGTTAGGGGGGGTCAGAACCCCCCCATAGCTGTCCAAACCCTCATAAACGACCGCAATCCAGACACATAATACATTTTTTAGACCTGTTTGCCCCCCCCCCCCTACACTTTGAAGTTTAAAAAATATTACTGTTGGGAACAGGAAACAAGTTGTTCGGAGAACCAAATCAAGACATTCTAGTCCAATCGCACAGTCATCCGTTCCTTCCCCAGAAACGGGTTCAAAAGAAAAGTCCAGGATAGCAGAAGTCCCCCCCCCCCCCCCCCAGTGATCACATTTCGCCATGGAGATTCAAGCAAAATAAGCCCCGGCAAAACGCATGTTTACCGCCTTCATTTTAGGATGATGTTGGCTTGGCGTAAATGTAAAACGCCTACCCCTACACTAAACGCGAGAACAATTAACCTTTCCTTTGGATATGATAGTTTTTTACGTTTGAATCTCTAATGTACGGCATTACATATTGAAATTGCCATTGACCTTTACAACAGTACAACTTTTATCTCAATAAAACTGAAAATTTTATCTGAACAATTTACACCGAACTGTTGTTGAAGTACCCGTTTAGAAGAGCAATCGCCAAATTTTGGGATGTCGGATAACGGGTAAGAGTTTTTTTGCAACCATATAGCTATCTGGGAATGTGGAATTTATGACTTAAGATAAGGAAAACCCTCTTCCTGTTAGTGTGTTAGTTTCTAGGTAACATTACACTGGTGGCTTCCCTTAACCATTAGGGGGGGGGGAGGGGGGTGCTTTACGACGCAAAGAGGACTTTTATGGAATTGTAGTTTAGGAAGTAAACAGCAGCCCAAACAGGACGTTTCTTGAATGTCCATTTTCTGGCTATTAAATGCTTGTCTCTGCAAGATCGAGAAGTAAGATGGATAATCTATTAATAGGATGGGTTTTCGATGTGAAGTTAAGTTCTAAAACTTAGATGGAAGTCCTTTCTACGATTATCAATCTTGACACGTATATAAATTAATATGCGTATTTTCACTTTATAATATTGGCTTGCTAAATACGCTAATAGTTGGAATGTCATTGGTATTTGTTATAGTGATATTATTTTCCATTGATGCATATTTTTTTCATAAATATGTTTACTGATATTATTATGAACATTATGCATTATTTTGAAAACTCAATTGATGTATTATTTATTTTAACAAACGAATATTTTAATTTTAAATTTTTGTTTAATTTTTTTAATTATTAAAAAGTCGACAAAACCAAACAAAAAAAAAGTCCCGTGGAATATCTTAGGGCTTCTGTACGAAATATGCTATTCTTTTCCACATAAACTAAAAATTTTATAAAAATTTAGGGTATTTCAGGGGCCCTAAAAATAAACTAAAGAGAATGGGAGGAGAGAGAGATCCATATTATGTCAAAAATTCTTCCATCGTTTATCCGATTTCATATTGATGACAAGTTGGCACATGAACGTGATCTTAGGATATGCTATTCAAGACCGCCCTTAGTAGATGCGAGGCCCTGTGCGAACTAGCTAGTAATTTCATAGAACGGCATTCTGAAAATATTGCTTAAATTTTCGAATACTTGCTCGAAGATATTTTATTTCTTGCCCTTCTCTGCCTAATGCAAATAAGGGTAACAAGTAAATGTTCTTTTTACTAATAAACGTTGTTGTTTTTATTAAAAATATAAGTTAATTAAATTGTGATAAATGTTTAAAAGAACAAATCATGGTGTAATAATCTGCACTTTAGACAAACCTCTTATCATATTAAAATAATACTATCATTTCAATTAAATAATTATTAAGTAATAAGTAATCTTTTGGTTGAATAATTGTCGCCCTGTCTCTACAGCTACACTCCACAGATTACGCGTTCGTTTATTTTCTCAGTGCTGGAGTACCCCCATAAAAAAAAAGGATCCAATTAGGTGCAAGGAAGAGACTCCCCCACTGTCTGCTCTGTGGGGGGGGGCGAGGAAGGGGTGAAGATGTCCCTTGTCCACCACGGTCATAAACATTAGGGCCTTAGGTTCTTTTTGCCACACGTCTTTTCATCTTGTATCTGTCGATGTTAGGTTTAAGCGTGAAGTATTTTTTTTAAACATCGTGTCTGTTGTGGGTTGTGGCACAATAATGAAAAAAGCCAAAAGACAGTCCAGTTTGGAAAACTTCTTTTCGAAGAAGGTAAGACAAGAGGCTCCCCAAGAAACAGCCGATGCTGAAGAGCAACCTCTTCGCACTGATGATTTGCGTTCCCCACAAATTGTTGATGTTAACAAACCTTCAGAACAATTGCAACCGCCTGGAGATCGTGGAAATGCGATGGATATAGCAAATTTCGTTTTAAAATCGAAGCAGAAGGTAAGAGAATACCACAATGTTTATTTTATTATTACTAGTACATTCCCTTTTTTTTATTTTGGCATGGTGACTAGAAATATAACAAATAACTTTAGTACATATTTTTTAAAATTGGATGTTTTTTTTATTAAATCAGGATTATTAGATGAAAACACTACATTTTCCCAACCTTTAATATCTTTCAATCAAATAATTTTTTCTATAGATAGCAAAGTTTTGCAAGTTGAATTTGTTTGCAATTAACTCGCACTTAAATTTCTTTTTTTTTAAAAAAAGACAATTGTGTTCAAACAAGATATTTAACCATTAAAGGTCTTTTGTACAATTATGTAATACGTCTAAAAATATAACAAGTAAAACTTTTTATGTTATAATTGTTAAGATAAAACTATTGTTTCCATTAAATAGCCTGATAAAAAATATAGTAAAAAGTTATTCCATTTCAATATACCATAGTAATTTGAAATTTGAAGGCAATTTGAAAAAAAGCGAGTTCTTAAATAATAAGTTAATTTTTTGCTAAACAAAAGTTACGGAGAAGAGTGCGGTGCAAGTAAAATTAAAAAACTTTTACTCATAGATACAAAATTTGTGCCGGTGTTGTTGTTATTATTATTATTTTTTGGATAGGGGAGAGAAGGGGCTAATGGGGCAAATTTTTATTAACCTCTGTATTTCAGCACAAATACAAGAATTTTAATTTCTTTCTTTACAAGCTCATAAACTGAACATTCGTAAAGTCGTTAGACAGATGTTAAAACATTACTATATTTTAGTTGTTGAACACTTAAAAAATATGTAAATGTCCCATTATCCCCCGTGTATGGGGTCTAATGGATGGGGTCTAATGGCTAGTTGGATTTAAAAATATCAATTGACAAGTTCCACTGTGATACATAATAAGAAAACAAATCTGTAATAAGCCAAACCAACAGCCAAAGTTTTTTAATTTAATAGCATGCTAAAGACCATAAAATTCCTTTTGAAATAATCATTTGCATATAGCACTCTTACTCACATTGAAATTATTTATTGACGAACAAGTGTAACTTTGATTTTTTGTTCCAAAAAGTAAAATATGTGCCTGTAAAATCCATTGTTATTCCATTATGAAACTTATAATTTATTTATTTTTGGATAATAAAAAGTTTTTTTTTCAATCATAATGTTTTATATTACTTTAAAAGAACCCAAATCAGACACCATCGAAGACAATTTAAATTAATATCAACTCTAATATTTTAGATCTATCATAATTAATAGATTAAAAGTGAACTCTCAGTTTTCTTCAAAATTTTCAAATTCAGTTCCTTGAATATTTGTTAAATTTATACCAAAGCAACCAACGTTAAAAAAAAAATGCTAATAAAGATATCCTTCTTTTAAAATTACATACTTTTAAAGTTTTTTTTTAACACTATGCTTTTTAAATCTTTTAAACTCAAAATAATATTAAATAAACTTTATTAATAATAAACCAATTTTATTTAAACTATATTTTTTATAGAAACTATTACTCTTTTAACCCTCCGAACGTTAGACCCGGCTTTTTCCGCATTTTTGCATCAGTGTTTCTTACAACAACCTTAAATTTTATAATTAATAAAATTTAATAATTAATAAAATTTTATTTATAATGTACTTTTTCCTTTCGGAAATGTTTTTAGGATCCATCTATTCAAAAAAAAATAAACCTAATTCTGATAGTTTAAACAAGTCAATTATTTGAAATTTGTGCAGTGAAAACAACCATTCATAAGTGCCCATTGCCAGGCCATTTTAAATATTTAAAAAATTATAAATTATGTAATTTGTAGTTATACATACGATATCTAATTTTGAGGCAACATTTTTGCTACTATTTTTAACTTAAGGCAATTATTTTAGTTACTATTTTTAAAATTTTATGCAACAAAAACACTACATTTTATTTTTTCCTAAATTTGACTAGCAACCCTGACATCTATTTTATTGGGTATTTATGCTTTCAGCTCTATGTTTTTATATCGACGTACAAAAGAAGCGATTTTGAATACTTTGTTAAAATGTTCTTTAGTTAATATACAATTAATATGAAATTAAATGATTAATGCATCTATATAAAATCTTTGTGTTTTTATCGATGAAAATATTTTTTAACTTATCCTTTCTTGACCCCTCTTGATAAATTTTTTTAACTTTGCGGACTAGTCGCATAATAACTAAACTAAAATGAAGTTAATAAAAATATCTTTTGCATGACCTCTGAAATCGTGCTTGAACCACCTCGCGCTACTTCAGTTTATGAAACAAATAAACAACCTATTTGTTTTTTAAAGACTGGAAAATGACTTTCCTTCATTTACTAAAACTGCACTATTTCAGTTATTGAGCTTTAAAACTACTTATGTAGTTTTATTAACGAAAATCAAAGCATATATTCAAATGGATACCAAGTCTATGGAAAATGTAGAAATTATATTTGACATTTTTTCGATAGGTGATGGATTTGGAAACTAGACGAAAATTTCTGTCTGAAGTATGGGTACCCGACGGCAACTTCAAATTTCCTGCCCATGGAAAGAGGAATTTGAAATTCCAATTAAGTTGGCTGAATAGGTGGATATGGCTGACATATTCTAATGTTGAAGATGGTGCCTATTGCAAACCCTGCGTTTTGTTTTCGTCCGATGGAGCTGGAGTTGGCCATCAACCTCTAGGAAAACTAGTAAAAACAAAGTTTAGTAATTGGAAAGATGCCGTTGAAGAGTTCAACAAACATCAAAATAATGAATACCATAAGAGGTGTGTAGTCAAAGCATCTGAATTCGAAAATGTCGTGTTAAAAAATCGTGCTTCGATTGATCTGCAAATAAATGAAGGGAAGAAAAAGCAAGTTGAAGAAAATAGAAAAAGGATCTTGCCCATTATAGAAACAATCATCATGTGTGGTCGCCAAGGTTTGGCGTTAAGAGGTCATCGAGACCACGGACCTATTGTTATATCCGCAGAAGAACCAAAAGAGAACGACGGTAATTTCCGCACTTTGTTGCGTTTCCGCGCCAAATCTGGGGATAATGTCTTAAAAGATCATTTAATAAATAGTAGTCTAAATTCTCAATACACCAGTCCTCATACACAAAACGAAATTATTGGTGCATGCAACGAAATAATTTTGAAAGAATTAGTGTCCCGAGTAAATAGGGCTAAGTGTTTTACGGTTATGGCCGATGAAACATCTGATATTGCAGGGATAGAACAAATGTCTCTGTGCGTTCGGTACGTGGACGCGATGACAAAAAAAATCCGAGAGGACTTTTTACAGTTTGTGCCAGTAACAGACACGACAGGAAGAGGATTGGCCAAAAAAATTTTGGAAACTTTACAGGCAATCGGCATTGATTTGGAAAATCTAAGAGGGCAAGGGTATGATGGGGCAAAAGCGATGAGCGGGCAGTTTAACGGTGTTCATGCAGCTATAAAAGAAAAGTTCCCTTTGGCTCTATACATGCACTGTAGCTCGCATGTTCTGAATTTAGCAATAACTGATGCCTGTTCAGTCCCAGGGATACGAAATTGCATGGGTATTATTGGAAGTTCAAGTTCATTTTTCAAATACCCAAAGCGATTAGCCACCTTAAAAGAATCGATAGCAACAAAGGTTCCTGAGACTGAAAAAACCAGATTAAAATCGCTGTGCCCAACTAGATGGGTTGAGAGACATGACTCGGTCATAGTTTTTCTAGAGCTTTTTGATGCAGTCGTTGATGCCCTTGAAATAATATCCCAGTGGGAAGATCGAGACACATCTTCTAATGCGCATCAGCTTCTGTGTTCCATACAAAGCTCAGAATTTCTAATTTCTATTCAAGTTTTAAACAAAATATTCACTTTGAGCCAACCCTTGAGTAAGTTTTTCCAAGAAGAAAATATCGATATTGTCAACGCCTTATCGTATGCCACCGCTTTAGAAACGGCGTTAACTGTTCTAAGAGAAAATGCTGATACGGAATTCAAAAGCTTTTTGCCAAAGCTGAGGAAATGGCTACCAAATTAGAAGTCCACATAGCAACTCCACGGTACAGTAAACGGCAAACGCAACGATGTAACGTTCCTGTGTCCAATCCAGAAGATTTCTACCGCATAGCTATGTATAATCCTTTCATTGATAATTTTTTATCTCAAGTAAAAGATAGATTTGTAGCGCATAGAAATATTTTAGAAGCTTTTATGTGCCTTCTTCCAGAAAAGGACGAAATGCTTGCTACGGATCAGAAGAAAAAAGGCCTTATCAACTTGATCAAAATATATCAAGTTGATATACATTCAAGCGAATCCACTGTGTTGGGGGAATTAGATATTTGGTATGCTTTGCTAACAAATAAAAAAAAGCCAAAAGGGGCTTTCGAAGCTCTTTTAATGTGTGATGAAGATAAATTACCAAACATTTACAAACTTTTAAAGATATTTGCTACTCTGCCAGTAACAGCTGCAACAAACGAAAGGTCGTTCTCGACGTTAAAAAGACTGAAAACATATCTAAGGAACTCTTGCAGTGAAAATCGTTTAAATGGACTTGCTATGTTGAACATTCATCGCGATGTTTGTGTATCAGCAGATGATGTTATCAATCTTTTTAGCAGAAGCTCTCGAAGGCTAGACTTCAAACTTTAAAAAATGACATTATTTAATTTAATTTGTAAAAAAAGAAAGTGCTCAATTTCATTTTATTAAGGATTTTATTTTTATACTGAGTCCATAAATTATTTAATACAAATTGTTCTACTTTAGGCATGATTATCAATGGGAAATAGTAAGATATTCGACTAAGTATTTATAAAAATAACTATAATATTTATCATCTCATATTTCTCTGTGTTAAAATGTCTTTATATCTATGAAAATGTAGTTTGTAAAATATATTTTAATGCTTATTATACTCCAGAATTAAAAAAAAAAATGGAATCAGACACCTTCTGAATTTTTTTAATCACATTTTGACCTCATTTTAAAATAGATTATCATGTTTACTTTGATTTTTTTAAAAATAAGAGATTCCTGTTTTACCTGCTATTTAATTTTAAGTGGTTTGAAATGTTAAATTGTCAAATAATAATTTGTAAGCTTTAAATATAAATATCTTTATTTGAAATGAAAGCAAAAATACGATTTTATTAAATCAATAATAAGTGTCAGTGAAAAATAATTTAATCCAAATTGTCAATGTTGGTTGTGATTTGATGCTTAAATATGTTTCACCATTAACCATACACTAATTGATAATTTTGATTTCTAATTATAATATTTTTTATCAGTAATTAGTTTAGGTAAAGGATTTTGATTTGTAATTATTATTAATTGGACTTTTATTAATTTATTGTTAATTGATACTTTTTTAAATTAAGTTTCGGTTAAACTAAGTTAGCAGCTTCGATTTTCAATAACCCCCCCTTGGGACAATCCTGGCTACGCCACTGTATTTAATAGAAAATTAATGTTTTTTTTAAAATAGAAAATTAGTGTAATAGGAACAAATCAATGGGGTCGTTTCACTTCGGACCTGGCAACAGCTCCGCTGTTTTGTTTTCATTTTTCTCGAATTACTTTTGTTTTGGTATTCGAACGTGAGTTTTCTAAGAATATTTTAGTTATTATTTTTTTGAATGTCAACTTCTTGCTTTGCTGTTGGATGTGTTAATCATTTATTAAAGAAAACTTGCATAGAAATAAAAGTTTCTTTTTCAGCATTCTGATCGTGAATAGAAACCGAAACAACCAATGAAATCGTAGTACGGAAAGAAAACGAAGCAATCAATGAACTCGTTGTACGGAGAGCGTGACATCATAAGAAACATTTCCATCAATTATAGAATATAATTATTGAAAATTTTATTGCTTGGATAATTTAAATCTCCTGATTTGTTGTACAGAAATTAAATGAAAAGTTCCAAATATTATATATCATTTTAAGAATATATTAGTGTACAGATAAATTTAACATTTATTTAATTTGTAAAAATTTAACTAAAAATATTCTGAATATAAAACTAATTGCATAGTAATTTGTAGAAACAAAAATTATAAATTTTAATTGGACGACATTTAAAAGTTAAAGCTCAACAATAAAATAATTAAATGATTTAATATTTCAAACTCCAACGGAGCTATTTCCTATTTTTAATTTAATTTACGACGTCGTACAGGCGAATCTCCGAAGTGAAATAAGTAAAAAAAAAAAATTGCATTTATGACGTTATATAAAATAGCAACCAATTTATGTAAAACATGTTTTACATATTAAAAAACAATTAAAATCTAATGAAAACAGAACAAAGCAGCCATTCCTGGATTTATATTTAGCATTCAGACAAAAACAGTAAAAAAAGGAGAAAATAATCGCCCCAGTTATTGCCGCCCTGCAAACTATCATATCTTCAGATACTTTTTTGTGGTTTTAAGAATAAAAAATAGATATTAAAAAAAGCATTTGACATGAAAGCCTACATATAACCATTCTAAATATATTTTTAAACTGAAAATATTACATCAAAATATTGCAAATCATTATTTATTTATTTACTACTACCATACAGAACAAGTCCATTTACAGGTAGAGGACAAAAACAAGACAGATCACAAATAGAAAAAAAAACTAAAAGGGAACACAAAAAAAAACGAGGAATAAAAATATTAAAATACAAAAAAGCCAGTAAGTAAAGTCAATTATAAAATATGGATAAAACAGAGAAGCCAGCAAAAAGTGTACAACAAGAAATAAATTAAAAGGACAAGATATTAAACAAGCATCTTTTCTAAAACTCAATACAAGACAAAAAAAATATATATATCAACATTATAAAAGGAAAGTTATTATAGTTTAGTTTAGTTTGAAATATCGTCGCACTAAAGCTACGCGAGGGTTATTGGCGACGGGCGTCGTAATTTTAAAAAAACCACAGTCGGATGATGAGCCGGCATATGAATAGGCACCCAACGTAACCGTTCGTTAAGTGCGACATCGTACGGAACGTCGGGACTTTGGAGCATATTTAACGTGCACTCCCTCTACACGGGGTATTATTCGCCGGACATTTTTGGCTGCACGGGCTGTTTATAGGTCGCAGTTATTTTGGCGATGCCCGGACCCGAACCTGAGACCTTGAAGGTTATATAGAAAAGTATCGCTATCTAAATATACAAGTCATAATTAAATTATCAGTAAAGTTTTCATCTCATCAACCGGAATGGAGGCTGGAATTATAGAAATTAAATTTATCATCTATCTCATACATCTCTCTCAATATTTATTCACTCCGCGCCAGTCGTTAAAATACCACCTTTATAAATATTGTAAGTTCAGCAACTTCACACAAAATTTTAACGTATTACATATATTGTTTAATATCATTGAGGCGATTGCCAGTAAATGTTATAAAATAAATAATAACTTACTTATTGATTAAATGTAGAAACTAGAAACCAATATCTTTATCTTTTGACATCCTCCTCTAATGAAACATGATCGTACAATGTTTTCCTGAGAAAAAAAGCGCGAAAACCTCCTGCCAACACTTATTTTATTAGCATAATAATCTTAAAAATAAGAGATGGAAAAAAATCATCTTTAGATGGCACGTGCCAGTAGAATTTCTTTGATTTCAGAGTAAAATCGTCGACATAAAGGCTCCACCCCACCACAATTTATTAACAAAGAAAGAATTCATTTCCTGTAAAATTGCGCAATATCGTGCGAGTTATTACCGATGAGAGTTGAGAGTATGATAGTTATTACCGATTTGTGAATACACCATATTAAAGCAACTCATAAAAAAACGACAAAAATAGAAAAAGATCGGCGCTAGACATCTTTACCAGAATCCGCGCGCTTTTTTTTGGATCCCCTTCCTCCACATTACAAGAGTTAAAATTTCTTTTACACAGATTTAGCAAATGCGAAGTGTTATTTCAAATAGAGATAGTAAAACCGTGCGCTATCGCCCAGTATAGGGGTGATAGTGGGTGAAAGCGCACGGTTTTGCTATCTCTATGGCATTTCCCTATGGTTTTTTTCCACTTTGGCATTATTTTTATTGTTAATAAAATATTAAAATTTGACTATAATACGGGTTCTGGGGGGGGGGGTTTGACCCTAAACCCCCCCGTGGTTGCGCGCCTGCCAGTCTCCCCTACTGGTAGTGTTTCATTTTGAAAATTAAATTGTTTTTTTAGTTCGTGTAAAGGGGATACATACTTTTGCTTTCTGATCGCCATTGAATAAGATTTAAGAACACTTTTTTAAATATGTTTGACTAAAACAATTTGCCAATTTTGGTAATAAAAGAAGAGCTAAAATTACGTACTGTTTTCAAGATCCAACCTGGTAGACCATCCTAGTTTTCATTAAAAAAAGATTGTTTAGAAAACGGTCATGAAAAAAATCCTATAGATGGGGCTAGTGCATGTGAAATTCGTTGCAGGTTTAACGTTCTGACACTTCGTTATTTATTATTTATAAAAGTTTATACAATAAAAAACATTTTGGTGAGCTTAAATAAATGGGGTGTATGTAGAAGCTAAAGGTATAAATAAGACAAATTATGGTAACACTGGATAATTCCGGCTCAAGCAGAGCTACGATGTGCTGCACCGTAACTTTTCGAAAGCGTCACCGATCAAAAAAAAATCTTTATCATCTAGGGGGTAGGGGTAGGTACATATATATTCCGGCTTGTGTGCTTGATCAGAGGTCCGCTTATAAAGCCTTCCTCAAGGAAGCACATAAAGAATTTTTTACTGTCACAGAGAAAGGAATATATACACCCAGGGCGAAGGCGGGAATCGACCCCGCACCCGTTACAACTTCTTTATCATCTAACTGCTAACACATCGAAATACTCGTTCCTTTCCACCTGAATTTTATTTCGCCTTTCAATGTATTCTTAATTTTCTATATCGGTTAAGTCCTCCTTATCATAGGACTCGTAGTAATCGGATATCTTTTCTGTTTACAAAACTGCTCGAACGCTATTGGTTGATGGAAGATAATCCAAGCATAAACCACCCTTAGTTGGTGGCTATGACCGTAAATGGTTCACATATTTGGATCGATTTAAAAAAATACAATTTAACCCGTGCGAAGAACGGGTATTTATTGGCTAGTGTTAAATAAAAGTACAAATTACAAACAAATTACAAAAGTACAAAACGCGCGGATCAATCAGATGAAGACAAAATAAAACGGCTGAAATTTCCTCTTCATCTGATTGCTCCGCCCATGGTCGTGACTTCTATGCAAGGAATGAGTTTAACTATAGTGCAGTGTGCTGTGACATCAAAGGCAGACGATTTGTTTTCCCATCAAAATATTTTCTTAAATTGAAAAACATATATTTAATTTATTTTTATAATTTTCTGATTTCCATAAAATTTTTAAAAGATAAAAGTAAAAGTTTTTTTTTTTAATATTAGGCAGGACAGTTATCATTTTCCTATTAGTACCTATTCCAGAACCTTGTAGCAAAAATTGTAAAATTCGAATGTTTCAGCTGATGTAACGCTTTTGTTTTCATTTTTCTGTGTACTGTGATTTCATTGGGTGCTTCGGTTTCACTCTCAAAATGACCGATGTAGATGAAAAGGAACTTTTCTTTGTATGCAAGCATTTTTTAACCAAATGCTTCGAACAACCAACAGCACAGCAAGAAGTTAGCGTTAAAAAAAATTTATATGTAAAATATTCTTAGAAAACTAATTTTCGAATACCACAACAAAAGTATATCCAGACAACAAATGAAAAAAAATCCGTTGGGGCTGTTGCCATCCACGACGTGAAACAACCATATTCTGATTTGATTTTTTTTTCTTTTTTTCACTTGCAATGAAAATGAATTATATTTGCATAGAATCACCCAGGTATATTTACATTAGATTTTGATGTCATTAAATATTAGATGCTGCTTTATCATCAATATTTTTACTACTACTTTCCTTTCTTTTTTAATTCGAAAGAATTTAAAAAAAAAATTATAAATAGGTATTGACATGCTGACGATGTCCATCTGTCCGTAACCCCTTTCAAAATCATTTCTATCCATTTAATCTTATGTTTTTGTTTTTTTTGCTATAAAGGTATGACCTAAGAGATTCCAACTTTCATACTTTCTGTCCGCCTGTCTGTACGTCCGGACGGACATCTGTTTACTATTTGTCGGCGAATTTCCGATTGAATTAGAATTGAAATTTAATTTTAAGTAATTTTAGGCTGAAATTTAACTAAAACGCAATGCGAACGATTCGCCTGCGAATAGGTTGAGATTCGAAGATTGTGTGCGTTTCCTAATTGAACTGAAACAAATCCTTCGCGCGCGAATGACGTCACGGCGGGAATGGTCTCAGACCATTCGAGCAATCGTGTGCGAACTGTTTGTTTACTGTTTTGGCACTCAATATAGGTGAAAAATGTCAAATATCATATTGTTTTAACTAGACCGGATACTTATTAAGCTATGCGGGGAAACTTAATAGATTTGTCTGATAATAAGTTTATTATCAAGTATCGTTTGGATAAAGAATCGTTCCAACTCGTTTGGCAAAAACAGAATAAATGAAAAGATTCGTCCTTTTGAACGATTCATTGAAAAGAACGTACGTGAAAGTTCGGGATGAATCCTAAAAGGAAGGGGACCAACCCATCTCTATATTTCCAGAGATTTTCGAATTATTTCATTGGTCAACTTTGCTGGGGCATATATTTTTGAAATATTTCATTGGTCAACTTGACGTAAAAAGAGGCGGGCGTAATGTTCTTGTCGATTGCACGAATGACACGCCCTTAAGCACGAATTTGCGTTGTTTGGGAAGTTAAATATCGTTTATCGAGAGCGTTCGTAGGGCCGAGCTTAAATCGATCGCATAGGGCAAACGTGCGCGAATTCGAAGCATTTCAGTTAAATTTCAGCCTTAGTCGTATTTACCACATCAACAATGGCATGAGAAACTTTACGTATTTAAAAATAATATTTGAAACAAAAGTTATTTTTGTCATAAATCAGTTTGGAATGACATCATAAAATGATTAATTGTTCATTATTTGTTTACTAAGAAAGAGGATTCTATTAAAGATTGAGGTTTTTCTGTTTGAGGTGCTGTAAATCAGTCTTAACTCAATATGTGTTTCTAGTTTCTTCGTAGTTTTCGCACACAAATGTGTTTTCCATTTTTCTCTACTTCTATTGGTTTTTGTTGTCTCACTATGACTTTTTTTAAAGAAAGTTATATTTTTCGTATTTTTGTATGATTGATAATAGCTTGAATACTTTAAAAAAATAAACTAAGCTGTTTGAGTTAATATAATCTATTAACAACGAACAACCCTTAAAATGTAAAATAAATTACACTTCCAGTAATCGGTAAAAATTTTTTAGCAAAAACAGCTTTTACTGGTTCAACCTATTTTTCGTTATGCCGTCAGTTTAATAACAATATTTTTTAAAAACGAAGTTAATTCTGAATGACGTTAGCCCCCAAACATAAAACAAAGCGTTTGTGCTCATTGTAATCCAGGCAGAAAGAGTAGTTCAGTTTTGGTTTAACAGGATCGACCTTCCCATGACGCTTTCCGCTTGTCGGCTTCATTTGTGCATTACAGCGCAGTTACTTTGTCCTATCCATTCTCCATCATCCCTCGTGTTAAGGGTTTCATTTCTGTTGTTTTTTTATTTTTAGTTGTTGGTTCTTGTACAATTGTATTATGCTCCCAACATGCATCTATAATAATCTATAACTCAACTCCAAAAATAATTTTTTTTTCAACATCCGTTTGTGTGAAGGCAGTGGCACAATTAGAGTATGACAGGCATGACATGTCTGTGAGCTGTGAGAGACAACTAAGGAGAACCACGAAAAAAAGTTCAACTTAAAAATAAAATAATGAAAATGAAACCGTATTTTCTACTGAAGAGGAGGGAACCATTTAACAATAACTTTTTTTTTTACTTTGAGGAATATTGTGATATTGAAATTAAATCGAAGATGATATTGAAATTGAATTTGCAAATTATGAACTTCTTGAAGAATCGAGTAGCTATAGCTAGGATTCTCAACGCTAGAGAGAGAGAGAGGGGGGGGGGGGAGAGAGAGAGAGAGAGAGAGAGAGAGAGAGAGAGAGGTGCGGTCAACGTGGCGGAAGCAACTACAATCTGATGCGCCGCTCCCTAACATTCTCCAATGCTCCAACTTTTGCTACGACTTATTGTTGCGTGTTGATAGAAAATTCGAGTGATTTGGGATAACCGCTGCTTAATCAGAAACATTTTAGGCTTTTGAACTTCTTTAATGGTATATTATGAATTAAGAATGGTCTGAGATACATTTTGCACTAAACTTTTTTGCATTTAGCTTTAGCATAGCAAGTTTTAAGGTGTAGAATTTAAGATTTTCCATAAATGTTCCACCTTAGTTTGTCAATTTTATCGAGTTTTCACAAGTAATAATCATGGCAATTTAGATTTTAAATATTTTTATTGCATTACTACCTTTAAGTAAGAGCTCTACATTCGTATAAAGTAAAAATAAACATTAGTTAATGTTAAAAAGTCGTTTTGGGACAGTATAGTATTGCAGACAATATTTTGATAGCCTGGCGTTATACGGAAACGTATAAAAACTGAATATCATTAAGTGTCACTCAGTTATGATCTATGGAGTTATAATTTCTACCTTCTGTAAAACATATCTACCTTCTTTTAAAACATATTTACAGACGATTTTTCTCCAGCTGTAGCACGACCAAATATTAGCTTAATTTCGGGTTTACTGCCGTGGGCAGGTAAACTGCAGTATCTAGATTAATGACTTGGACACAATTGACAAAATACTAAAAAACTCTAATCTACAAGAAAGTATACTAAATGACTCGAGGGAAAAAATGGTCCAATTCATTGTTGTATAGGTTCTGCAGTTTACCTAACCTCTAGGGTAGGGTAGGTACATATATATTCCGGCTTGTGTGCTTGATCAGAGACCCGCTTATAAGCCTTCGTCAAGTAAGACAGACACAGAAAGAATGTTTAATGTCACAGAGAAAGGAAGTACAACCAGGGCGAAGACGGGAATCGAACCCGCACCCGTTACAGCGCGCAGACTGCTAGCGTAATAGTCTGCGATCTAAACCACTTGGCCATCCGGGCCCCTCCTGACCTCGGCAGTTTAGCTAAGACGCCGATGAGCTATCGATTATAATTAGTTTAAGAGCGAATGAGCCCGACTGAACGTGGGTTTCCAAACCAAATTGCATCTGTGTTAACCCAATGGAAACAAATTATTAAATTTTTTTAGTGTTTTGATCAGATCTAGCAGACTGATTATAAATAACTTTTAATTTCGTTTGAGGCTATGTTTTATTTACAAAAGAATATGTCGATGGAAAAAGAGCCCTATTACAACGAAAAAAACTACAATATTTTTATTTATTCGGCAATCCAATCTTTATCCAAGAGATAGAAAATATGCGAACAGGCACGTAATTTAAAGGTTAGAAATATAATGCAAAGCAACTATTAAAATATTAAACAAGAAGTTCTAAATGAACTAAAATAGCTTATAATTTCCTGTTATTTATATACTTACTGATATTCTAATCGGAAAACCAGTAGGTTTGTAACAGTAAATGTCACCTACAAAAAAGCTTCTACACAAGATTTATACACATTAAAAAAAGCCGCCAACAAAGCATCCAGTTCTATCCGTTAGATTATTGTTGATGTGGCAACAGCGATTTAAATGATTTAAAATTTTATTCCAATGTTAATTCAATGGGAAATTCGCCGACAGACAGTAGGCAGATGTCCGTCCGTCAGAACGTACAGACAAATGGACAAATATTATGAAAGATGGGTATTTGAGGTCATACCTTTCTAATATATATATTTTTTAAGATCCGATGGATAGAACCGATTTTTGAAGGGGAGTACGGACAGATAAACATCGGCAGCATATCAATACCTACTTTTTAATCTTTTTAATTCTTTCGAATTAAAAAAAAAGAAGGCTAAAAATAATAAAATCAAAAACTATTGAGAAAAAACACGTTTATTCAGAGATCAAATGAAATCCACAAACTCAAATAATAATAATAATAATACAAAAACATTGAATAAATATACAGTATATACAAATTAACAATAAAACGTAGATAAATGCATAGGAGGTAATGTATTTATAAAATCACTTTTTAGTAAACAATTGAAATATTTAAATCAAATCAAAGAAAAAAAATTTTAATTAAAATATTTGGTGAAAATTTTGAACAATCAGGAAATACTTTAATGGGCATGTTTCAGATCTTGAGTGGCAACCGAAATTTTAATGGAAATAAATTCTTTCTCGAGTGTCGATTGGTGAGTCCATGTCACGTAGTAACAGATAATTAATCATTACCGATCACAAGAAAAATCTGCAAACAATGTCATCACCTGAAGCAAACCCGATAGATAAACTTCGTAACAGAGCAGTTAATAAATTTTGAGTTTTTATCTGGAACTATGGGCAAAGCTGTTTCATATACGAGGGCTGTTTTTTTTTTCAACCTCCGATGGGCTGTAACAAAAAGACGGGTCACGATACAAAAAAGATTTTTTTAACCTAAAGTAATGTACAATACTGCTTATTTCTCCATATAATCACCTTGACGATTAAAGCATTTGTCATATCTGTAAACAAGCTTTGAAATACCCTCTTCATAAAATGTATCCGCCAGTGATTTGAAGGGAGTTGTGACGGTTTCTTTGAGCTCCACGTCAACTTTGGAAGCACTACAATCCAATCCACTATGCTTTCAATAATTCACTTATGGTGAACCTTCCCTAAACACTTGGTCAACTCGCTGAACAATACTGATGTTCATGAAGAAGGGGACCAAGGAAGCAAGTCTGTCGCAACAGACGGTATTGTTCAGCAAGTTGACCAAGTCTTCAGGGAAACTCAAAGGTTCACCATAAGTGAATTATGGACTAGCAGTGGCTTGGAGGACAGAAAAAATTGACGGTAAGCTTCCAAATTTACTTTTTTTTAAACGAAACCGTCACAACTCCCTCCCAATCATTGGGGCTACATTTTATGAAGAGGGCATTTCAAAGCTTGTTTACAGGTATAACAAATGCCTTAATCGCCAAGATGATTATGTGGAGAAATAAGCAGTATTGTACATTACTTTAGGTTAAAAAAAATCTTTTTTGTATTTTGACTCGTCTTTTTGTTACAGCCCATCGGAGGTTGAAAAAAAAAACAGCCCTCGTATAATAGTAGAGAAGCTAAATCCCTTGCGGAAAAACCCTAAAAAGGGACAAATGATGCAACAACAAAAAGACGTTTCAAAACACTCAATTAACTTAACATTGAAATTAGTATCACTAAAAAGTTATTAAATATATACGAGTTAGCATAAACACTGATTTTCAACCCAACACATATTGAATATGTTCGATAATCATGCATAAAAATGTACAGTAGAACTCCAATTATCCGAAGCGTTGCCGAAAATCTGAATTTTAGGAAAAATTCCACACAGCGAATCTGTCATCACACAGCTTATCTGTCCTCCTATGCCCAGTATTTTTTTTTTGGCATGATATCCAACATTGACGAGCAGCAACATGTAGGCCAGGTATAAAAGTTTATAATTAGCATATAAACGTTTGCACTAACTGTACCTGCTTCTATATAAGGTACTCATCCGTCACATAAAAAGGCAATTGATTATTTATACATTTTCTTCCGATTAACTCCAATTATCCAAATTTCCAATTATAATAATGTGGTTAGGTCCCAATTACTTGGGTAAATTGGAGTTCTACTGTAACAGAAAATATGTCTCATGAATATGTCTACAACAATCACATGCTCCTATACACTTAAGACTTGACAGTCATTATGGTCAGACAGTTTTAAGTCGTGACAGTCATTGGTGGAAATCTGTACTATAAAATAGATAAGTTAAGCCTTATTGAAATAATAATGACTGAAACAAGGAGTGAGAACCTTTGGGGCTCTTGGTCAATGTTTAGATTTCCTAATGAAAAACCAGAACTTGATGAACGGTGAGTAAACTGGTGCATGCACACCGTTTTCAATTGTTCGTTTGAACTTATGCATGAAATTCTTCAGTAATTGTTATGGTTTCATAATAAAAGTACACTGTAAAAAAATTCTGTAAAAATACACCACATTTGCACAGCGTATTCAGCTGTATTTTATTGGAGATGTTGCTGCAAACACAATTTTACAGAAATTTGCTATGGTGTCTTTACTTGCGCATGTTCAGACGCAGAGATCTTGTTCAGTGTTCAGAATTTCTATTAGGAGGGGATTTCAAACTGGAAGGTTGCCGAGTCATATGTGCTTAAAAATTACAGTACACGTCTCGGCGTTACGTTTACCAGCAGGGATGCTGTAGTCTGATTGAATATTTGTTTACAGTGGCACGTTCTTTGGACATGCCTCCCAGTTTCTTCTCTTCCCAGAACTTAAATGTGCGTTTGAATATTTCGATGAAATTCGTCTGTGGTGGTTGCAGGCTCTCAGCAAACTCAACGTTACTTATTACAACGAACGTGCATCCTATTTTCTTTAGATATTAACTATTTATTTGAACCTTTCTGTGAAATTTAACGGATATTTTTACCGTGAAATATTCTTTAGACGTGCATCCCAGCTTCTTCAGAACCTAAAATGTACGTTTCGAATCTTTCGATGAAATTCGTCTGTAACGGTTGTTAGTTCTCAGAAAACTCAACGTACTTGGAACGTGCAACTTATTTCCTTCAGATATTATGTTCGTTTGAACATCTCAGCGAAATTTGTCGGTGACTGCCTTAATTTCTCAAATAGTTCTGTGAAATTCGTTGGTATCTGCCTTAGTTACAGCAAACTCAACGTACTCGGAACGTGCATCCTATTTTCTTTAGAAATTTAGTGTTCTTCTGAACCTTTCTGTGAAATTTGTTGGTGGCTGACTTCTTTGTTTCTCAACAACGTCCTTGGTGCAGATGTCCGCAACAATGCTCAATTGTGTCTCCTTCAGCTTCCTCTTGGCTGCTTGTTCTCCCACGCCAACGTCCTCTGGTTCAAGGACTTTGGATTCGTGGTACCACAGATACTGTTCGATGTGCAAGAAAGGTATGCAACAAGTGACGTAGCACAGACAAGCAAGGGCCACGGTGAAGACGATGTAGGCTGTGGCGTACATGGCCTGTGAAGTGAAAATAGAATGTTAACCTTATGGGCACGAAATTGAGATTTAAATTATAATTATTTTAAATTAATTGTTTGCTGTGCTATTAATAGTAATATATTAGGGCAACAAATATTTGGAGCATAAAATACACTGTATATCCTGAAATGATTTAAATTTTCCCTCTTTTCTAATTATAATTACTAAATTGCACAGACCAAATTTAAATTCTTTTACATTATTTTAATTAAGTTTTTTAGTCATTAATGTGCAAAGTCATAAATGTTAATACAAAACAATTTTGCAATTTGAAAAAAGCTTCAGTGTACTTTGCAAGACAAAACTGTATTTTGAAATTATAGAATTTGCAGTCATGAATACAGAAAATTTCCGTGTATTTTGCGGTTTCATTCTGGCAACTCAGTTGCGAGTTTAAAATCGTAAATATTTAAAGAATTTTTTTCACAGTGTATTTTCTGCTATGGGGCCGTAGTGAGCCTAGTGGTCAGCGTCTCGGTCTCGAGATCGAAAGGTCCCGCGATCGAGTCACGGTACCACTGAAGACTTACCGAGTATATGCGGAGTACGTGCTCGTTAAATCTGTTGGGTCCGAAAGTCCTGTGGTCGGTCATTGCGCAGTTTACCACGGGTACAGGCCCCTGGAGACTATTTCCCTCCCGTTCAGGGACATGTCTAAATTGTGTTGGTGGCGATAGATGGCAGCATCTGTCATGTATGTGTGTGTATGTCGTGTCCGTCCTTCTTGACGAAGGTTTATAAGCTGTCTTTGTGACCAAGCACACAAGCCTGAAAATATATGCCAACCAACCAACAATTCTACTATGGGATCGGGATGACATGCAAGATTGAACGATTCGAACAAGACTGAGCAAGGTTTGTACGTGGAAAAGTGGACAATGCTTCACGTAACTGTGGCCTCACTGTCCGCTTGACCATTCTACTTTAAACGAATTAGCTGCTCGATGGTTTGTTTGTATGGGGTTTATGACAACGGTTGACGTAACTATGACGTGACTGTAGGCAGGGTCTGATCTACTATAAGGCTCGTTAGGCCCGTTCCTAGGATCCCTAAATTTCAATTTCTTTCATGCTAAATGTTGTGGACCCTCAACATTTTAGTAAGTTTTATAAATTTTTTAGACCTCAATTTTTTTAGTATGATTTTAACTCAACATGATTGGTCTGATCACTGACCACTTTAGATGGTAATAAAAAAAATGTAAAATATATAAACCAAATATCACTATAATTAACACTTTCATTACGCAGGATTTTTGTTTTTCCGCGTAATATGTGATAGGAATGTCATTATCGAATTCTTAGTTGTACGGCCGCCTCAGCCGTTTTAGGAATGAAAGGGAAAAGGGCAATCATGCACACCAATTTACGTAAGGGGCCCCAAAATTTGTTGTGCCTATAGTCTGAGTTTTCCGAGATCAGGCCCTGACTCAAGGCGTGTCCGTTCCCAATCGTCCATTGCTGTTACCTGATCCAAGTGGGCCATGTACATCCTCTCTCTGAGCTGACCCTCGTGCAAGAACAGGATGAGTGGATGCAGCAGGTAGGTCAGGCTCGACAGACGGTCGAAAGGGATGAACACCTTCCACGACAGGATGGCGTTGATGAAACCTGAAGGTGGAAATTGTACGTGTTAAAGAACGGGAAGGGATGGAAATTTTTGTTCTAAATGTGGAAATTCAGCATTTTTTTAAAAAATCGAATCAGAATGTTTAGAAACGCCTAAATCTAAAATAGTTCTTCATTGTGTGCAATATTTACTTAATTACAGCGACCCAAAGTCAGAGATCTCAAATATGCCCGCGAAAAAGGATGAAAAGACGATGACGTGTTCAAGTTGTTCCGTGGCTCTGTTTTTTGTACCTAACCGTTACGACTTTACAGCATGTTAAGAGGTGTTCAAGTCACTAATTAACCAGTCGAACCTCGTTAATAGCTCGAGAAACTTTAATTCTTTTAGACAATAAATTAAAATAAATTTATTTTTGTGACATTGTTCAGTTTGAAATGACGTCAAATATATTTCACTACGAGATTCTTCGTCTGTTGATATGAAACGTCTTCATTCTATTTAAAAGCGAGTAATATTACACATTTATTCTTTAAAATATCGATTAATTTTTGAAAACGATAAGTAATAATTATTGAATTTTCGAAATAAAATTTAAATGAAACTAGCCAAATTTTTATTAGAATTAAATCACTATTGCCCATAGCCATTCGCCAACAATAGCCCGAGAAACTTAAATTCTTTTAAACAATAAATTTAAAAAAAATTTATTTTTGCGCCATAATTCAGTTTAAAATGACGTCAAATATTTTCACATCAAAGAGATTCTTTGATTGTATGTTGATATGAAATGTTTTCCTTCTATTTAATACGAGGAAAATTACATATTATTCTTTGAAATATAAATTATTTTAGCAAACGATAATTATTGAATTTTCGAAAGAAAATAAATGAAACTAGCCAAATTTAGCGTGTGAATGTTTAATATAGAATTAATGCTGTGTTTAGCCTGTTTATTCCTGTTCCACACAAATGCTGTGTAGAAGCGGGTTAAGTGACAGATTCTGTTACAAACCTACTTGTTTACTTATTGTTTGCATTATAACTTGGTAAATAATATTTTTGTAATTTCGTTTGCGAATTTGATTTTAAACAAACTTTTTCTTTTAAAATTCAACAAAAAAAATCGAAAATATAAAAAATGCTCAACTTCCTCATTTAGATTGCAAATGTATATGGGATTTGAAAAATTCGACATGTCACAACTTTAGGGTGACCAGACGTACTTCCTTACGCAGTTCAGATTAGTTTGTAATTCAACTATCTACCTATAAAAATTGTGCAAATAGTTTCCATTTCATTTTTTATAGTTATTTCCTTAAAAAAAACTATGTAAATAAAATATTATTTATAAAAAATTTAGGATGATTTAATGGTTGAAAGTTAATAACTGAAAAAAATCTGACAGACTACACTATTTTAATAAATACATAAACCTGCGCTGTGAGTACAAAATATCGTCACTCAATATCAACAAACCAAACATCACAAATCGTTTTTCGAATCATCTGCGACCTTTATTTGATTGTCGACCAAATATGTTCCTGTGAACCAGTTCTTTGAATTCGACAATAGATGTTTTTTTTAACAATGTAAGATTATCTTTGTAATGCTGCATTTTGCCAAAACTAATTACTTTAAAGCTTACAAAGGGCTACAGAAATAGGATAAGGCTGTCTAGGATATAAGAGCTAATTTCATTTTTATTAAAGTCCGGATTCTAAATATGAAATCAGTTTTTCTCTAACGCTCTACTTTTTGAGATAGTCAGGGTTTTTGTGTCAAAAATGGTTCGAAATAAATGAAGAGTACAGGAGGAAAAGAGCTTGATTTCGTAGGAATCTTTCCGTATTCTTTTGTGCTTGGCGGACATTGGCGACAGGAAACCGGTTTTTCTTTCGGTTCTTCTTTCACGGTACAAACGTGTGCCTCGTGTCCACTGATCTCTGGCGTGAACCAGGGTTGCCGTGAGAGAAAAACAAAGTGAGTTAGAGGTTTTCTTACACGAGTTCAGGCGATGACTCGCTATTGTTGCCAAAGAATCCTGGTGCAGACAGACTCCTAGGAAATCAAGCTGTTTTTCACCTGTACTCTTCAAATAAAAAAAATATTCGTTTTGGAAGTTTTTTAAATATAACATGTGCTTCGTACGCATAACTTTTCAAGGAAAAAAACAATGAAATAGGCCTTACTTCCATATCCATTGGCACAAGCATAGACTACCCAAGACAAGCCTAAAGCCCACACTCCCCTATGTAGCGAGGCATAGATGGCAGAAACCGAAGTTTCCATGGGTTCTCCATGTCTGTAGCCGTACAAACCACATATGACGGCCAAGTTGCATATCGCAGTGATACACCAGAGTAGTAAAATAGTGGTCTGCAAGAAAGAAATTAGCAACTTTAGTAATTGTAAGGCTATGTCCTCTCTCACTACGACATCAAATGCCACAAAGGCAACAAATACAGAAAAACTTGGCGACCGCCAAGGGCGCCAAGCGATGAAATAGCTTCGGGGCTGACACTGCCAAGTCACCAAGTTTGTTTCCATTTGTTGCCTTTGTGACATTTGTGGCGTAGTCAGGACACAGCCTTACATAGACAATAAAATTTCTTAAGTTATGTGCCAATTCGAAATCGCCAAAACTGAAAAATAAACTATGGGTGTGAAAGATCACACGAATTTCAATTACCACTCAATAATTGTTTTAAATACACCAAGTTTTGGAAAAGGAGGGTTTCGTTTTTCAGCAATATCTTAAAACTTAAAAGTTCTACACTGCTCAAAACAATTAGGGGAGTGCTTGGTTTAAACCCTTTTCACTCCCAATGATTCCATTTGGAATCATCAGCTCTTGCGATTTTTCTTCTCACTAAGTTGAGTTCGCACTTCTTTATCGTTAGATAGAATAATCATGTCTTTTGAAGAATTAAATAATATTTGTTTTAATTAAATGAAAATATGAAAAACATCTATAATAATAAAAATGAAGTTTTGTGTGTTTGTTTGTTTGTGGGTATGTCTCTTATAGACTCATAAACTAGACATTTGTTTGACTCGTAACTTGGCACAAATGTGTAGTTCATACTTAGATTATGATTTTTGAACTTTCAGAACTCAAAATGTTCTATTTTTAGAGAAAATTCGAATATTCTGAAAAAAATACACCACTTTCGCTCAAATCCGATCATTTTTTTACTTTCCTGATGCCATCTGCTGAAAAAATTAAATAAAACTTTTAACGAAAATATTTAAAATTGAAAATGTTTATTTTATTCTGTTGTCATTACCTTCAGAAACTAAATTCATTATTTGAAAAATAATTTATATTTTTCAAGTGACGTAATTCCGTCCAGTCTTCATTCTATTCTCCATTTTATTGTAGTTTAGGTGATCGATTTCTTCATTGATGGTTCTGTTGATTGCAAAAATGTGCATATTTAAGCTACTTCCGTGAATTATAACTATGATGGTTGTTCAAGGCCATCATACTAGAGCTACATTTTAGGGTTTTGTTTTCATTTTTTCGCCAAATACGTTGCCAAACTCGCCAAATTCTTACCTAAACGCGCCAAATAATATATATATTTTTTAAATTTATAAGCTGGTTTGTTGTTCGAAGGCCATTGTGGTAGAACTGTATAATAAGAGTGTTTGTAGCTATATCTCTTTTCTCGCCAAATTCTTTCCAAAAAAGCGTTCAAGGCCATCGTACTAGAGCTACATATTAAAGTTTTGTTTTCACTTTTTCGCCAAATATTTTGCCAAACTCGCCAAATTCTTACCTAAACGCGCCAAATAATATATATATATTTAAATTTATAATCTGGTTTGTTTTTTGGAAGGCCATTGTGGTAGAGCTGTATAATAAGAGTGTTTGTAGCTATATCTCTTTTCTCGCCAAATTCTTTCCAAAAAACGCGCCAAATGAGCTTTATTTGTTATGAGGAAAATTTATGAATGCATTTATAGCGTATTTTTTTATTTTGGATTTTTAAGGTAATATAAGTAAAAGTATTTTATACTTTATAACGAGCGGGAATAATAACATAAGTTTATTATCCTATAATGGATTAAATTGTACATATACTTGGATCAATTAAAACTTTTTTTTAGTCCGTGCGAAGTACGGGTATTTATTTGCTAGTAGTAAAATAAAATTCACCCCCAAACATTTTTATGAAATAAATTGACCCTAAATTCTTCACGCTTGTATTCTTAGATGTTTAAAAATGGATTTTACCAATTTTTTACAAATAAAGTTTTGAAAAAATTATTGTTATAATTTATTCAAAAGTTATGATTCCAATTTTCCCCCCTTAAATTTTAGTTTAAAAAATTAAGATTTTTCTTCCCGTTTTTTACCATTTCTTTGCGGTTGTATAATGAATCTATTTCACAAATTTTAAATTGTTAGTATAAAAATAAAAAGTAGGACCTGAAAGGGTTAACAAAAGTACTCAAAGTGCTCTTATTGAAATGACCTTATAAGGTATATAATTCCCTTTAAATGCATTTTTTTATTGTTTGGTAATTGAAAATCTTGTGGTATTACACACCCTCGCTCAAAAATAAAGTAAAGAATTTTTACCTTCTTGAACTGAATCTTTTTATAACGATTCATCATGAATCCTAGTAAAATACCGAGGCAAAACGGAGCGACGTGGTCGTAGGCCTGGATGAACAGCTTTTGCCATATAATCTTTATATTTCTGTAATAAAAATGCATTAAACTCAAAAGATTATGAAATATATATAAAAATGTTTGTGGTTAAAATGTTATTATGTAATCTATAGTTAGTAATTGGACAGTGAAAACTACCGATGCATGAATAAGTTGCATTTAAAAAAAATAATTAAATAAACGGTACAACTTTTAGTTTTGTTGGTTGGTGGTAGACATATATATCAGGTTGTGTGCTGTCAGCGACCCGCTTATAACCTCGTAAGTAGACAGAACAACACACAACCACACACATAAGTGGATCCATCTAATTTTTAGAGACAGAGCCAACTAGAGGACCCCAAATTTTAGTTTTTTAACGTTAAAAAAAATTGTTTTTCATTTTAGCTTCCACACTACGTTTATAACGTAAAAAGTTGAAGGTATTATAATCATACAGTCTGTCCATCTGTCACCCACTTTCATAGCCCAAACTACAAATGCTACAGACAAGTGTGATACGTCAAAAAATTCAGCGCATCATTTATTAGAATACATTGAACATTTCAGAAAAGAATTCGAATTCGAAGTACTTCAATTATTTAAAAAACTGCAAATTGAATGCTCATTTAAAAAGCATAGGAAGCCATTTTTATTAGAATTAAATCACCATTGCCATTCGCAACAATCGCTCGAGAAACTTTAATTATTTTAAACAATAAATTAAAATAAATTTAATTTTGGGACATCGATCAGTTTGAAGTGACGTCAAATATATTTCACAAAGAGATTCTTTGTATGTTTATATGAAATATTTTCATTATATTTAAAAAAGCGAGGAATATTACATATTTATTCTTTGAAATATAAATTAATTTTTGCAAAAGATAAGTATAAATTATTGAATTTTCGAAATAAAATAAATGAAACTAGCCAAATTTAGCATGTAAATGTTTAATATAGAATTAATGCTGTGTTTGGCAAACTGTTCTGTCTGGTGTCTGTTACAAACCTACTTGTTTATTGCAATAAATTATCAAATGGATTTTAACCCCTTTTTCATCAAAAAGGCATAACAAACAGTTTTTCATTCTGTCTATTGTTTATTTGGTTCAGCGTTGTGGTTACGACAGCACGGCGATGAATATAGTCCTCCCACCACTTCTTAGCATCTATGACGTGTGTTTTAGACGAGTCCAAACTACCACTCGTAAAACGAAAAGGGGTCAGGAAGATTTTGGTTTAAGCCAGAGTTACTATATTTGGCGGTGCATTGCTTTTGCAGGTGCATATTTCTTTAAGGTTTAGAAACAGTTTCTCAAATGAAGGGCAGTTCGAACTTGCATGGGTTCACGATTATTTGCATAGCTATTTTTTAACTTATAACCTTCCCCGAAGTGATACTGAATATGGTAAATAATACATACTACAGATGCAAATATATTGACGATTAAGTCAATATAGAAAAGAAATGCACGAGCAATTGATGACGACCTTCAGCAATTAACTATAATCATCCTTTTACTAATAACCTATGTGTAGTTTTAGTGTGACACGTTATTTCCAACCAAACTAACCCAACAATCCGCAGGCTCGCCAAACACCATGGGATTGGTAACCCTGCCTCCTATAGGTTATCTACCTTTTTACAAAGTGGACTGTTCCACAATCAAAATATTTGGGATGCTAAGTTGTGGCAGGCGGACTGTACATGTATTTCATATAAACATAAAAGCAGATTATATGGTAACGATCTATTTGATATTTTTGTTTAGTTCGTGAAAGAAAGAGTATTTATTTGATAGTAATACTAATAAATTTACACTCAGGAGTATCAAAAAGAGATTATTTTTTTCTCCGAAAGAAATTAAACGGGAATGCTTTCAATCAACGGATATTTTTATTTTCCAAAACGGAGAAAAATATATATAATGGTGTCCATTTATGGAAATAATCAGGCAGCAAAACTAACAATTAAATTTCCGTCAACAATGAATTATTTTATTAAAATGCAAAAACTAAAAATTTTATAGGAGAAATTCTTCTAATGGACATGCCCCTTTTTAGCTTCCACCCTACGTTTATAACGTAAAAAATGGAAGGTATTATAATCGTTCAGTCCGTCTGTCTGTCCGTCACCCACTTTCATAGACCAAACTACAAACGCTACGGACAAGTGTGATACGTCAAAAAATTCAGCGCATCGAAATTAGAATACATTGAAAATTTCAGAGACGAATTCGAAGTACTTCAATTATTAAAAAAAAAACCCTGCAAAATTTAATGCTCATTTAAAAAGCATAAGAAGCTATTTTTATTAGAATTAAATCACCATTGCCATTCGCAACAATCGCTCGAGAAACTTTAATTCTTTTAGACAAAAAATTAAATAGATTTATTTTTGCGACATCGATCAGTTTGAAATGACGTCAATATATTTCACTACGAGATTCTTTGTATGTTGATATGAAAATTTTTCATTCTATTTAAAAGTGAGGAATATTACATACAAATTAATTTTTGCAAACGATAAGTAATAATTATTGAATTTTCGAAATAAAATAAAAGAAACTAGCCAAATTTAGCATGTAAATGTTTAATATAGAATTAATGCTGTGTTTGGTGTCTTTTTACCTGCTAAACACAACTGTTGTGTGGAAGCGGGTTAAGTGACAGATTCTGTTACAAACCTGCTTGTTTTAAATTAAGCTTTTGAATTAACGTTTTAAACGTTAGAAAATGCATCGTAAAAGTTATATTATGATCAATTACTAAATATAGACACTGGCGTTTTTTATCCATCACCCTGTAATTAGCAAGTATATTAAAATTTCAGACACTTACATGAAACTCAAGAAATAAAATGCTGGTGCTGGTGGCAAATCCTTCATTAAAGTCACCATGGCTATTGCTATGCTGCTGCCTATGATGATGATTACGTTAACAAAAATTCCAAGGGTTGCAGACCTTAAAATGAAAAATTTGTATTCATAAACAATAAATTAAAATGCAAAAAAAAATTAAAAAATTGGATGCAAAATATCATTAAAATTGAGTTAAAGAAAAATAGTCATAAAAATGTGGTTAAAGAAATAAAAATAAACACATTATAAAAATAATACATTAATAACAATTTATTTTAAAAAATATTCATAAAAATTTAGTTAAAGCAAAATCTTTAAAAAAAAATTTTATTGAAGCAAGACATAATTTTTTTTATTTAAAGTAAAATAATACATTAATAACAAAATATTCATAAAAAATGAGTTGATGCAAAATATTCATAAAAATGTAATTAAAGCGAAATTTTCATAAAAATGAAATCTAAGCAAAAGCTAAAATTCAATTCCATCCGTTCACATAGTAGTAACTAAAAATATGATATTAAATATATATTTTTGTGTTAGAAATGGTCTAGTTTACAAATTAAATAATACTAGGGGGCACGCCCCCTTCTCGCTATCGCTCGCCAACCCCCGGGAACTGCTTGCGCAGTTCCCTTTGGATCGCTTCGCGATCCAGGCTCGCTTCGCTCGCTCACCGTTCATTGAAATATTTTAGTCTAGCCTTAAGGGTTAATCTTAAGGAACATGACCGGCAATTTTTTCGCCCAATTCGTATTATGGCAGCCATTGGCTACAAAAATCGCCAAAGATTGTATTTTAAGTGAATAACTATCAAATGGTTCAGTTTTTTTCTATGTATTCTGTTTGCATTAGAGAATTTATTTTGCTACTTTGTTTATAAGTTGATCCTGTCCATTTATTTCATCGTTAAGAATTCTTAAATCATATAAATATATTTAAAATACTATTAATCATTAATTATTAAAATAACTGAAATTATTTTTTGTGCACATTGTTTTTGAACTTGCAGCAAACTGTTGAGTTCTGATTTTCTTATTTTAAAATATCGCTACGATCTACGATCGCAAATGCCACGATAATTTTTAATAAGGAAATCTTTCATGTTCTCTCAGCAGACATTTTCAGTTTTGAACAGTAAATTAAGTAATTATTTGTTGTCATTTCACAGACTTGGCAAACGCACGGTTTGTTGTCATTTTGACTTGGCGACATTTTTCGACTGGCGCCACATCCGGACATCTTCTTTTAGGTTGACCGCCTTTAGTTGCCTTTTAAAAATAAAATAATTACAAATTAATGCTTATAAATTAATGGTTATTATTGAGAACATATTTCGCTGCTTGACTAAGATCCATATGTAAATAAACTGGAAACCGTAGTAGCCGTCAACGCCTAGAAACTATATTTTAAACCAATTTGAATTTTTCCTATTTTATTAACAATTGTGTTTGGTACTTCAGTCAATCGAAATTATAATTTAAATTTCCAAACATTAAACGTCCCTAATATTATGCATGTTTAAATTTGAACTTACTGATTCTTCACACAATATGTACGGTTGTTTTTAGTTTTTTGGCCTTATTGCAGCCATTCCCGAAATTGTCAATCCTTGTGTTATTTCGTAGTGCTTTTCTCAAAAAAATACATTCAATGTTTTCTGCCGTATCGAACTATGTTTTGTGCATAATATTTATAGTTATTTTTCCCTTTTTCAAGCCATTCCTGAAGAAACACTTTTTTGTTGTTTTCAGTCGGCCATTTTGAAATTAGTAGTATTTTTGTTCATTTCGATTGTTGCCATTCCAGAGACAGAAATATAAGGAAATTTGGGCGCCGTATAAGAGTATTATATATATATAGATTTAAAAAAAAACTTACTTGCTTAGAAGGTAGAACAATATAGGAGCCAACAGCATCATATGAAACAAGCAGCAAACCAGCCATGTGTGGGGCAAACACTAGAAATTTATAACTTTAAAATGTCAAAAATTAACAAAAAATATCAGCATTTAAAGGGCCTTGAAAGCTAAATACATTGTACATAGATGCGTTATTATTTTAGTCACTATATATTCTTTTTAAGGGCTTAGCCATCAATTTTGGGGTGCTGGCATTTCAATAGATAATTCAATAGATAGATTTTCTTCTTATATAATTTTGTATACAATAAATGAAGATCCTAGAAGCTAAGGAGTATAGTTGACTGCACATTGATAAAGAGAAAAACTAGGTTAGTGGGATCCCAAGAGGGAAGCTGTTGACAATGGAAGTTGTACTTATAACATTCAATAGATAGCATCATCATACAGTGATTCTCTAGCACCCCTTTACCACAACGATATTTAACTACATAGCAACTGCACTTCACTTCAATACTAACCAAGTGTTTTCCAATAAATTACTTATTTCCGTTAAAATGACAATTGAAGACAAAAAGGTGAAAACGACAAAATGAGCTTTATTACACTTTCGTTAAAAACAGTTCTTGCAAACGATAAAAAAGATATACTTAACTTTAAGTTTACGCAAAAAGGGAATCTTGCTATCTTTAAAGGATGGAATAATATGTTCATTGACACAAAAATCTTAATTTTTCAAAAATGTCACTTAACACGATCTCCTACTAAGCTCTTCAATTATGCCTCCGACAAACGGTGCCTCAATGGCGAGGTTTGTTCTGGGTTTTTTTGTGTGCTCAACTGTACATATGACACCTAAATTCAAAAATTAATTAAAATTCCGGTATTACAACGTTAAATCCGGAGAGTTGTCCAAGTGTGCTCTTACGGTGTCGTCCGTGGGCCAGAAGTTGTTGACTGCCAGCAGGTTCATCCACCACCTCTCGCGGCAGTTCTTGATGTTGGGGCTGACCACATCCCTCCAGATGGGCCCGTTGCCGAACAGCGAGAGCAGCAGGAACAGGCTGATCACGATCACCTGGGATAAGGTGAACCTGGCAACGCAGAGAAAAAGGGGCGTCCATAAATGATATTTATAGGGCTGTGGGGAGCCTAGTGGTTAAGATCTCGGTCTCGGGATCGGAAGGACCCGCGATCGAGTCTCGACACCTCTGAAGACCCACCGATATGCATGAGGAGTACGTGCTCGTTAAATCTGTTGGGCCGAAAGTCCTGTGGTCGGTCATTGCGCAGTTTACCACGGGTACAGGTCCCTGGAGACTATTTCCCTCCCCTTCAGGGACATGTCTAAATTGTGGAGGTGGCGATAGAGGACAGCATTTGTCTTGTATGTGTGTGTATGTCGTGTCCGTCCTTCTTGACGAAGGTTTATAAGCTGTCTTTGTGACCAAGCACACAAGCCTGAAAATATATGTCTACCAACCAACCAACCAACCAACCATCATATGTATAGGGGTAGAGCCGAATACTATGACCAAATCTCACTGTAGAGGAGGAGGGTCTCGTCAATTATCACGTTCACGTAATTTTTTCATCTCAAAAAATGTCAACGTAAAATAGCAAGAAAATTGAGTTAAATTTCAGCAAAATTGTCGAAAAATCTCCAAATCCACATCACATGATCTATGGACGCCCTTAACGCTTTCGCTATCCCTTTAAAAACCGGCCATCAGATGGCGCTGATTTAAGTTTATGAGACTAAATTTTAGAGTTTTATCGAAAAAATGCCTTAAAGAGCATCAATGCCAGTAACTCCTTAAAAACAATGTCATTTTTTATACAAATAACGAATGGTACAAGTCAGCTGCTTCGGTATTGATATTTTTGAAAAGCTTAAACATTCTCTTTTATACCCGCATGATCGTGATAGCTCGGTCTTAAAGGGCTATTCAGGATTTTTGTTTCCGCGTAATATGTGATAGGAATATCATTATCGAATCCTTAGCTGTACGGCCGCCTGGGCCGTTTTAGAAGTAAAAGGGTTAAAGCCACACATTCAGGCTCGTGTTTCAAGATGGCACCTTTTCATTGGTGATTTTGTTCAATTACATTTGTCACTATCAAAAGTCGCCAATGACCGGACGAGACCCTATATCTTACTACATTCTTACCTTGCCACACGCACATCTATATTAGCCAAGATAAAATAAATAAGGGCGGATGAGCCCGATTGTCAGCGGGTCTCCAAACCAAAATGCCTCAGTTTTAATCTAAAAGGGAAAACACGATTTTCTAAGCCCCATTTCTCCGGCTGTATTGAATATTTTTACAAACGGTTTTATTTATATGATTAATGTAAGGGATTTACTTTGTCTTTATAATCCCACTTTTTGAACTGGTTTCTATTTTTTTTTAAATTTTCAATAAATAAGTTTACACAAAATATTCGAACCCATTTCAAAAAGTGGGATTATAGAGACCTGTAAGTCAGCTGCATTTATCATAAAAAAAATTTGTAAAAATATTCAATACAGCCGGAGAAATGTGGCTAAGAAAATATATATTTTTCTATTGGAACACACAGAGATACTTTGGTTTGGAAACCATCCCAGAAATACACTGCTCAAAACAATTAGGGGAGCACGTTTCGTACTTTTGTTAACCCTTTCAGTTCCAACTTTTTATTTTTTATTTTAAAAATCCAAAAATTGTGAAATAGATTCATTATGCATATAGAATGAAATGGTAAAAAACCGGGAGAAAAATCTTAATTTTTTAACTAAAATTTAAGGGGAAATATTAGAATCATAACTTTTAAATAAATTATAACAATAATTTTTCAAAACTTTATTTGCTAAAAAATAAGTTAAAAATCAATTTTTAAACATCTAAGAATGCAAGCGTGAAGAATTTAGGGTCAATTTATTTCAAAAAAATTTTGGGAGTGAATTTTATTTTACCATGTTTTTCCTATTTTTATTTAATTAAAACAATTTTTTTTTAATTTTTCAAAAGGCACGACTCTTCCATCTAACGATAAATAAGTGCGAAGTCAACTTAGTGAGAAAAAAAATCGGAAGCTGATGATTCCAAATGGAATCATTGGGGGTGAAACGGGTAGGGTAGGGTAGGTACATATATATTCCGGCTTGTGTGCTTGATTAGAGACCCGCTTATAAGCCTTCGTCAAGTATAAGACAGACACAGAAAGAATTTTTACTGTCACAGAGAAAGGAAGTACACCCAGGGCGAAGGCGGGAATCGAACCCGCACCCGTTGCAGCTCGCAGAGTGAAACGGTTTAAACCATGCATTCCCCTAATTCTTTTGAGCAGTGTATTAACGCATAGCGATAGTGTGGTTATAGCAATTTTTCCAAAGTAGCGTGTCGATCGTGACGGACTCTATGATTACGATCCTCAGGAAACCCGGGCTTTACACTTTCACTTTAGTTGACAACCAGCATATCAAATCGTTTTAAAAATCGATTGTGACCTTGATTTGATAGTCGACCGATATGGTCTTACGAACCAGTTCTTTTAAATCGTCAACAACCATCGGTTAGGCTTTTCGAATAAACTAAGATGATCATTGTAAAGTCGTACTATATCTAAACTGATTATTGTAACGTTAGGGATAAATATTAAGCCATCTGTTTTCGTAGGGTTCCGGACACAATCTCGAAAGCCGAAATTCCGACAAGCCAGAATCCCGAACGCCGAAATCCCGAAAGGCCATAATCCCGACAGGGACGAAATCCCGAAAATAGATTTTTTGTCCATTTCTTGATTTTTTAAAAAAAATATTAGAGATTATTGTGTGTGTGTGTGTGTGTGAGTGAAATGAGTGAGTGAAGTGAGTGAGTGAAATGAGTGAGTGAAATGAGTGAGTGAAGTTAGTGAGTGAGTGAAATGAGTGAGTGAGAAGTGCCTCTAGGCTAAAGAAACAAGGAACTTTTATATAATTTTGACTCATATACCTAGCAAATTGCAAAAAAATAATCTGATTTTTGCAATACATATTTTGTTCCAACATTTACTTTAAATAGCTGATACTATTAATATATTTAATTTAAAAAATAATCTTGAATATTTACCTCGTATACCACTTCACTAAGAATTTGGGTATGTGAATGGTAACTTTACCTCCTTTCATTCTTTGAAATAGTTTGAAGGATAGCTGTAAACCTCTAAAAATAAAAGAAAAAAAATCATTTTTAATTGATTTTAAAATAAATCAAAATAAAATTTCTATATATAACTACCAATTTATTATAATTATATACATTTACACATGTTTCAATACAATCAATCTGTCCGCATGTTTCAGTTAACGCAGAAAACTTCCCGCTTTAATTACATGATTTCATTGGTTGTTTCGGTGATTGGTGGTATGGGATAGTAATAGCTCCACCTACTACACTGTTAAAAATGTTGTGCTTGGTTTCACCATGATATTGGTTCCTAGTAGCTACAACGACTGTGTGGTGAAATGTTTCACCTTATTTTCGGTGTTTGGTTGAACCATTTTTCTGGATTTGGAAACAAAAACCTGAGAAATGGTTCAACCGAATACCAAAATTATGGTTTAACGTTTCACCACACAGCAGTTGCAGCTACTAAGCACCATATTTTTGGTGAAACAAAGTGCTTAATTTTTAACAGTGTACATTGATTATAGATGACACATGGGCACAGAGCACCAATCGAGGAAGCAAAAATAATTGAGTAAAATTTTATTTTCATTCTATGGAACTGTTTCCACTCAATACGTGAAAAATACATTGCAAAATTAAGGTCAGTCTTGGCTGCATTCGTAATGATCGATAAAAAAAGTTTCCGAATTACGCAAAATGGTTATTAAAAATCCGATTTTTACACTACAATTTTATTATCAGACGCGTGCGAAAAGTTATACTTTTTAGATACAGTGATAAAAAATTACTTTTTTTCACCCAAAAGCAGTGAAAAAAAGTAATTTTTTTTCACTCTTTTCAAAAGATGCCAACATTTAAAGTAAAATTTCTATTTCATAATATTTATAAAATCCTCTGCTTTATTTATAAATATTATGCGCGTGAATGTTATTATTATTTTATTTTTGAATCAGTATCCATGTTCAAATGTTTGACTTTAAACTATAAAATAAGTTTGCCTTTTGTAGTTCCAGAGATTTATCGATACCGATCTTCTTTACGTAAAAAAAAATTAGCACGTGAATTATTTTTGAACCAATGAGATTTGATTTTTTTTCACGTAATTATAAAAAATAGTGTATGAAACATGTGTGAAAAGTAAACTTTTTAAAACACGTGTGTCATTATTTCCACTAGTTTAAAAAGTAATAAAAATTAATAAAATCCACTAGTTTTAAAAAGTGTTACTTTTCACACTTGTTGCATAAATAACTATATAAGGCGGCAATATTAATCGTATCCTTAGTTGGGTTTGCTAATTTTTAAAATTGTAGACAAATTTATCTTAGCTCAATTATAAATTCGATTTAAGTCATTTTCTTTTATAAAACCTCAACATTTTAAGAATTAAAATTCAAATAAATTTGTTTTGGAAATGTAACTTACGCTATAAAGAACAAGGTATCAACTCCAGCAGAAGCATTGGCAAATATCGTAAACCACCATTCCTCCATGAACTTATGGAAATAGAACGCACTACCTGGAAATGAAATAAAGAATACAATACTAATATTTTTAAAATGCATTTATGAAATTCGTTACTTTAATCCATTCACGACGATTGGGAAAAAAATATGCCACGCAAAAATGAGCCTTCTGCTTAAGTTTATATAAACAGATAGAATATAAAACAAATGAAGACCACGGTTCTAAAGAATTTACATGGGCGTAATTAAGTTACACGACAAACGAATTTTAAAAACTTTAGGTCAACGTTTATTAGGTAACTAAAGTTAAATTTTTCCGAAGAATTTACATTATCTTTGTAGACTTTTTAATATACTAAAACCGTAAAATTCAATCAAAAGGTCCCTACCTTGCCCCCATTTTCTCCAAATGAACAATGAAAAGGAAAACAGGGGTTTATGAGTGTTACTTATAAGTACCGCTAGTAGATAAAGGGTTAACTACCGTTAGGGGACTTTCTTATTAATGAGTGTGAGACACAATTCCGATGGTTGAAATCTCGACTAGCCAAAATGCCGACAGCGATACCCTGACGAGCCATAATCCCGACATCAAAAAATGCAAAAATATTAATGCAAAAACTAGTAATTAAATTGCCCTTAATTAAGCATAATGGCATTAATTTATTATTGTTTTGTCGATGTTTTCGAAGCTGTCAGGAAGTAGTCCTATAGTTAAACTCATAGTTTCCTTGCACAGAAGCCACGACCATGGGCGGAGCTATAAAACGCACGGAGCTATCAGATGACGAGAAAATTTCAGCCGTTTTATTTTGTCTTCATCTGATTAGCTCCGCCCATGGTCGTGGCTTCTGTGCAAGGAAACTATGAGTTTAATAATAATCGAAATTTTTCCTGTCGAGTTATGTCTCATCGGGGTATCGGCTGCCGGTTTTCTGGTTTGTCGGGCTTTCGGCTGTCGGGTTGTGTCTGGTATCGCTAATTAATTTCATTTTACAAAACTCATAAGATCTTACGATATTTCAGGAAGTGGAAATCTTGGGGAGTAGCATACGTCCACACCACGATGTATAAGCAGACGGAGATGAACTTCATCCCTCGGATGCATCCGATCTCGGAGAGGTCATCCTCATCCACGCAGAACAGCTTGCGGGCATTTCGATGGAGAGAAAAGGACACCAGGGCATCAAGCAGCTTGCCTGGAAAAGGAAAAAAATTAGGACAAATTCAGTCCGATGAACATTAAAATTCATCGATTAATTTTAAAAAAAGTTATCGATTGATATTTAGAAAAGGTAGGTTTTACATCGATTAATTTAAAAATAGTTATCGATGAATATTTAGAAAATGGTCATTGGTTAAACATTAACAGAATAGTCTTCGAATAAACATTTAGAAAAATAGTCATCGATTAAACATTTAAAAAATAGTTATCGAATGAATATTTAGAAAATGGGCATTGGTTAAACATCAACAGAATAGTCTTCGAATAAACATTTAGAAAAAATAGTCGATGAATTAAATGTCATGTAAACATTAACAGAATAGTCTTCGAATAACTTTAGAAAAATAGTCATCGATTAAACATTAAAATTTATCGATAATATTAGAAAAGGCATGGTTAAACA
Organism: Oedothorax gibbosus; assembly: GCA_019343175.1. Classification (NCBI taxonomy): domain Eukaryota; kingdom Metazoa; phylum Arthropoda; class Arachnida; order Araneae; family Linyphiidae; genus Oedothorax; species Oedothorax gibbosus. The sequence goes on from JAFNEN010000369.1 coordinate 230,594, forward strand.
TAACAGAATGCTTCGAAATAAACTTAGAAATAGTATCGACTACATTAGAAATAGTCATCGATTGAACCTTAGAGAGTATGCTAAACTAATACATTATCCACAAACATTAAATAGTCATCGAATAAATATTTAGAAAATAGTCATCGATTGAAGATTTACAAAATAGTCATTGATAGAACATTTTCGAAAATAATCGGCATTTCGCGGGAGAGGAAAAGACACAAGGGCATCAATCACCCTTGCCTAGAAGAAAGCAAACCGAACATTTAAAAAATAGTAATCGATTGAACATTTAGAAAATAGTCATAGGTTAAAAATTAACAGAATATTCATTGTCATTAATTCATCATTTGAACTTTTTGAAAATATTATCGATAAAAATTTTAAACTAGTAATCGATTTAACATTTAGAAATAAAAATGGTTATAAACATTAATGCAGATATTCTCCGATTAAACATTTTGAAAATATTCATAGACTGAGCAGTTAAAAAGAATAGTCATTGCTTAACATTTTAGAAAATAGTCTATTAAACATAAAAAAAATAGTCATTATTTTAATATAAAATTGTCATTTTCTGAATTAATTGAACATTTAAAACGAGTCATCAGATAACATTTAGAGAATAGTCATCCATTGAAATTTTAAAAATTAGTCATCGATTAAACCTTTTGAAATTTGTCATTGGCTAAACATTAACAAAATATTCATCAATTAAATTTTTGAAAATAGTCGTCGACTGAACATTTTAGAAAATGGTCACTTATTGAATCTGTAAAAAATAGTCACTGATTAAACATTCAGGCAATTGCCATAGTTTGAACATGTAGAATGTATTCGAAACTAGATTTAGTATAGCATATATAGCCACCTGAAATTATTTTATTTAATGTGCCGTGTATAAATAACGAGTCTTAGATATAAAATATCAATTTTGACTTAATAAAGGACTATGTCCACTTAAAAAAGAGGCATTTAAGTTAAACAAATGTATCATGAACAATTTTTTAACCCACTTCTATTACAAATGATAATATACATAATTGTAAACTATAACCTTAAGCTAAGTGTCCACGTGCAAGAAAAATTGCACAAATTTCATGCAAGAAACTTGCTTGGGTGTTTACACGGAGCTTGCAATTTTTCTTTTTTAACCTACTTCTATTACAAATGATAATATACATAATTGTAAACCATAACCTTAGTAATGTCCTATTTTTTTCTTCACGTGTCAAAATATATATATTTTTTAATTCGTGGGTAATTGAACGCTTTTTATATTGTGTTTGCTCTTGTGCGACATTAAAAGAGAGTTTCCCAATAATTCATATTAATATCTAAGACAGAAGTTACGATTAAGAATTTCAATTTGTTAAAAAACTTTTTTTAATAAAAATTCGAGAACAAATTTTGCCTACTGAGTAAATAGTCATAAAATGTATATTGTATAACAAACAAAATATTTCATAAATGTAGAAATGTTTTAAGTAGAAAATTTGATGGCATACCTTTGGTTGTTGTAGAATCTCCAACAGTGTGCAGCTCTGGTTTGTAAAATTCAATAAGCAAATCAATCGAAGTTCCGATAATGACAAATAGCGCAATTAGTACGATAGCAGATCTGGAAACAAATATAATAATTTTTAATCATTGGGTTTAATAAAAAAACGTAGTAATAATTAGTTGATAGTTATCGTATAATTTCTCGAAACTATAAAATGTGAAAAAACTCAAAACCTAATGAGAAAACGGGTTATAATTTTAAATTTAAAGTACTCTGCTTAAAAACAATAAGAAGTTCTTAAAGAACTAAAACAGCCTACTTTCCTGCTATTTAAATACTTACTGAAATTCTAATCGGGAAACAACTAGGTTCATAACAGTAAATATCACCAACAATCGTTTCTACACTAGATTTACACACATTAGAAAAAAAAAGTCGCTAAACACAGCATCCAGCTATAATTTAAACTTCTAAAAGCCAAAATCAACTATTTTCCTTAATATTCTTTCACAAATAACTTAATATTATTTATGGTCTGCTCGATTTATTTGTAGTTCGAAGAATAATTAAATATTTATTAATAACTTAAATAATGAACCACTCCAAACTGCATTAAAAAAATAAATGTAAATTAAAACTAACCTGAATTGTATACAAAAAATATGCCTTGCCGCTTTCTTGGTAAACAATTAATGAACAATCAAAGAATCACATTGTGCTACATTTTATGACTTAATTCCAAAACGATTCATGAAAAAATTATTTTGCTTCAAATATTTTTAAATAAAGTTTCTCATGCCATTGTTGATTTGGCAACAGTGATTTAAATGACACAAAATTGAATTTCAATGCTAATTCAATGGGAAATTCGCCGACAGATAGTAGATTTATGTCCGTTCTGACATTCAGACAGGCGGATAAAAAGTATGAAAGTTGGGTCTCTGAGGTCATAGCTTTCTAACAAAAAAAGAATTTTTAAGATCCGAATGATAGAACCGATTTTGGAAGGGGGTACGGACAGACAGACAGACGGACAGACGGACATCGACCGCATGTCAATACCTACTTTTTCATTTTTTTTAATTCTTTCGAATTTAAAAAAGAAAAGTAGGCTAATAAAGGATTATCACTTCTTACTGTTTAATGTGAGAAAAAGTTCGAAATACTACTCTTCTATGAATTTGTGCACTACATGCTTATATTCTTAACCCTCTGAGGGATAAGCAAATTAACTGGAGTGTAAACTTCTTTTCACTGCAGGAGATTAAAATTTTAATTTTTAACTGAAAATTTGGATTCTTTAATTGAAAAAAAAATTATATTTCTATAACACACTGCACAGCCTACACTCTTCACCTTCTTCTCTTCCCTAGGCGCACCTTTTATCTTTTATGTTATGTTATGTTGTGTTATTAGAACGGAAATCTGATAACAAGCTCGATAATCATTGGTGACACGAATTTTTCTTATTTTCTTCACCTTTCCGTAGTCATACTTCCATGTAATCTATCCAGTCGAACATTTTCAATTAGCTAAGATTAAAAGCTTTCAAATTATGTATTCAACTTGCATTTTCATACGAGTTTCTGTATAATAATTGGTGTAAATCTGAAGTGGTTTTGACACCCGGTGATTAGGCAATAACTTTTGCGATCCGTCGTACATCGAAACCTATTTAAGTGAAGCGGGATTTTAAATATAACAACCAGCTTTAACGATATTTTACGGTTTATGATATGAAGAGCTTAGTGGAATAAGATATTGAAGAGTACAGGGGAAGAACCGCTTGATTTATTAGGAGTCGTTCCGTAATTGTGTCTGCTTGGCGGACATTGGCGGCAGGAAACCGGTTTCTCTCTTTCTTCTTCCCTTGGTCCAAGCGTCGGAATCGTGCATCGCGTGAATCTCGGTAGGTAGAAAAGTCGTGGTTTAGGACTTTTCAATTAATTTGCGAATCTTAAAATTTCTCTTAATTGTTTTAGAAAAATTCGTGATTTTCAATCAATCGTACATTATTTTTAAAGCTTAACATGATGATGAACACAGACTTTTGAATAAAACGCGGAACTTAATTTCAGGGTTGCAGTGAGAGAAGATGCACAACAAAATTGAGAAAACTAGTTTCCTTACACCAGTTTAGGCCATTACTCGCTATCATCGCCAAAGATGCCTGATGAGAAAAGTTTTCTACGAAATTAAGCTGTTTTTCCCCTGTACTCTTCATATGCTAAGTGACATATTTGAAAAAAAATGAGAATTTTGTGTTCATCAAGACGGTTATTCCCTCCTTTAAAGGTAACACGATTCCCCCTTTTCATAAACTTAAAGTATGTTTTTTGAGCTTTTGTAAGTGCCGTTTTTAACGTATCTAAATGCAAACGAAAAAGTTTAAAGCTCCTTTTCTCGTTTTCACCTTTTTGTCACTTAACACGTTCTCCCACTAAGCTCTTATATTCTTTAATTTATTTACCTATATGGAATTAAACCTTAAAAACACTTTAAAAAGATCATACGGAACAATTTTAAGCCAAAAAATATCTGCAATAAATTTATAGTGCTTATATTAAGCAGAATTATGAGTTTTAACAAGTATATAGATGCAATCTAGATTAACAATTTCTTTTATCAGATTGGAATTTTCGAGGTTGTGCAATATACTATTTATGTATTGATTAAAAAATCTGATGAACAGATAAGACTGGAATGTTGTTTTCTATAAATATGCATCGTCTCAATTTGCGTCAGTGGAAAAAATGTATCAAGGTCAGGGCCGGATTTCTAAATAGGCTAAGTAGGCTGTAGCCTAGAGCGGCGAATTTTTAGGGGTGGCAAATTTTACAACAACTAACGCGGCATTCAGAAAACAAATAATTTACATTTAATGCGTAAACCGTAAACGTATATGTAGTACTAATATTTAGTAGCAAACATGGCCATTTTAAGTGATCAGTTACCAGAAAATGAAAATATCTGATTTTCTAATTATATTGTATTTCAAATAAACCTATTTTCCTAATTTTATATTCGTTGTGATAATTTTAAACAGCACATACCACCCTATTTTACAACTAAGCAGCTATCTTTCCGAGAGAATATGACAGGAGCGGCAAATCGATCGTAGCCTACAGGCGGCAACACTTTAAACACATCCCTGATTAAAGGTCATTCTTTAAACCATGTTACAATTCTAACTTTCAAATTGTTTAAAAATAAATAAAAGGGAACTTTTTTCCCCTAATAAATATGCATGTTGGTAACAGTTTTTCTTTTATATAAAGAAGCATAGTTAGTGTAACAAGGCTCAACTTTTCACAAAACAAATACTGTTACAACTTTTTGTACTGCAATACTTACATGATAACTATCTGTTCGGTAGTATATTCTTTTTCCTGTTTAGTTTCACACCTAATGGCAGTGGCTCCAAAGTGGACTTGGTTTGAAACTGAAATATAAAATTAATTATTAAAACTATAATTTCATAACAGTTGAGAATTTACTGCCCTCAATTCATGTTAATTTCAGGCCCACTTAATTAATCCTATTAAAATTAAGACTAAGGGCCCAACAAATTTTGGGGATCCCTTAAGGGTTCCCCTTGTATGGTAACAAATCTCTATACAATTCCAATCGAGAAACTTTGGCCCCTGTTTTTAAATAAAGTATACGACATGTACTCACGAAAACTTGCCAAAAAATACAGAAGAAAGTTATTTTGCCATTAAAATAATTAATAAGTATAATTTTAAAGATGTTAATTAGTTATAATTAAAACAAATATTTATCTAGATATTTACATGCCGTTAGTGCTGCCATCTGTAGTTTGTAAATAATTACTAATTTTTTTATTTGTTTTAATTATAAGCAATTAATATCTTTAAAATTATACTTATTAATTATTTTAATGGTAAAATAACTTTGTGTATTTTTTGGAATTATTTCGTGAATACATGATGTATACTTTATTTAAAAACAGGGGATAACAAAGTTTCCCCACTGGAATTGTATATAGATCTGTTACCATACAAGACCCTTACCGAAATTATGTGTATAAGATTGCCCATAATAAAGGTGCTATTTGGTCGATGTATCTTATTTTTTGCTGCCGTTTTATCAGCTTCCTTATAACATCAATCAAACCAATCACATTACACTCTTAAAGTCACTCTCAGTCTGAGTTAATTTCCACTCCTTTCCGTGCCGAAAATGCACTTCCCCTATAGGACTGGATTTCACTCTTTTTGCGGAGTGGGTAAAATAAAACAATCTACGTCCTACACTCTTAAAACGAGGGGTTTTATCTCAGTCTGAGTTAATTTCCACTCCTTTCCGGTGTCGAAAATGCACTTCCCCCATAGAAGTGGATTTCACTCTTTTGTTTTAAGAGGGCAGGTCATTGTCTGAGTCTAAGTCAAACTAAAAACTAAGTGGAGTCTTAGATATTTTTTCAATTTACTGAAATTATGGGGATCTCTTCTGCATTTAGCATACACAGAAAAAATATTTTGTTGAAAGAACAAAAATTTCGTTGTTTCAAGAAAATTATTTGGTCAATATAGCGCCAACAAAAATTTTGTTGTCAGTACCAAATTATTTTGTTGAAATTATTTTGTTGATTCAACCAAATGGTTTTGTTGATTCAACCAAAAATGCGCCAAACCGAAAATGCGCAATGACCGACCACATGACTTTCGGACCCAACAGATTTAACGAGCACGTTCTCCACATATACTCGGTAGGTCTTCAGTGGCACCGGGACTCGATCACTGGACCTTCCGATCTCGAGACTGAGACGCTGACCACTAGACCGCCCCCGACGATAATGACCGAATGGCGCCCTTAATTTTCTTCGATTTGCCTTTGCCGTTGATTACAGGCGCCATGACGTCACAGTTAGAAACAGCCAATAGCAGGCCGAGCTTCCCTCAACCAAACGGGTTTTGTTGTGGTGAAAATACTCGCCTTGTTGGGACAAGTAAAATATTGTTAAGTCAACAAAATTAGTCAACAAAACACGTCAACAAAAAAAATTTAGTTCTTCCAACAAAACATTTTTTTCTGTGTAATAGAAACTGAAATTTAGGGGCTCCTAAACTTTTGGGGCTATAGCGCAGAGGCGTAGCTACCGCCGTATCTGCCGTATCAATTATACGGGCCCCCGGGCTACGGGGGCCCCTACGTGCGTAGGCAAAAATAATAAAAACTTCCTTTTATTTCACAAATTACAAAAGTCCAAAAAAGTAATTTTACAATATGAGAGAATTTCAGACCCAGAATCCTATTTCAAAATTAATGTATACTATTGCTGCTTAGATATATTAATTTCTCAAACTAAACAAAGATTTCAGAGCCTTTGCGACCTGAGTAGTATGTTCGAAATATTACAACCGGAGAAACTCCTGTCTTCTTCAAACGAAGAGATATTAAACGCTTCCGGAAAACTGTCGGCTAAATACAGTAAAGACATCTCAGTTAATCTTTATGACCAATTAGGCTCTAAAAACATGCTTAAAATCTGAAATTCAAAAATTCATTCCATTAAGGAACTCATTGAATTATTGTTGATAAATTCAATAGGCTTGCATCCAGTCCCGAGTAAACGCATGCTTTTACTTGACCCTTCCAGTTAACCGCAACTGCGAAAATTTTTCAATTCGATGTTACCTAAGAACTTCGATGGGACAGGAACGCCTGCAGGACCTGTCACTATTATCCATAGAGGCGAAACTTTGAAGAACTAAAGTCTCATCGCTTTGATTAATAAATCGTTTGCCGAAAAAAGAAAGGAGACCGTAATATTTAATTTGAATTGTTGTAAAAATTTTGGAAAAAGGACAGATGATAATTATGATGAATAAATATTTCTTTAATTTTATGCAATTTTTTTTTCTTTTGTGAGAAATCTTTACCTTCCTAAGGGCCAAACAAATTTTTATAGGGCCACGCAAGGACGCTACGTTTCTGGCTATAGGCCCAGGCCTAACGGGTCTTATGGTAGATCAGGCCATGGGAATGTTTTACATCATGAGTGGTAATGGTTTAGTGGTATTGTTTTCATTTTTGATCCTGCTGGAATTATATTTGTTTCAGTAAGTAAATAGAAATTATTATAAAATAATAAAGTTAATGATTTTTTTCAATTTTGAAATTGAAACTTATATATTTGATGCATTTGCAAATACTTAAAACATTCGTCATGATAAATACAATCAGACAAAATTTAGCAATTCTCTCCCTTTTTTTTTATTATGAATGAACTCTATTTACTATCTATGAAATGTAACAGAATGAAATTGACGAAGTTAACGTGATCCGAACAGTCTTTGTTCTACTGAACAAAAGTTGTACACAACATTCGTTTCTAGGTAGAATATTTCATTGTTTAAAATTCAATTCACAGACCAGAAAATAAACACTGAAATGCTATGGCTACGTGAACAGTCTAGATCTTATGTTATCTAGCAGCCTCATTAGTATCGTCTAAAGTTTAGAGCCCTAAATTTCAGTTTCTATTATGCTAAATGCCGGAGATTCCTATAATTTCAGTAAATAGGAAAAATATCTAAGACTCCACTTAGTTTTTAGTTTGACTTTGACTCAGACAATGACCTAATGTGATTGGTTGGATCGATGTTATAAGGAAACTGATAAAATGGCATAAAAAAATAAGATACATCGACCAACTAGCACCTTTATTATGGGCAATCTTATAGACATAATTTCGTTAAGGGTCTTGTATGATAAAAGATTTTTATACAACTAGGGGGCACGCCCCCTTCTCGCTAACGCGCTACGCTTAGAGATATCGCTATATAACGCTTAGAGTAAAACAAAATCAACTTAGGAATTACTTTTCTGTTGTTTTCAGTCGGCCATTTTGAAATTATTAGTATTTTTGTTCATTTCGATTGTTGCCATTCCAGAGATAGAAATATAAGGAAATTTGGGCGCCGTATAAGAGTATTATATATATATAGATTCCAGTGGGGAAACTTTGGCCCCTGTTTTTAAATAAAGTATACGACATGTATTATGCCTTACATGCGGAAAGTCCCAGGTTCCCCAATCTAACCTTACCTTTATGTTATCTTACTAGAATATAAAAAGAAAATTGATAAACGCTTTCGTAAACCTTGTAGTGTAGCTTGAAGAGAAGATACCCATATAACACAAATAACCGCCAACTATGAAGCGATGTTAAGTTTATTAACGAGTAGAATTACGATGCATTAACGTTTCATTTATTTTTTAGAAACAATTTAGATTTAAAAACCAACTAAACCGGGTTCCTGCTTAATTAACATCTCGTCCATTTCGGACAACGCTCTCTATTCGTGTCCCACCATTCAGTTCGAAAATAGTTCTGTTCTCGTTCTGTTTCGGCGGGGAAAACTTCAAAAGTGGCCGGTAGAGGGCCACGGATCAGGTACGTTACAACCTTTTTCAATATTATAAAAAATGAAAATAAGTCATGTTTATGGCAGCAATATATCTTCAGTTTCTGGAAAGTAGGGGGATCATCAGAAAAATCTGCCTTATAAATATTCACGACGTTCCCTGTTCTCGACCTTCAACACTGGCAAATTCGCCTTTTTATGATAAGCTCACATCATAACAGTCACCTTTTGGTTAGAAAAATGCAAAACGGATACCAAACGGATAACTTAAGTATCCAAACACAGCGTGGTATCAAAACAAATCATAAAAAGTACAAACGAAAATGCATTCTGGTTAGGTTATTATAGATCTTTGAATATCCGTACTTCGGAGTCAAGAAGGGTAAATCTAAATAAATCATGTTATTTTCTTTCTCAGTTTGGGATACAGAATTAACCCTCTGATTTTGAAGAAAAGTTTTGTAGTTTAGTAGACTTATAATGACTTATTTTAAGTGTAGTAGACTTATAGTGACAGGGCCGGATTTAAAGATTTGCCGCTTGTAGGCTACGATCGATTTTTGTCTCTATATATTACTAAATAATTAATAACTATGATAATTAATACTAAATGATAATATTACTATATATTATCACTAAATATTAGTTCTATATATACATTTACGGTTTACACATTGATCTAAATTATTTGCTTTCTTTCTTAAAAATATTGGTATCTCTATAATAATTTGTTTATGCCGAATGCCGCTTTAATTGGTGTTAAAATTTGCAGCCCCCGAAAATTCGCCGCTCTAGGCTACAACCTACTTAGCCTATTTTGAAATCCGGCCCTGTATAGTGACTTTTTTTAAGTTGAGTTGACTTATATAGTGACTTATAAATAAAAATTCGCATTTAAATTTAAGTATTGGCATTGCATAATCCAGAACTAAGTTCATCTGTAACTTTAAAGTACTTATTTGAAGTTGGGTAAAGGGAAATGTTCAGATATAAACTTAAAATTTTAGAGATAAACTTAAGCATTATAGTTGCATAAATAAGCATTGAGATTGTATGCAGTTTTTCTTATTTAAAACCCCTTCACTGCACCGTGTGCCATGTGAGGCACAGACCTAGATTTATAACTGTAAAGCAATAGGTTTACTTTCTATGCAATATTTCTTTCTTTTTAAAAATGAGGATCTGTTCTACAAGTAACGCATTAAGTGAAAAATTCTATTAATGAAACATACTCAAATTCTAGTCCAATAGTCCAATTTTTAACCTTTTTAAATTTGTTGATTGACTGGGTTTGTTAATTTTAATTTGCCTATTTTACATGTATTGAACGTTTTTTTTTTAATGTTTAGTAGGTCTGTGTAATCTCATTAAACCAGTGTATCGCTAAAAATAAAGTAAGTATCGAGATTTTTTTTTCGATTTGGGGTATTTTTAGCTCAATACTTTTCATATAAATCAGCAATTTGTTCAACAAAGAATGAACGAAATTTTTTTTAATAATTTTCGCAAATAATCTGTTGAAATGAAGATATTAAATCCTAATTTCTATGCCAAAAACGAAAGTAAAAAATCTAATCTAAAAAGTAATAAATCTAAAATAAACGAATTTCTATTTTAAAAAAAACGTACAGTGAAGGGTTAGCATTTAAAACCATATATGTACCTCTTTTCCTCTGAGACACACACATTTACCATTAAAACAAGAAGTTCTTAAAGAACTATAATACAAATACAAATGCAAAAATTGTCGACCAACAACAGGCCAGAGGCCCAGCAAGGTTGGTACAAAATAAATCTAATACTTTACCAGTTTCCAATAACTATCAAGATTCTTCTTAAAATCTTCTACTCTCTTCGAATACACCACATAATCTGATAAAGCATTCCACTCATTGACAACTCTATTGTAAAAATGTTTTCTTAACTCCCTTCTAAAACATGATTTATTCAATTTCTGATCATGTCCTCTGGTCCGGCTATTTAAGGCAAAACCTAAGTCCTAAGTCATGTCTCCCTTTTTTATGAACTTGAATAACTGAATTAAATCACCCCTAGCTCTCCTATTTTCCAGGGAATATATGTTAAAAGATCTTAATATGTTATCATAATCAATACCAGATAGACCCGTAATCATTTTTGTAGCCATATGCTGAACTTTTTCAAGCAACTAACAATTAATGAACAATCAAAGAATCACATTGTGCTACAGTTTGTAACGTCATTCCAAACTAATTCATGAATAAAAATTATTTTGCTTCAAATATTCTTAATTAAATAAAGTTTCTCAGGCCATTGTTGATTTGGCAAAAGCGATTTAAATGACTCAAAATTGAATTTCAATGGTAATTTAATGGGAAATTCGCCGACTGATAGAAGATTTATATACGTCCGGAAGTACAGACAGACGCACATAAAGTATGTAAGTCAGGTCCCTGAGGTCATACCTTTCTAACAAAAAAAGAATTTTTTATAGCTCTGATGGACATAGCCGATTTTGGAAGGGGGTACGGACATCGACCGCATGTCAATACCTACTTTTTCATTTTTTGAATTCTTTCGAATTAGAAAAAAAGAAAAGTAGGCTAAAAATATTACGCTATCAACGCTATATGTCACTTTTGATAAATATGGATACATTGTAACTAAATACCTAGTTTAATCGAATGGTGCACAATTATACAAAGATTTAGATCATAATGATGATTCATAGAGTCGATGTTTTTTTATCGCTAATGATGTTAATTCGGATGATATTTTTATGTCATAGACAAGGAGTTTATGCTAATCAGTAAGGAAAATTAATTTATTTTAATCTAATCTTGATAACAACCATTGAACATTTTAGCGGAAAAGCACAAACAACCACTGATGTATAAAAGTTATTACAACTAACTTTTTTGTGGAAAAAGTTTCTATTTTAATAAATAACTTAGTTGGCTATTAAATAATGTTTTGGGCAAAATATCACAAACGATGATTTAAAAAACGCATAAGTATTTTAGATAAATTAACAATTTCAAATTCTATTGCGTCCATACATCACTAAAAAAAAATGGAAATGGACTTGCATCAAACAAAAAAAAATCTGCCATTTTTATATTTCAAATAACTTATAGGTTTTTTTGTTATTAAATTATCGAATAAGTATTTCTGAAATTACTGACAATTTCACGTGATGAAATGATCACGTGAATTTGTAAGTAAACTTTTTACATGAAATCGTGGATTATCAATATTGATGACTTCCTCAACAAAGCATTCATAAAACGTTACGAGCCTTAATTGGGTAAATTCCTTTCATGGAACTCTTTGTAATAAAAAAAAGCTAAATTTTAGTATAATATTATGGGTAAATCATAATTTGTAAATCTAACGAACTACAGGATATATACATTGGGTCATCAGAAAGATCAATTTAACAGAGTAACATCAAACTTAACATATCAGTTTTAATTTACTTTACGATTTAAAAGTAATTTTGCTGGTTTCACCAGAACTCACAAGCGTTTCAAAGCTTTCATTATTTGATAGTTTTCACTAAAAATCGTTTTTAAGATGACAAAAAAAAAATAATAATAATATGACTACATGAACACTTCACGTGTTTTTTATTGTCATAAACAAAGCATTTAATAGCTTTCTTGAAACATATAAGGAAATATTTACTTTAATAAAACTAACTTTTTACATGAGCAATAATTGCTACATGACATTTATTTGGAAAAATCATCGTAAGTATGGGGATTGCCTGGAAACAAAAGATTAAACATGAATCATTCTTTCCTAGAATAACTGGAACGGGTTTGTTTATATAAAAACTTTAAAAAAATTCAATAAAGAATATTTTATAATCCGTTAAATTGATCCTCAGTGTAAAATTAATATAACGGTATTTTTCATCAATGAAAGGTATTGTAATTGATATAAGTAGGGGCATTCCCTGTCAAGGCTTGGTAAAATGAGAATTATTGTTTCCTAGTATCATTAAAATGATTTTATTTATAAAAATTATTCCGATAATAAATTCCCCTTAAATGATACGTTATACAGTCCCTGGACAAATTATTAGACGGACTGTATTTTTTTTTTTTAGTAATTTTATGTTTCTTAAGAGTTTTTATGCAATAATGGTATATTTAAACTACAATAGTATTGATTTTTATTTAAAAGAATTGTTGTAGACTACATATTTGTATTTATTTTTAACATATGGCAACACTGTGTTGACAAAGTGATACATGAACGTAAACAAGTACAAACCTGTATCAGGTGTGGAATCATCATTCTCAAATGCAGGAGACAGTACAGTCTTGCATTGATAGCATGCCGCGCAGAATTAATGCTTTGATAGCGGCTAAAGGTGGCTCAACTAAACATTGACTTATACTAACATTAATTTCACTTTTCTTTAAAACTTAATAAACTTATGCTTTTCTAAATTAATGCTGTTTTATTTATGTCAAATAAATCGGTAATTGATTGGATAATAATATAAAAATAAAAAAAACAAATCAATTTAAAATGATAAAACGGTACAATATCACCCGGTAATTAATATTTTACATGAAATCTTGCAGTACGTCTAATAATTTGTCCAGGGACTGTAATTCGTCAAATTCATTCTGATTCCAAATGGATATCTGGGATAGATAATTATAAATTTACATGAGTATTAATAACTTTATTTATACCTGTTATAATTGTTGTAAGTATGGGGATTCCCTGTCAAAATACAAGGTAAAAGTTGAATCATAGAAGCATGATTCATGAATGAAAACGTTTCTTAGTACCATTGTTTACAAAAAACTTGATAAAAAACATATTATACTAGGTGGCACGCCCCCTGCTCGCTATCGCTCGGGAACTGCTTGTGCAGTTCCCTTTGGATCGCTTTGCGATCCAAGCTCGCTTCGCTCGCTCACCGTTCATTGAAATATTTTAGTCTAGCCTTTGGTATCCTTTTAAAATAAAATAATAACAAATTGATGTTTATAAAGTTATACGCCTGTGTTTTTTTATTAACAATAGTGTTTGATAGTTCAGTCAATCGAAATTATAAGGTAAACCTAAAGAAGCATGGGTTAACCTAAAGAATCGTGCCCGGCAAATTTACGTCAAATGTGGTAGCCCCGAAAATTGGTGTTATGGCAACATTTGGCCGAAATTAGCAATTGCATTGCCAATTTCTAAATGTTAATCCATTTAAATCTTAAATGTATATAATTTATTTTGAAGTTTTTTACACCAATCTTCTATCAATTATATGCTTAACGATTTTAAGTAACTATTTACTTTTTTTAAATAAATTCTTCGTCATTTTAACGTTCCACGTTTTCCATAAATCTGGTCTGCAATGTGATGAATTTTTCCTGTTACGTAAAAGTTAATTTTCTTTTAAATTTTTCAAAAATTAAAAAGAAAATATTCATTTCATTTTCATTTTTGAAATTTCATTCGAGATGGCAACCATCTCGGCAATTGCCGGAGTTTGTTGTCATTTCGACTTGGCGAGTGTTTCTAATGGTCGCCAAATCCGGGCATGATTCTTTTGGTTAACCGAAGCATGTCCGGCAAATTTTTTGCCAAATCTGGTAACCCCGAAAAATCAATTTCATGGCAACCCTTGGTGAAAAATTTTAGACGCAATCGCCAACTATCGCATTTTAGGCGTAGTTGTGAAAAATATGACAACGCTTCGCCGCTACTTGTAAAATTTCAATTCTTTGCAATCTACTAATTTCGTAGTGTTTTTAGTAAAAAAAAAGTATTTTCTATTTTACTGCCATATCGAACAACGTTTTGCACATAATATTTATGGTTATTTTTCATTTTTGGACTTTTTACAGCTATTCCTGAAATTGCCAATTCTTCGTAATCACTAACTTTTGTAGTGCTTTAAAAAATGTATTCAATGTTTTTCTGCTGTATCGAACTATGTTTTGGGCAAATATTTAAAGTTATTTTTTCCTTTTTCGCCTTTTTAAAACCATTCCTGAAAGTATACTTTTTTGTTGTTTTCAGTCGGTCATTTTGAAAATGGGTAATATTTTTGGTCACTTCAGTCGACCGGAAAGTCGCCAAATCCAGACAGGGTCCTTTAGATTAATCAATTATAATTTAAATTTTTATACATTAAACGCCCCTAATATTATGCATGTTTAAAGTTAAACTTACTGATTATATCCTAAAGTTGTTGTTCTTTTGGCCTTATTGCAGTCATTCCCGAAATTGTCAATCCTTGTGTTATTTCGTGGATGCTTTTCTCAAAAAAATATACATTCAATGTTTTTCTGCCGTATCGAACTATGGTTTTGTGCATAATATTTATAGTTATTTTTCCCTTTTTCAAGCCATTCCTGAAGAAACACTTTTTTATTGTTTTCAGTCGACCATTTTGAAATTAGTAGTATTTTGGTTCATTTCGATTGTTGCCATTCCAGAGTTAGAAATATAAGGAAATTTGTGTGCCGTATAAGAGTATTATATATATAGAAGATATTTTATAATCCATTAAATTGTTCCTCAGTATTAAGTTAAAAAGGAATATACTTTATAAAACGGTAATTTTCATAAATGAAGGTATAATTACGGGACTTCCCTGTCAAAGTATGATAAAAAAAAACTGTTAAAAGGTACGGTTTTAAATTATCCACTAAAAATCGTTTTTAATATGACAAAAGATAAACTACATGAAAATTGCACGTGTTTTTATTGTCGTAAACATAGCATTTAAAAGTGTTCTTAAAGGAAAGGAAATAATTGTTTTAATAAAAGTAACTTTTTACTTAAGCAATGATTGCTACTTTTTTCTTGTTATAATTATTGTAAATTTGGGGATTCCCGATTAACAAAGGCTAAAACATGAGTCATTGTTTCCTAGTATAATAAGAACTGTTTATAAAAAAACGCGAAAAAATTTCCGTTACAAGATATTTTATAATCCGCTAAATTGATCCTCGGTGTAAAATTAATTAGGAATATGCTTTATATATAACGGTATTTTCATCAATATTATAATTGATATAAGTAGGAAATTTCGCTGTCATGGTAACAAAAGACTTATTGTTTCATATAGTACCGTTAAAATGAGTCGATTTATAAAAATTCTTCCGATAAAAATCAAAATTACAATTAAATTATACGTTGTAATGCGTTAAATTTCTTCTGATTTCAAAATTATTTCTGGGATAGATGATTAGTTATATTTGTTGGTATTGTTGGCAACGGCGTCACGCATTTTTTTTGTTTACATAAACTTACAATAAGAATGATTTAATAATAAGAAAAAAATCAATGAAGATGTTTACTATTTATAAAAATTTAATAAATCGTTGTTGTTGAATTTATCATCAAACAATTTGTAATGTTGTTAACATGTAAGGACTTAACTGATTTCCTTAATAAAGGTCTTTTTATGGAGAAAATTCTTTAAAAAAAAACTTTTTATATTAAAAAAACAAAGTTTTATTGTAATTTTCTAGGTAAATCTAAATTTGTAAAATCAACGAACAACAAGGATATAGATGTATACATCGTGTCAAGTGAAAATTCAATAATACAAAGCAACATGAAACCTAATATATCAGTATTCATTTCCTTTAAGATTTAAAAGTAATTTTGCGCTGGTTTGAAGTTAAAAATCTTACGTTACAAATCTCTTACTGTTTTATAGTTTTCACTAAAAATCTTTTTAAAATGACAAAAGATAAGACTACATGAACATTTTACGTGTTTTATCTTCCACACTACGTTTATAACGTAAAAAGTGGAAGGTATTATAATCGTTCAATACGTCTGTTTGTCTGTCCGTCACCCACTTTCACAGAACGAAACGGTAAGTCTCACAAACAAGTGGGATACGTCATTTTGAAGCAAAAAATCAGATTAGGCTACATTCCAAATTTCATTAAAAAAAATTTTAATTAGAAGTTTATTTAAAATTTAAACAACTAAAAATTTAATCTACATTGTAATAACATGCAAATTCCATTTTTATTCAATATTTTGACTGTTGCCATTTCGTTAAACGTACGAGACACTTTATTTAAAATAAAAATAAAAACTTTTGAAAGAATATTATTTATTTACGTGTTATAATTTAGTTTGGATTGTTGTAATATCACAATATAGTTCTTTTGATGGTTCATTATATATGTATGATGAAAGATGCATAGAGAATTATATCTTGGCATAAAATAATATGCAAAGTTTCGCTTTTATTTTTAAAGCATCAATTGTACTAATTATATATTTTTCGAACTGTAAATTAATTTAACAAACGATAAATAACTGAATTTTCGAAAGAAATGTAAATGGGAAATTGTGGCGACACAAAGATATTTATTAAAAAGAGATTGCATCATTATTCTTCGAACTTCAAACAAATTTAACAAACGATAAAGTCTAATTATTAAATCTGGGAAAGAAGATTAATGAAAATAGTTAATTTTGGCGTTTAAAAGTTTGCATTACAACTATATAAAGGCCCTGTTTGGCGAGTTTCTTTCTGAGGTGTCTAAATAGTTTGTTTCCTGTTGAGCACAAATGTTGTGTGGAAGCGGTTTAAGTGACATATTCTGTAACAAACCTACTTGTTTATTGTCACAAACAAACCATTTAGAAGGGTTTTTTAAACATATAAGGAAATAATTACTTTAAGGAAATTAACTTTTTACGTGAGCCATAATTGCTACTAAGATTTTTTTACTTGTTACAATTATAGTAAGTATGGGGATTCCCTGTCAACAAAGGGGAAAACATGAATCTTTATTTGCTGGTTCCATTAGAAAGGGTCTTTTTAAAAAAATCCATTAAAGGATATTTTGTAATCCGTTAAATTGATGCTCAGTTTGAAATTTAGACAGGAATATACTTTATATAACGATAATTTTCATCAGTGAAGGGTATCACTGATGTAAGTAGGGGAATTCCCTGTCAAACACAAAGTAAATAAAAAAATTAGTGTTTCCTAGCATCATTAAAATGAATTTATTTATAAAAATTACCCCGATAAAAATCAAAATTCCCCTTTAATAATACGTTATAATGTGTTAAAAATTGATTCTGATTCCAAACTTATTTCTGGGACAGACATTATAACGGTAATTTCTATCAATGAGTTAGATATGTTAGTATTGTTGATAACCGCAGCACGCATTTTTTTGTTTATTTTTCTAAGAATAATTTAATAACAAGGAAAAAATTAGTGAAAATGTTTGCTATTGATAAAAATTAAATTAATCGGTGTTGTGGAATTTATCATAAAAAATTTGTAATGTTGTAAACACATAAGGACTTTACTGATAAATATTTATTGATATTTCATTTTATTCAATTTCAAGTCATATATATTTTATAAAGAAAGTTATAACTGGAGGGCATATTCAATTTTTTTTATCAACTATGCTCAATTTAAAATTGACTTTTAAATTTAGGTAAGATTGTGTTTTTCTTTACGATTTGTCGATTAATAATCAACTTTTGTGTTAAAATGACAAATTGATCGTACTAAATAAACGGATTTTAATAAACGGATAAGCTATTTTTATGGCACACAAGCTGTTTATAACTTCCAACACTACGTTTACAACGTAAAAAGTGGAAGTTATAGAATCAATTAATTGTTCAGTCAGTCTGTCTGTCCGTCCGTCACCCACTTTCATAGCCCAAACTACAAATGCTACAGGCAATTGTGATCCGTCAAAAAATTCAGCTCATCTTAATTAGAAGACATTGAAGATTTCAGAAAATAATTCGAATTCGAAGTACTTCAATTATTAAAAAAAACCTGTAAAATTTAATACTCATTTAAAAAGCATAAGAAGCCATTTTTATTAGTATTAAATCACCATTGCCATTCTCAACAGTCGCTTGAGAAACTTTATATCTTTTAGATAATAAATTAAAAGAAATTTATTTTTGCGACATCATTCAGTTTGAAACGATGTCAAATATATTTCACTATGAGATTCTTAGTGAAATATATTTAAAAGTGTTAGTGTTTGCATGTTGATAAGAAATGTTTTGGTTATATTTAAAAGCGAGGAATAGGGTCAGGTGGGGTAAAATAAGTCGCGGGGTAAAATAGGTCAGTTAAAATAAATACCTTAAAAACAAAAGAAATAGTTTTTTTTCCTGATGCCTGTTTTATATTTTATTAATACTGTTAAACATTTTACATGCAAAACTAACCGTAAATTCTGCTGTGTTGTTACCGTTTTTTGCCATTCCATGTTTTCATTTGTGAAACTTTAAATTTTGGCTGTAGAAAATCTTCGTTTTAAGAAAAGTTAGAAGTACGTGTATATTAAATTTTTATCTTATTGTGTACAGATACTTCTCAAGAATAAATTCAGAGAGTTTCAAAGTAAAAAAAGGAAAACTTATTTTTTGTCGCAAAAAAAACCTGGTGGGGTAAAATAGGTCATATTTCAAAATAGTTTGGGCTAAGCACACATGATACAACTAACATCATTTTTGCTTTATAAATCTCTATCTGATAACTACTATTCTTATAAACTGTTTCTAATATGGGTTTGTCACTCTTTTTCTCATAAATGACTGCAAATTTGAAATTCATTGTCCCCTTCATTATTGAAAACCGCTTTCAAGAATTTCAATCCTAAAACAGTGTTGGTGGAATAAAAAGAAGTGGCATATTTCCTCGAAAGATATTGTATGCAAACAAATGCTTAAAAACCATGTTCCAGGCACAATTCCAACAGTTGAATTAATGGCAATCACATCACCAATTCAAAAAGTCATGCTGTTTCAGCATCGTTTCAGCTACGTTGGTAACCACAGCAAGTCAGACTGTTTGAGCTACACTTCAAGATGAGTCAAGCATAGGCTTTCCTAGGTAAAGCACATCAAATCTCCAATCACAGAGACACTTCTCCAAGCTAGCAATTGCTTGCAAGAAAGCAATGTAGAATGCAAAAAAGAGAAAACTTATGCAGCAAGAAATGGGAGAAATTTTAACTACTTCAACTTCTTTAAATAGACTACATATCAAAAATGTAAGAATGGAAAAGAAATCTGCAAAAATATTTGTAAGGAAACAAAGCAGAAATGAAAAAAAAAATACATGTGAAAAAACTACATAGAGCTAAGATAGATTTGACTATTTCAATTTACTGCAAATTAGAAAGTGGGTTCATGTCAAGTTTTTGTAGATAAAACCAAGATGTTATATCTTGGAATTCTTTCACAAATTGAAGGAAACATACACTACGAAATTTTCAGGAGAAAAAGAAAGTTCCTATTTCATTTTCTTTCAATGAGATGATATTTTGGATGGAGTTGCTTCTCAAAAGTCCTTCCTGACCCAGGATCGATCCTCAGGGAAGTGTATTAGTTCTTGTGACGATTTATATCATCTTACTTGATTGCTTTCTAAACAATGTTAAAAAGAAATTTAAAAAAAATTGAGCAATGGAAGCAGTTTTTAAAGCATGACTTATTTTACCCCACTACTGACATATTTTACCCCACCCCATAGGGTAAAATAAGTCATTGACAGCACTTTTTCTAACATATTTATCAATAAAAAAAATCAGGGAAATTTCACTCTAAATGTTATAAGAAATGTTCATTTGCATATCCTTAATATTTTTTACACTGTTGCAATTTATATTTTTATTGCTCTAAAGGTATGAATGCAAAATATGCTGGTTTTTTTTACCTATTTTGCCCCACCTGACCCTATTACATATTTATTCTTTGAAATATAAATTAATTTTTGCAAACGATATGAAACAATTATTGAATTTTCGAAATAAAATCAATGAAACTAGCCAAATTTAGTGTGTAAATGTTTAACATGGAATTAATACTGTGGTTGGCGACTTTTTTCCTGTTGAACACAATGTTGTGTGGAAGCGGGCTGAATAACACAGATTCCATTACAAACCTATTTGTTTTACTGTAAAAACAACATATTTTTTTACAGTTTATAATACAGCTATATAATAATTTGAGACATATCTTACTTTCATTGATGATAGACTGGAGGTCGTCTCTACTGCAAATGGAGGGTATGCAGACTCCCAGCCTTAGATCAGCAACATCAGCTCGAGGGGCGATCTTAACCAGATTACGAAGAAACTGCAAAATGAATTAAGATTAGAAATTCGAAACAATACAAAAGGTAAAAAATAAATAAATTTAAAAACAGGAAAATACGTTTTTATTTCTTAAAGTATCTTTTTATAATATCGTGCAAAAAAAAAACTAACTTTTTATAATATCGTGCAAAAAAACTAACTTTTTCAAATCAATAACCGTGGCAAAAGTGATGCTTTTAACAAAATCGTGTTTCAAAGTTACTTTTACGCACTAGTGCGACAAAGTAAATAAGAGCATCTGATTGGTGTAAAATTCTTTATTTGAGCGTGATATTTTATTCGGTGGCTTTGTGATTGGTGGACAATTCTTTATTTGAACGCGATTCTTTATTCGGCGTCTTATTTCCAATGCCAATCAAAGAAATACTCTTTGCACGTGATTTTAAAATAATCATTAATATAAAAAATCATCTTCAAATCCTTTGAACGTGATAATAAAATAATTAATAAGCCAATCAATAAATGTCAATTTAATAAATATTTTTTTGCACGTTATTATAAAAAATAGTGTATGACAATACGTTTAAAATAGCCTTTTTTAAACTCGTTAATTTATTCAACTCGTTTAAAAAACCTTATTTTTCACACTAGTTGCATAAATAACTATTTTATAATTGCGTGAAAAAAATCCGATTTTTACACTATAATTTTAATATCAGACGCGTGCGAAAAGTTATACTTTTTAGAAACAGTGATACAAAATTACTTTTTTTCACCCAAAAGCAGTGAAAAAAAGTACTTTTTTCACTCTTTTCATAAGATGCCAACATTTCAAGTAAAATTTCTATTTCATAATCTTCATAAAATCCAGAAATTTATTAATCTGCTTTATTTATAAATATTATGCGCGTGAATTTTATTATTTTTTTTATTTTTGAATCAGTATCCATGTTCAAATGTTTGACTTTAAACTAAAAAATTAGTTTACCTTTTGTAGTTCCAGAGATTTATCGATGCCGATCTTCTTTACGTAAAAAAATTAGCACGTGAATTATTTTTGAACCAATGAGATTTGATTTTTTTCACGTAATTATAAAAAATAGTGTATGAAACACGTGTGAAAAGTAAACTTTTTAAAACACGTGTCATTATTTCACTCGCTCGTACCTCGCTCGTGAAATAAAATCCACTAGTTTTAAAAAGTGTTACTTTTCACACTTGTTGCATAAATAACTATTGTAGTATTTGGGTCAGTCATCACAAATAAATAAGGTTTATTTAATCAGACAAAAAAAATCACTTAATAGGTAAGCCATGATACACAAGATTGATTCTGAGCATGCAAATGTTAAGAAAAATATAACAATTTAATATGAATACATTGACTTAATAAATTAATACTCAAAATTTCCTTAAAATATTTTTAAAATAGTTTTATTCTAGAATCTTACATGTTTGAAATATGTTTATTATTCATGCATATTTAATGACATAATACAATAATGTGACATATTTGAAAAATTAATTCATTTATATTTAAAATTCATTTGAAAAATTAAATACTTCGTACGAAGTTCTAGTTTTGTTGAAATGATCTGCACTAATAGGATCATTATATATCTTCTCATATTTCTTGTGCATCCATTTATCTGTCATTTAAAATTGATAAAATGACACCAACGTTGTTTAAATGATAATTTTAATAATAATTAAAAAGTAATAATTAAGTAACTCAGTCAGTTCGTGTGAGAAAACAATTCTTTGGAAACTTTCAATAAACAGGTTGCGAAATATTTTCCTTGAAAAAAAGCGTCCTTTCACACATTTTCATGAATTAGTTCTTCATTAATTAGGGGTTCGGACATCATTTATCTTCGAGATATTTATGTCAAAAATTATAATTCTTATATTTTTCCCAGAAAATCCTTGAAAGACATTGTCGAACCCCTCGAAGGACATTGAAATTTCCAGATTTTGTACTTTTACGACACATTTTTATTGATTTATTAATTTATTTTTAAAGGACAGCTAATACAATTTTGCACGTTTTTTTTACCATTATTGGATTTAAAACTTTTTTTAACTATTCATATTCATTAACTATATCAATTAGACTTCTTATGTGAGAGGATTCATGAAGTGAAGACACTGAGATAGTGCTGTGTGTCATTAGTATAGTACACACAGCTAGTATTTTTACAATATTTTTTTGTAATTTTAGAATTTATTTTAGAATTATTCTAAAATTACAAAAAAAATATTGTACAAATACTAGCAGAATTTGGGAATTTTTTTTTCTAGTAGTGTTTTTCTCCTTAAAGTGGTGGCAACACTGGCCATTTTGCCCCCTTATTTTGGTCTCCATGCGCGTCCCGTCATTAGCATTGGAGGTCACATGATCTGCCAATCTAATAACTTTAACTATGATATCTATGGTCTCACCGAAACGTAAATTTGTACTAATATAAACTTTGTGCTCCAATAATATACGTTGTTTACTTCATAAATCCTCTAATGAGCAATGTTGAAGATATTTTCTGAATAGACTTGTTATAGTTATAGTATGTTGCAATTTAATTTTTGAAATTACGTGTTGCAACACTAGAAGCTAACCAACCAAATACAAGTAGGTTTGTAACAGAATCTGTCACTCTCAGCCCGCTTCCGCACAACATTTGTGTGCAACAGGAAAAAAGTCGCCGAACAATATTAATTCCATTATAAACATTTCCACGCTAAATTTGGCAAGTTTCATTTAATTTATTTCGAAAATTTAGAGTTAATTAATTGAATAACTATTATCGTTTGTAAAAATTAATTTATATTTCAAAGAATAAATCTGTAACATTCCTCTCTTTTAAGTAGAACCAAAACATTTCACATCAACATACAAACAACGAATCACTTAGTGAAATATATTTGAAGTCTTTTCAAACTGATTGATGTCGCAAAAATAAATTTCTTTTAATTTATTATTTAAAAGAATTAAAGTTTCTCGAGTGATTGCTGCGAATGGCAATGGTGATTTAATTCTAATAAAAATGGCTTCTTATGATTTTTAAATGAGCATTAAATTTTGCAGTTTTTTAAATAATTAAAGTACTTCGAATTCGAATTTTTTTCTGAGATTTTCAATGTCTTCTAATTTCGGTGCACTGAACTTTTTGACGTATTACACTTGCCTGTAGCATTTGTAGTTTGGACTATGAAAGTGGGTGACAGACGGGCTGAACGATTATAATACCTTCCACTTTTTACGTTATGTGGAAGCTAAAAAGGTATGATTGGATTGCTGCTCTGTCCTAAAGTGATATTTCGTTACTTTATAACTGAAAATACTTTTGCATCATTTATATAAAATCTATAAACTTTTCAGACACTTTATTCTTTAAAATGGCGAAATATCAATCGGACGCGTTAGAATTTCTTAAATTTCCTTTTTTTTTTAATTCTACAAAAGTGTTTTGTTTATAATTTCAATACTCAAGAAATAAATACAATGTTTAAAATTGCATAGTAAGATTGCTATAACACAAGAAAAAACCATTAAATTATTACTTATCAAGATGATTCATGTTTTTCGTTATTAAACAAGTAGGTTTGTAACAGAATCTGTCACTTAACCCGCTTCCACACAACATTTGTGTTTAACAGGAAAAAACTCACCAAACACAGCATTAATTCTATATTAAACATTTACACGCCAAATTTGGCTAGTTTCATTTATTTTCTTTCGAAAATTCAATAATTATTTGTTATCGTTTGCTAAAATAATTTATACTTCAAAGAATAAATATGTAATATTCCTCGCTATTAAATCGAAGAGTAAAAATGAAGTTTTGTGTGTGTGTTTGTGGGTGTGTTCCTTATAGACTCATAAACTAGACATCTGTTTAGATCGTAACTTGACATAAATGTGTAGTTCATACTTAAGTTACGATTTTTGAACTTTTAGAGCTTAAAATGTTCTATTTTTAGAGAAAATTCGAATTTTCTGAAAACACTACACCACTTTCGCTCAAATTTGATCATTTTTTCCTTTCCTGTTGCCATCGGCTGAAAAAATTAAAATAAACTTTTACGAAAATAATTAGAATTGAAAATGTTTATTTTATTCTGTTGTTATTACCTTCAGAAACTAAATTCAAAATTTGAAAAATAATTGACATGTTTCAAGTGACGTAATTCTGTTCAGTATCCATTCTAGGATTTTATTCTGGGTTTAGCTGATGATTTTTTTGATAGATGGCTCTGTTGACTGCATATATGCGTATTTAAGCAATAAAGGCATGGTAAAGCTATCACTGGAACTATGATGGTTGTTCAAGGACATCGCACTAGAGATATTAGGGTTTTATGTCTTCATTTTTACCAAATACTTTGCCAAACTCGCCAAGCTATTACAAAAAATGCGCCAAATGAGCAATTTTTTTTAAAAAAGAATAATTTATAAGCTGGCTGGTTGTGCGAAGGTTATCGCGCTAGAGCTGAATGGGTGTGTTTGTAGCTACATATTTTACTCGCCAAATTAGCAAAAAGTTGATGTCAAACGATGTTACGTTTTTAAGTAAGTAACTATAACTTAAACAGAGTTACTTTTTAAAAGTAAATTTCCAATCCCTGGTTTCGTTCAGCAAGGTAAATCATTAATTTCTATCACTTTCCCTCTTGTTGATTTCTAGAGGATAAAAGTTGTTCATTCCAGTCACGGTTCCGGAGATGTTGGATAATGACATACGACTTGCGATAAAGTAAAAATGGCAGGCACAAGTTCAATGTGTTTGCTTGGAATCTGACAGCGTTTTTTTATGTTTTTAAGTTGATTTTAATGCAGATATGCCAGAGCCGTATATCTGCATTATTATATTTATGACCTTGACATAAATATTCCTAAATAACCCAAAATAAAGAGTTAAAAAAACGAAGATTTTAGATCATAGAAATTATGGACTGACTAATGATGAATTTTAAATGTTTGAGTTATAATTTTACACGTAAACTAAAGAATGTTGACACATGCAAAAAAATTATTATTATATTTATTAAAGTTTCAACTTTTTATATATTAACTGTAAAATAAAATAAAAGAGAGCAACTGAGGAATGAGATAGTGTTAAAAGAAGGATCAATAAGTAAAAAGTCACTATTTTTAACCAGAAACTTTTAATACTATCATATACATGTAAAGATTAATTTTCGGAACCTATTAATGTAATAATATCTGTTTTATAAACTTTATCACTGAAAAAATTTGTTTGTTTGTATTTAACTTATGCTATTATGTACAGTAATGATATACTCATAAAAATTGTGTGCTTGGTTTCACCGTAATAGTGGCTCCTAGTAGCTGCAACGGCTGTGTGGAGAAATGTTTCACCATATTTTTAGTAGCCAAATTAATCATTTTTGAGGTTTTAGAAACAAAAACATTCAACCATAAACCAAAAATAGGGTGAATCATTTTACCACACAGCCGTTGCAGTTAGTGAGAACCATATTTTTAGTGAAAACAAGCGCCACATTTTTAACAGCATACACTCTTAAAACAAACGAGCGGTTTTAACTCAGTCTGAGTTAATTTCCACTCCTTTCCGTTGCCGAAAATGCACTTCCCCTATAGGAGTGGATTTCACTCTTTTGTTTTAAGAGTGTAGTATCGTTAGAGGGAAGAATCCCGTCTTTTGAAGAATTAAATCGTATTTGATTTAGTTAAAAGAAAATATGAAAAACATGGTAAATAAAATTCATTCTGAATCAATTTTATTTAAGAAATTGGCCCTAAATTCTTCATATTTTGCTATTTTAAATTCTTAAAAAAGCATAAGCGGCTGAGCGTGTATTAAAATAAATTTCGAAATAAACCATTTGGGACATTAGCACTAAATAAACTTCCGCAAACTAAGGTTGCAAATTTGGTATTGACCTATAAGTGAGTTTCAATACCTCTAGCATTGGAATGGCAAATTAAATAAGACTCTACGCCGGAATTTCGCGCAATAAAACTAAATAACCAGATAGCCTTGTTTTCGTTGCACAAACAAATTAGTTAAACAAATGGTGGAATCAGCTTCTGTGGTATATCTTTCAAGGTTCAAAGGTTCAGCAATAATTCGGACTTACTATTTCTTTTCTCAACTGTGCGTCGCTGCTACCTAAGACCCTCCCTCATAAGTACATCCTGAGTTATGAAAAATGGATAGAGTATATAACAAGTGGGTTTATAATAGTAACTGTCACACCTAGAACCGCATACTACATTCTGAACAATCAATACAAAAAAAAAATCAAAGAATCTCATTATGACATATGTTACGACGTCATTCCAAACTGTTTATATCACAAATTATAAAAATCCGTTAAATTGTTAAAGTTTCCTGGCGATGTTGTAGTGGCAATGATGCTTTAATTTCATTAAAAATGACCTTATGCTTTTTAGATGGTATACCATTTTGCAATTTTAATGATTAAAATAGTACGATTTTTCCCTGATATTTTCAATGACTTCTAATTTCGATGCGTTGAATTGTGTTACACTTACGTGTAGTATCTGTGTATAGTTTGGACTGTGAAAAAGGGTAAATAAAGATGATACAAAAATGAAACAATAAAAATCAAAACAATACTCTATTTATGCCTCTTTCGTCAACGGTATTTGTTTTTGTATTGCTTATATATTTCATATGATTTACAGCTTTAGAGCAATCATTGAATTAAATTATATTATGTTTCTAAATTTTGCTTTGATCTTTTTGTTCAATTATTTTTTTGCATTTGTGGTGATTGACAGACAGATAGACGGATGGACCTAGCCGTTATAAAAATATATTCAACCTTTAACATTATAAACGTAGTGTGGATGCTAAATTCAGCCATATTAAAACGTATAACATTCTACTTCATTCCGTAAGCGCATAAACAACTGCCCTAATACTTATATAATGTGCAATTTTCTATTAGCCACCGGGCAGCGATCGTCTAGTCCAAAACAAAACATTATATCACAGAGGTCATAGTTTGGGCCCGGGGTTCTATAAGTAGATATATATAAAAAAAATTAAAGCTTGTCTCATTCGAGTGTGCTTTAGCACAAAGAAAAATACAAGGTCCTTTAATTCGTCATATAAAAGCCTAAGGGATCTAGAATCTGTACTTAATGGACCTAATTTTTATTCTAGAATATCCTGACATTGGAAAATATATTTGTGGAATAATTGAAAATGGTTTTTGAGGAGTTATGTCGCCCTTGACGATGCGTCACGTTTTAAGGGTGCTGTGACGTCAGTGATGATAAATAAAGGGGCGAACTGGTTCTGAAGTTGATGTTATCTTAGATATTATCTTTGCGAAAAAATTTACTCGAAATTATGTTGCATAAATTTCAGGGCTATTTTTAATAAAGTATCTTCGAAAGCGTCTTCGAAACTTCTTTGAATGCTATGTACACCGTAAAAAACATCCATCTAATCAGTGTTAGAAATTGGATGCATAAATTAAGGCGCAATTTGTGCGACTAACTAAAAATATAGGAGCAAATCCACATTTCCTGGGAGCATTTTTGAGACAAATATTTATGGAAAAATGTCAATTGCATGTAATTTAAGCGCAAACTCTTAAGATTGCCATAGTTGCGCACCCATAGAAATCACCGGAGTTTCGCATTCTCAGGAGAGCTGGATTTCCTAAATTTTAGAAATAACAATAAATGATCGCAGGAGCTTAGATTTTACTATCATCAGAGTATCGTATTTTATGTATCGCCAAAGTTTTGCGATTTTTAAGAGGATTATTTTCGGCATCTTTGGAAAACACTTTAAAAAGTTGTTAGTGATATTTAAGAGGGACTGTCAGTCCCATAGAGCTAATGCATTAGTTTTGGAATCACACTTTCCGCAGAAGTATTGCTCTGCCATGTTATCCCATTTTCACCAGGTATGGGAATCGTCATAACATCAATTTGAAACAAAATTGAAAAGAAAATATCATCCGGTTATTTAATTATTATTTGATAAAGTTTTAAAATAGTGTCGCCATCTGCTGTATATTTTTGGCATTTTTAAACTTCAAAAATATAGAATTAAATAACTAGATAACATTTTGGTTTCAAATTGGTTTCATTTCGATGTTATGTTGATTCCCATACCTGGGGAAAAAGGGCTAACATGGCAAAGCAATACTTTTGCAGGAAGTGTGATTCCAAAACTAATGCATTAGCTCTATGGGACTGACAGTCCTTCTTAAGAAAACTAAGTCGCAATAACTGCGACTAAATTATTTTTGAAGTCGCAAAATTGTAAGATTTGTTCGCATTTTTCAACAGGCGACCGTAAATTTCGAACCCTGCATCTAATTTACCATCATAATGTGATAGTTAAAGTGTTGCCTTCACGCTGATTTGCGTATTTACATATGATGTAAAATTTATTGTGCGGCACCGGTGAATACGTTTGCTTCCCAGGAAGCGATTGGATGAACCCCTAATCGCGGTTTAAACACTATTGGAGTAAGTTGTTCATGGGACTCCGTAGGTCACTAAACATCAATTTGCTGTAAAACAAACATTGTGATACTGTAAACAAAATAACCACAAAATATGCTGTAATTTTACGCAATTTTTTTAGAGTTTAATTAAGTGTAATGGCAACTCTTTCGGAAAGATCCTGAAGCGATTTCGTGTGAAACAATATAACTGTTTGTTAGCTTCCACACTACGTTTATAACGTAAAAAATGGAAGGTTTTATAATCGTTCAGTCCGTCTGTCTGTCTGTCTGTCCGTCTGTCCGTCCGTCACCCACTTTCACAGAAAGAACCACAAGTCCCACAGACAAGTGGAATACGTCATTTTGAAGCAAAAAATCAGATTAGGCTACATTCCAAATTTCATTAAAAAAATTTAATTAGAAGTTTATTTAAAATTTAAATAACTAAATTTTTTTTATCTACATTGAAATAACATGCAAATTCCATTTTTATTCATATTTTCAATGTTGCCATCCACAAGTCCCACAAACAAGTGGGATACGTCATTTTGAAGCAAAAACTCATATTAGGCTACATTCCAAATTTCATTAAAAAATTTAAATTAGAAGTTTATTTAAAATTTAAATAACTTAAAATTTAATCTACATTGAAATAACATGCAAATTCCATTTTTATTCAATATTTTCACTGTTGCCATTTCGTTAAACGTACGAGAAATTTTATGAAAAAAAATACAAACATTTGAAAGAATATTTATTTATGTGATATGATTCAGTTTGGATTGTTGTAGTATCACAATAGATTTCTTTTGATGATTCATTATATATGTATGAAGAAAGATGCAAAGAGAATTCTAACTTGGCATAAAAAATGTGCAAAGTTTCGCTTTTATTTTTAAAGCATCATTTGTACTAATTATATATTTTTCGAACTGTAATTTAATTAAATCTAATTATTAAATCTGAGAAAGAAGATTAATGAAAATAGTTAATTTTGGCGTTTAAAAGTTTGAATTACAAATAGCTAAAGGCCCTGTTTGTTATTAGAATTAAATCACCATTGCCATTCGCAACAATCGCCCGAGAAACTTAATTCTTTTAGACAATAAATTAAAATAAATTTATTTTGCGACATCGATCAGTTTGAAATGACGTCAAATATATTTCACTACGAAATTCTTTGTATGTTGATATGAAATATTTTCATTCTATTTAAAAGCGAGGAATAGTACATATTTATTCTTTGAAATACAAATTAATTTTTGCAAACGATAGGTAATAATTATTGAATTTTCGAAATAAAATAAATAAAACTAGCCAAATTTAGCATGTAAATGTTTAATATAGAATTAATGCAGTGTTTGGCGCCTTTTTACCTGTTTAACACAACTTTTGTGTGGAAGCGGGTTAAGTGACAGATTCTGTTACAAACCTACTTGTTTCTTTACATGAGAAACTAATTGTAATAACTTGGGTAACTTTTTTTTTAAACAAACAGTGCAAAAATTTCCTCAATTTTTATGTTCTAAAACAAAAGAAAATCGATAATTTTTTTACGATGTTTAAATCTGAACCTAATAGCTAGATTTTATACTAAAATAAAAATTCGAAAAAAAATGATGATGAGTTTAAATTTATAGCTGAACATATTTATCCCCTTTAAAAATTGAGGCGTTGTTTTTTGAATAAGTTAAAACTTTTCACTCGCCAATTTCATGATTCATGTTTTTCTTGTGGTTCATGCAACGATCAATAAAAATTGTACTTATTTTAAAATTAATAACATTGTAATGGAACATATTTGCATATAATATCTGATAACCTTTCTATTTTTAGATAAATAAACAGCAGGGATATAATGCTAAAAGTTGATAAAGAAGCTAACAATATTTGCACTACTCATTATTTTTTTCCTAGAATTTTTTTCTACTTATAAATTTAAATGCACAGGGCACTTGCTAATTTAGAGGCATCTCAAAACATATCTTCCATAGAATATTAGTGCTGTAGTTTTCCATTTCTGAGTATACAGGAAACTAGTATTTAAAACTTTTTGGAATGCATACATAATCTACCCCAAAATTGGTTTTGAGTTGATTACTTTAATTATGAGTTTAGACGTAATTTTTCATGATACCTTTTCTTCCAAAAATATTTTTGCATACTTAATACTTTAAGGTAAGTTTTCCTACAATTTTGTGCACTGAAAAAAAACTTTTGTTTGTCATGTTTCTGAAAATATTAGGGACCCCCAGTAAAGGGCACGTTTCCGATCAGTTGGGAAACGTTTTCTCAATTTTTAAAATTAACGAGCTGAATACCTCTGCATTTAAAATGATTCCACCCATTTCTGTCAACACGAAGGGTAAACGGAAAAGACACGCTATTTTGGCCCTTCCATGGCCTAGTGGTTAAGGCGTCTGCCTAGAGATTGAAGCTTCTCAGGAGGTTGAAATTCCACCTACCTAAATCATAAATGTACTGGATAATCGTATTTTTTATGTTCAAAAATGTTTCTCTGAATATTACAGAAAAAGGTTTCCGAAAGACCCGGAAAAGTTTTTAAATATCCCATGCGCCGTAGCTGTCCCATATATTAACACTTATCGCTACGCAGGTTTTTTGTTTCCGCGTAATATGTGACAGGAATATCATTATCGAATCCTTAGTTGTTGGGCCGCCTGGGCCGTTTTAGGAGTGAAAGGGTTAAGAAACGTTTCTGATTTTTTTTTACAGAGTAAGCACAAAGTTTTCCTGAACGACCCTTGGACGTGTACCTATGCGCGTAACTGTCGGAAATCACTGATGAGTGAGTGTACTAGCGAGACTAATCTCCAATAGGGGCCGTAGTGAGCCTAGTGGTCAGCGTCTCGGTCTCGGGATCGGAAGGTCCTGCGATCGAGTCCCGGTACCACTGAAGACCTACCGAGTATATGCGGAGTACGTGCTCGTTAAATCTGTTGGGTCCGAAAGTCCTCTAAGTTCCCATACCAAATCAATACCTCTGGGGGTGACAAGCCAATTCTGGGGATCCTCTAGTTGGCCTCTGTCTCTAAAAATTAGATGGATCCACTTATGTGTGTCTGTTGTGTCTATCTTACTTGACGAAGGTTTATAAGCGGGTCGCTGACCAAGCACACAAACCTGAATATATATGTCTACCAACCATCATCTCCAATAGTCATGGGTTAACATTTTGAGTTTTCATGTTTCTATTGCTGTAGTATAATAGAATTACATAACGCTTTCACGTTTGCTCAAATGCATTTATTATAATTGAAACCCACTTCCACACAACAGTTGTGTTTAACAGGTAAAGAGGCGACAAACACAGCATTGATATTCTATATTAAACATTTGCATGCTAAATTTGGCTAGTTTCATTTATTTTATTTTGAAAATTCAATAATTATTACTTATCGTTTGCAAAAATTAATTTATATTTCAAAGAATAAATATGCAATATTCCTCGCTTTTAAATGGAATTAAAACATTTCATATCAACGTACAAAGAATCTCGTAGTGAAATATATTTGACGTCATTTCAAACTGATCGATGTCGCAAAAATTAATTTATTTTAATTTATTCTCTAAAAGAATTAAAGTTTCTCGAGCGATTGTTGTGAATGGCAATGGTGATTAAATTCTAATAAAAATGGTTTCCTATGCTTTTTAAATGAGCATTCAATATTGCAGTTTTTTAAATAATTAAAGTACTTCGAATTCGAATTTTTTTCTGAGATTTTCAATGTCTTCTAATTTCGGTGCACTGAACTTTTTGACGTATTACACTTGCCTGTAGCATTTGTAGTTTGGACTATGAAAGTGGGTGACAGACGGGCTGAACGATTATAATACCTTCCACTTTTTACGTTATGTGGAAGCTAAAAAGGTATGATTGGATTGCTGCTCTGTCCTAAAGCGATATTTCGTTACTTTATAACTGAAAATACTTTTGCAAGTACTTCGAATTCGAATTCTTTTCTGAAATTTTCAATGTATTCTAATTTCGATGCGCTGAATTTTTTGACGTATCACACTTGTCCGTATCATTTGTAGTTTGGGCTATGAAAGTGGGTGACTGACAGACAGACGGACAGACAGACAGACGGACTGAACGATTATAATACCTTTCACTTTTTATGTTATAAACGTTGTGTGGAAGCTAATAAGTAGTGCTTTTGACTAGAAACAAAAGTAAAATTTCTTCTACGACGTCGCATGAGTAAAAACTACATCATAGAGAAAACGCTATAAAAGATTGCAGAGAAGTTTCTAGAAATGGTGGCTTCGGGCAAGGTGGTATCTATTAACTTGTGAATATTACAAGTAAATTATTTGATTCATAATTGTTGATTACGCTTTGAGAGGAAATTTATTGTGATAGCTACTCACCAATCACCATATCCATTAGGCCAAATATTTAGTATAAAATTAGAATTTACCTTTTGACCAATGAAAGCAAATTTCATCATAAGAATGTACATGAAAGTTTAAGTCTGAGTCCCTAAGAGTGCATTTAATTGTATGAGGCTTAGTTAATGATGGTCTGTTGATGTGTTAACAATGTACAAGAAAAACGTAATATTTACTATGACTCTCCTTAAAAATTCAAACTTCGTTAGAATCCAATACAAACAACACAAAAACTAATTTCAATAATGAAGAAGTTCAAAAAATTTTAAATTTTCGATTTTGTATTTTAGAAGAAAAAGTTAGTCTAAAAACAAATTAGCAAACGAAATTACGAAAACAGTTATTTACC
The DNA here is from genome assembly GCA_019343175.1 of Oedothorax gibbosus. Lineage (NCBI taxonomy): Eukaryota > Metazoa > Arthropoda > Arachnida > Araneae > Linyphiidae > Oedothorax > Oedothorax gibbosus. The sequence goes on from JAFNEN010000369.1 coordinate 264,800, forward strand.
AAGTTATAAATTAAACAAAAACGTCATAAGTGCCTCAATCACAAACGGTTCCTCAAGCACACGTCATTGCTTTCGTCACGCGTGCCCATCACTCCGCGTGTCTTAGCTTAAGAATGTAGGATTTCTGGATATGCTTGGATTCCTGTAGATATCAATAATAAATTAGGGAAGTTAAAACATTTTGAACCCCTGTAAACTCGTAGTTAGCGGGTAAAAAGCACAGGGTCGCGCAACAATTTGAGGGCTCGCAGTTTACCACGGGTACAGGTCCCTGGAGACTATTTCCCTTCCCTTCAGGGACATGTCTAAATTGTGGAGGTGGCGATAGATGGCAGCATCTGTCTAGTATGTGGGTATGTCGTGTCCGTCCTTCTTGACGAAGGTTTATAACCGGGTCTTTGTGACCAAGCACACGAGCCTGAAAATATATGTCTACCAACCAACCAACCACTTGAGCACGTGCTACGTCACCAGCTGTTCCATAGCCTCCTACATAGAATGCCGCGTATACTCGAAAAATAACATGGATTCATAGGCTGTCCTCAAAAAGTACTCTGGTCGCGCCATCTGTTGGTAGTCGGTCGCATATTTTAGTAGGAATGTATTCGCGGTGAATGACGATCCGAGTAACATAATAAACAAATGAGTTATTTTTTTATTTTGTTTCTGCTTCCAAGCAATATTATTTGCCAGAGAAATTCATAAAATACCATTTTAAATTTTAAAAAATCTTTCTTCAACATGTTTGCATAGTGTAAAAACTGTTACAGAATAATACTGCCAAAAATCACAATTTTTAGAAATTTAAGATTAAAAAGCTAAAAATAGCAAGCACATATTTTTAAAAACATAATCATGTAATGAGTTTTTTTGTTTTTTTAACTTAAAAAAAAACGCTATAGAACTATTCATTTAAAATCCCCGTATAAGAATTTTCTACTGGAGATTAAAACACTAATGAAGTAATTTAAAGTAATGAGAACCTTGTTCAGACGTTCCATTATTAAAAAAAAAAATTAGCTTTGGCTTCTTAAAGAAAAATTAACAAATACTATAACACTTATTAAAAATGCTTCTGTTAAGAATAACAGTCCCTTAATAATAATACTATAATTTCGAACAACAACAAAATTTTAAAATGAGATAGATCATTTAAATCTCAACTATAAAATGCATTTAAAGTATTAGAATTTATGCGAATATAGATATTGAAAAGTTTTTTTTCAAAACTTATTAATTCAAAAACACATTTATTAGAAAACAGAATGCCCGAACTAAAATGAATATAAATCTAGATAGAACAAAAGTAAATATGTGTTTAAACTATATATCGTGAGGGAAAAAACAGAAAATAATAATTAATGCATTACGAAAAGATTCAAGAATAAAAATATTTAGAAATTTTCACCAAAAAAGAATAATTTTAAAAACTCCTTACCTTCCATTTCGTAGGAATTCCTATATGGAAACACCGTGTTCTTTCCTTGACTTATAGGATAGTATGATGCAAAAAATAGCCATTATTTGTTTCATTTACAAAAGTTTACAAAAAAAATTATAAATTTCGAACTCTGTAACCAAAATTATCACAATCACAGCGAACTGGGTGTAAACAAACAACACATGTCACGGAGCACATTGTTTGTTGCGCCATGGCGCCATCTATTGATAGCTTTCTCACGACTTCCAATTTTGATCGAGCTTGGACGGCATTATATGTAGGGGCTATGGCTGTTCATAGTTTTTCACGCGCATTGAGATGCGACTTTGAGTCGCTGTAATAAAGTAAACATTGCGCAGAATAAAGAAATATTTTGGCTTTAGGAGTTTCGCAACATTCTGATTCGATACAAAAAATCCTTAATTCCCTTATTAAAATAATGAGTGACTAATTAATGACACTAATTAAATATAACATCAAAACAGTTTTTAAATGTAAAAATTATGCTAAGCAAAAACAACCTATCATTATTTTTTTACTATTGTCCTTGTTCTATTTTAAAACACCGAAAACCAGAAATCTTCCTAAGTCAAGATTACGTGAGAAAGCACGTCATACTATGTGTTTTTACGTCACAGAAGCCTACTTCACGTGCACCATTCCTGCATATTTTTTAGATTTGAGATTTGGTGTTGTATTTTAGAATAAAAATGGCGTCTAAACAAAATAACGAAAAAACATATTTAAGAAGTAATAAAGGAAACAAAAACATCAAAAAATGAAGTAATTTTAACAGTTCCCTAGGTTGGGCACGTGCTACGTCATCAGCTGTTCATCGTTTTTCGCGGGCTTTTGAGATCGCTGCATTTAACTAAATATTGTCCAGAATGAGGGAAAAAATATGGTTTTAGAATTTTTGCAACATTCTGATTCAATTTTAAAAAATGCTTAACTCCCTTATTAAAGTAATGATTGACTAATTAGTGACACTAATTAAATATAACATCAAAACAGTTTAATTATTCCTCGCTCAAAACAACCTATCATTATTTTTTTATATGATTGCCCTTGTTCTATTTTAAAACACACCAGAAATCTTCATAAGTCAAGATCACGTGAGAAAGTACGTCATACTCTGTGTTTTTACATCACAGAAGCCTACTTGACATGCGCCGCTTTACTCATGCAGGAATTTCGACACTTTCATTCAAGATTAATTTATAACATTGAAACGCGTCATTTGGGGCATACACGGAGAATTTAAAACACATCCCATTCGGGAAAGTTATGTGCGCTAGCTTAATATATTCGCGAGCTCAATAGGCAAATCCGGCAGCTATACTGGAATTATTCAAATTGCTATGTAGATAATCTTATATAACGTAAAATCGTTATTCTTTTTTTTATATATAAATAAGATTTTTTTGACGTTGAAATTGACCGCAAGTTCATGAATTTTACTTCTGAGTTAGAATATCATGAATCTTTGAAAACAAAATAAGAAATTATATACTTATTTAAAAAATAACATGATATCGAAAACACTTGTGTGTGCTAACTTAATTATATTCACGAACGCATTAGGAAAATTCAGCAGCTACTGTAATATTCTAGTTGATATTTAGATATTCTTACATAACATAAAATCCTTATTCTTTTTTTATATACGAATTTTTTGACGTTGAAACTGACCTCATGTCCATTAATTTAACTTCTGAATTTTAACGTGAGAAAAATAAGAAATTATATAGTTATTTGTAAAAATAACATGATAGAGTAATTATTGAAGTAAAAAAAATGGGTGACGCTTTTTGGAAAAGCAAAAATATAGTAGATATAGAGTTACTGTAATGACCTTACATTTCTGAACGGTAAATACGTTTGCAATTGCATACTAAAATATACCTGTGCGAATTGTACCAACAATTGTGAAAAGAAATCATATGAATAGTGATTATTAAAAAAAATTAAGTAGCCATTTTAAATTCTGGTATTAAAGTCTATAAATTGAACATTAAAATAACCAAGCATTATCACATTTTTCAACAATTATCATGCCAGCGAATTCTTTAAATTAGAAAGAAACATTTTATTCAAACTGTAAATTAAAGTCATCACCAGTCGGTAAGGCATTTGCCTTGCATGTGAAAGACCCCAGGTTCGGTTCCGGGCATTGCCAAAATAACTGCCGACCTATTAACGGTCTATGCAGTCAAAAAGTCCAACAAATAATACCCCGTATAGAGCGGGAGTGCAAGTTAAATATGCTCCTAAGTCCCAACGCTGCGTACGATTTCGCCCTCTACAAGTTTACTCAGGTGTCTGCTCGTCCCTTGACTGGGGTTCCAAAATACGAAACCCGTCGCCAATAGCGCTTGTGTAGCTCTAGTGCGACGATATTCAACTCCACTTATTATCATTATCAAAACTTAACTTATTAGGTGAAGAGTCTAGGGGAAAAACTCCTTATTGACTAGGAATCTTCCCGAATTCAGGTCTGCTTGCCGACATAAGAGACAGGAAACCAGTTTCTCCCTTGGTTCTCCTCTCATATAGTACAAACGTGGGGCTCCTGTTTCGCGTGAATCAAGGTTGCCGCAAGAGAAGAACCAAGTGAAAACCCGGTTTCCTTACTCCAGTTTAGGCGATGACTCGCTATAGTCGGCAAAGAAGCCTGATACGACTTGATATCCTGTTGATGAAGGGGTTTTCCCCCTGTATTCCTTAGGTAATTTTCTTACCGTTTTGGTGTTGGCTAAATCAGAGTTGGTCCTATTCCCTGACTGGTACGCCATGGCCGCCTGCCTGATCCCTTCAGGCAGGTGTATCTGTACCACGCAGTACTGGCCGTGGAAAGCGACGTCTTTTTCCGCATAGGGGGGCGTCGGTGCAGGACGCATCTTTTTCGGGACGGTAATGTCCAGACATTCGTCATAATCACCCATGGCAGTGGCAGTGCCTTCCAGAATCCCGGCAGACGGTTTGCCAAGAGCGTCCACCACTGAAATTGGGAAGAGAAAGAAAGGATTATTAGTATTGGTTTAGATTAGTTAAATGTTTAAAATGTTTAAATTTAATCGTTCAATAAAAAAAACTAAACTCCTCGACGCAACAGCCCATTACTTGGCCAAGGCCTGCCGTGCCCATTTCAACTTTCGCGACCTAGGGCTCTGGGGTGCTAGGCATATGTCCCGGTAAGGTGGTCAGCCTCACGCGGAGCCCCAAGTGTTTAGTTTAAAAGCATGCTTGGTACCCATTTTATCGACCCACTCAAGGGATGAAAGGATGTTTCAACCTCTCCCAATCCGGGATTCGATCCCCGGACCAGGCGTGGCAATGCGAAGCACTACCACTAAGCCACTGGGCCTCTTAATCGTTCAATAGGTATAGTAATTTGAATGTTCAAGAGGTGGAGGTATTAATTTGGGGGGGGGGATATTCACAGGTGGAGGTATTAATTTGAATGCTTGAGATTAATTAATTTTAATGTTCAAGATCTAAGAATTTGAATGTTTAAGAGGCATTGATTTGAATGTTCAAGAGATATTAATTTGAATTTGAAATACGCATCAAGTTTAATGTTCAAGATATATTCCTGTGAAAATCAATCTGTACTCATGATACATTGATTTAAATATTAAAAAATGTATTGATTTAAATGTTCAAGATATGCATTTATTTTAACATCAACCAATGTTCATGGTGCGTTGATTTAAATGTTCAAATGAATTGATTTAAATGTTTAAATGTATTGATTTGAATGTTTAGATATAGTGATTTAAATTGAGCGTCCACCACTGCGATTGGGAAGAAAAAGAAACGATTGTTAGTATTGGTTTAGATTAGTTAAATGTTTAAAATGTTTTAATTTAATTGTTCAACAGGTAGTAATTTGAATGTTCACGATGTATTCCTGTGAAAGTCGATCAATGCTCATGATGCATTGATTTAAATGTTCAACGGCATTTATTTAAAATTATTGTTTTGTATTAATTATTAATGTTTGTTAATAATTATTAATTTGAATTTTAAAGGTGCAGCAATTTTAATGTTCAAGGGGTATTCCTGGGAAAATTAATTAATTCTTAGTATGCATTGATTTAAATGTTCTGTAAAAGGTATAAAAACGGTTTGCCTAGAACGTCCACCACTGCGTTTGGGAAGAGAAAAGAAAAAAGATTATTATGTATTGTTTATAAAGTATTGGTAAAAATAATTGGTACTATAAATAAAGTATTGGTTTAGATAAGTCAAATGTCCAAGTTATGTCAATTTAAAAGTTCAAGATATATTAATTTGAATGTTTGAATTAAGATGAATTAATTTGACTGCTTCAGATATATTAATTTGAATGTTAAGAGGTATTAATTTGAATGTTAAAAAGGAATTAATTTAAATTTTCAATATTTATTAATTTAAAATTCAAGTTGTATTAAATTTAATGTTCAATATGTATTAATTTGAATGTCCAAGAAATATTAATTTGAATTTTTGAGATGTATTAATTGGAATGTTTAAGGTGAATTAATTTGAATGTTTAAGAATGTATTAATTTGAATGTTTAAAAATATATTAATTTGAATGCTTAAGATGTATTAATTTGAATGTTTGAGATGTATTATTTTGATTTTAAAAGATGCACCAATTTTAATGTTTAAGATGTATTTCTGTAAAAATTAATCAATGCTCATGATCAATCGGTTTAAATGCTCAAATGTATTGATTTCAATATTCTTATATATTGATTTAAATAATGAAATGTGTTTATTCAAATGTCAATTTTCAATATGTATTAATTTAATTTATTAAAATGGTCAAAAGGGGTTTTGATTGTATCATTTGAAACGCTCAAGGTTTTAGTTACATTGATATAAGTGTTTAAGATGCATTATTGTAACGCATTGACTAAAATGTTGAAGGTTCATGATCATATTAATGTTAAGAATGTATTTGTTGCAATGATTTAAATTTTCAAGATGGATTGAATATTCTGATTTATATGTTCAAGGTGTATTAATTAAATTGATTTAAATGCTCAAGTGAATTGCATTTAAATGTTCGATGCGTTAAGAATTTTGATGACACGATTTAAAATTTTAAAACTTATTGAACATTTTTTGATTGAATTATTAAAAATACAATGAATATTTCAGTCCAAATGTTTATTGAAGATACATTGATAATATCGTTGCAATTGTTATTAACATTAACATTTATATAAATGCGTAAAATGTATTGATTTAAATATTCAAGATATTGAGCATTGTTTAAATTGCTTGAAATTGATCAAAATATTTTTGATTGTTAATAATTGAGTGGTAATATTGATGCAAGGTTTCCTGAAATGCATTCTATTGATTGATATTTATATAAATATTCAATATTTTGATTGAAATGCTTCATTATGTTTCGAGTAAAATATTAAATTTATCTTTTGAAAGGAAGGTTATTGCTAATGATTCCATTAATTTATATGGATATAGTAACAATTATATTTAAACTATTAAAGGTACGGATTCTAATAAATAAATATGAGAAAAAATATAGATTAATTACTAGTAATTCGATAAATATTCGAGGTGCTCATAAAACTACTAATAAATAGTAGAATGATTTTTTGTATAAAAATGAATAATTTGAATAAAAATGAAAATAAAAATGATTTTTTTATATTACACCCATCGCCCTCTTAATCATAAAGTTATGTTTTAACATTAAGATAGCCCCTGGGTGTTACTAAAATAAAAATCGTCAAATATGATTATATGAAGTCCAGTTCTTATCTAAGTTCTAACTTCCAGTTCTAGCCAGTTTTTATCTTCTAAAATCAAGAACCATTGGAAGAACGGTCCATTGGAATCAAAAGGTTAAGAACCATTTAAGAAGTTCATTTGGCGATTTTGTTCACGAAGCCTTGAAAACTCTCTCGACGAGCTTGTGTAGAAAAAAAAAATAATCTTCCTGCTTGGTCTCGCAGACTTCTTCTACGGGCCAAGGTGGTATATTATTATCAATCCCAAGGTGGATGGCCATACTATGCTTTAAGAAAGCGCGACAGTAAGGTAAATGCCCGAAGGGCCAACTTTTGGAAAAGCTTCAACCCTGTGCGTTAAGAAACTGAAAAGGCGACTGGGAACTTGATTTTGACCTTCATCATTCGGACGTGATCCAATTAGTAATTTTAGAGAAAAAAATCATTTTTTTAATTGAGCAAAGCGTAGATTCCTCTTTGGGCATAGCCATAAAATTTTGTTCCTGTTTAGATGGAGGATGACAAGTCATACACATCAGAAATTCTTCAGGCTATATTGTATCTCCATTAAAAGAAAAAGTTGTTATAATATATGGCGACTGCTTTTTTATGATAATCACTGAGCAGGACTTAATAATTACATTTGGTTTGGAGATATATAACAGCACTGTAAGACCACTAGCAGTTTTATATAAGTTTATTAGCCATTAAATGTGGTATTCTATAGGTGTGGTACTTTAAAATTATATTATTTTAATGAAACTTGTTTGTAAAATTTCCATATTTACAATAATGATGTAAACTTCATAAAAATCGAATGCTTCAAATTTAGCTACGGTATTTTATGGTTGGCGCAACTCATGAACAAGACTAAAAAAAGAAATGGGTTTTCTTAAAATATAAAAAACAGTTACTAATAAAAACACCTACCGGTAACCATAAATTGGCTGCATTTTTTAATAATGTAAATGTTTTTATAACATGTGGAGTTCAAAGTCCAAACGCGACTTACGAGGTGGCTATTAGGTTGTGGTGAGTGCCAGCGCAGCCTCGTACAATTACCGTGGTACTAAATTACGAAACCCGTGTAGCGTATATGCGACGATAATCAACCCAAACCAATAGTGATATTTTCATAACTTTGCCCTAGAACACAACCCTTTGTCACGATTTTTCATTTGAAAACGTTGATAAGCTTAAAATACTATTTCACTTCCAAAGTGAGATTATGACATTTTATTTAATTTTAAAAACCAGTTTCGTTTGGACAAATTAAACTTGAGTATCCTTAAAACTATAAAATAAACACTAATACTCCTTTAATTGATGGTTCGTCAATTTTAAATAATTTATAAACTGCAAAACGATATCATTATATGCATTATAGATATCATAGTTAAAGTATTAGATTGGCAGATCACGTGATCTCCAATGCTAACGACGGGACGCGCATGGAGGCCAAATAATGGGGCAAAATGGCCAGTGTTACTGCCACTTTAAGGAGAAAAATACTACGAAAAAATACCATTTAATTCTAAAATTACAAAAGAAAATACTGATTTAAAATCACTAAAAAGATTCCAAAATGCAGCTAGTATTTTTGCGATATTTTTTTGTAATTTTAGAACTAAATGGTATTTTCTCGTAGTATTTTTTTTCCTTAAAGTAGCAGCAACACTGGCCATTTTACTCCCTTATTTGGCCTCCATGCGCGTCCCGTCGTGAGCATTGGAGGTCACGTGATCTGAAAATCTAATACTTTAACTGTGATATCTATGATATGCATACAATTTTTTAAAACTTTAATAATTAGGTGATGTAGTTAAAATACAACAACAAGGAAATATTTGTTTTCACCATTTTCTCTTATTCGAAATTCTTAGGATGTGGGGAAAGCGAGCAAGGAATTTTTATCTTATAATTGAATAATAAATAAGAGTTATGTAAGACTGCTGTCAAAAATAAATTAAATATTATTTGAATACTTTTTGACGTTTTAATGACAACATAACTAGACAGAAGAATTACATAGTTGTATAATATGCTATTTTGTGATAATAATTTTTATTGTAGTAGCTTTTTTGGATTTAAAGTCTATTTTTAATTTGTTTTAAACGTGGTTAAATATTTCCCACAAAAATTATACATATGTTATCAGAAAATAAAGCTCTTTTGTTGTATCTCCAATAAAACAATTAATAAGAGAACAATAAACCTCTCTATTATTTTAAACATTTATTTCTAACAGAATTTATTGTGTTTCTGAAAATTAGTTTTAAATATTTGATTAAAAATCAAAGTGATTAATTAATTGTAATTACCAAACTTGTGCGCAAACTTAGTGACAGTCCTCAAAAAGTGTTTTTTTTATCAATGTCAATACTTTCATCGCGAGCAACAAATATTTTATAAAATAAGTATGTATGAACATCATTAAAATTATAACATATTATTTATATAAAAAACATACGTATTATTACACCAATGTCAACTAATCTATAATAATAAAAGAAAGAGTCTGTCTGTGTGTCTGCATGTCTGCGGATCGTAAAAGACCTACTTATACTGCCCTCAGAAATTCGTCTTCAGAAATTCCCTTTTAATACCAACGTGTGAACCTGATGCTTAGTTTTTTCATATTTGTTCCATTTTTAGAGAAAATTCGAATTTTCTGAAAAAAATACACCACTTTCGCTCAAATCCGATCATTTTTTCCCTTTCGTGTTGCCATTCGACAGAAAAAATTAAAATGAACACAAAAATTAATTAAAATTGAAATTGCTTTAATTTTCTTGCCATTACCTTCAGAAACTAAATTAATGATTTGAAAAATAATTGAACGTGCCAATGAGCTAAATGTTTGTTTTTAAAAACCCAGAATGGAGGTTTTTACGTGAAATAACATTGTTATACAATTATTATTAATTGTGAATTTATCAGGAAAATTGCGATGACAGTAAGTTCATATTGAGGAAGATTTTTGTGATATGAGGATGTGCATTTTATAGTGATGCATTTTTATTTTGGAATTTTAAAGCAATATAAGTAATGGGATTTTATTATTTATAATGAACGGGAACAAAGGCAAAGTTTATTATCCTATAGCAAATCATATGACACATATACTTGGATCGATTTGATATTCTTTTAGTCCGTGCGAAGAACGGGTATTTATTTGCTAGTATTAAATATTTAAAACTATCAATAAATATCCTAAATACCCTGACGATTAAACGTAGTATGAGATATCAGAAAAGTGTTTTATAATCTATTATGAAAGTATAAACTAATTAAAAAAAATTATTAAATAATTATTTTTTTAAACTTGTAACTTTGTGCATTATTGTTTAGACTTAAAGTTTAAAAGAATGTTTTTAAAAGAAATTACATTGTTCTTTTTTTAAATTTTGAAATCTATTAATACAGAAAATGCAACATAGTAACAAAAATTGATATCTTTCAAGGTTTTTGTAGCTGCATATGTCCGAAATGAACTTTTGGTTATTGACCCATCGCAAAATGTTGACCTTCAGTTACAGCTTGTAACTGAATGCGCATTTCTTGCCAGTATTTTTAGAATCTCCCAGGGCTATCAAAGCGTTGTTTCTATTTGTTGGAATGACCCTTTACGTAATACAAAAAAGTTACTTTGTAACTACCACTTATTTCTTATCCATTATTTATGTAATATGAAAAAAAAATTGGAGATTAAAAAAAAATGCTCATAGTTCAAAAAGTGTAGGACATTCAACGAGTATATAGTGTTGACCCATGCAATGTAACATTTAATCAAATGATTTGCATGTCTGTGTTATTCAAGAGATGCACTTTCAAGGGTCATTGTTTAAACCTCACTACTACTGTTGTTTCCAATACATTGAATTATTTTTAAATTACAATTTTCGATGCCCCTAAATATGACGAATGAAACTTTATAATTTCTATAAGTAACACTTTAAAATTAAACTTGAAATAACAAATGATTGATAAATATAATTTCAAAATTTGGTCAATGCAATATTTTAATCAAAACCAATGAGAAAGATGAGACAAATAATGAAATAATCAGTCATGTTTTTTTAAAAATTATATTAAATGAAATATTAGGGGGGGGCGATAAATCTGTATTTACTACTTTTCTTACATTTAAATTTATTTGTCAAAAACAGTTATTGGAAAAAATCTTTAACGAAATTAAAAACAACAATGTAATTAGTATTGTTCCTAGTAGATTACAAACACACAATTTTATATTGTCAATATTTCCTCTTAAACCGGATTGCAACTGTTACGTTAGATTCAATCACACTTTCTTACAATTGACAATATCCTTTTATTTTAATCTGTGTTTATTGAAGATTTTTCATACGAAATATATATTTTTTAAACATCATTATTTATTCTTTTATTTATTGTATAAAGTTTCGTAAATCGCAAAGGGATAAAATCGAAAAAATGTTTTATACATAAATGCTTTTTTATTTCAAACCAATTGAAATGATAGTTATTTACTTAGACGCAATTAATTTTTAAGGAATCCGTTTTAAGATTTTACATATTTTTTTTAATTATTTTCTAAATTAAATGCTGGTTCGATTAATAAGGATAATTTAGTCATTTACTAAATTAAATTAAAAATGGAAAGTTTGGAAGAAAATTGCATAAGTGGAATAGAAAGTTTTACTTTTAATGATTAATGAAAATTTCGGATTATTTTAGTTTAATAATTATATTAAGTTTTAGAAAAACTATAATTATGATATAAAAAATTCGGGAAATCAAACTGTCTAATGAAATTTTGGCTTTTAAGGCCATCCACAGTTCATTTACCGATATAACAAATCATTTTATCTTTACTTATAAAATGTACATAACAAAATTTTAAGTTGTTTAAAATTGCATGTAATTTTTTTATCGCTGAGCCAAATTAAAAATATATTGAAATACAGTTTAAATAACATTTCTTTAACAAAAAAAGTAACATATCCTTAATTTTAAAATAATATTGATAAATAACCATAAATTAACTCTAATGATTATTTCAGTCTTCCAGCTCTATTCTTAAACAATAAAACTTTCTCGATGCTTCTATTTGATTCTATAATTTTGGTATCATTATTTTTCAAAAACGCAATAAAGAAGAAAACTGATTCCATCATTTCCATTTTTTCAAATTTTGGCGATTACAACCCTAAAGGACTAGTTTTTGAAAAATCTTTGAACAAGCTTTTTTAAAGTATAATAAATTTGCTACAATATGATACTAGAACTGTTTCTGTAGACCCAGTAGTTTTCGAGATTAATCCTTTCAAATATTGTCGTTTTCTTTCGAACGCAATTTTTTGCAATTCTTTCGTTTCGAATGAATTTTGACTCAGATTATACTATCGAAGCCCTTTAGTTTTATGATGGGATGTTAAAAAAAGAAAATGATACACACAACAATGAGTACAGCAATAGTTAATAAGTTTTTTTGTTAGGAAGTTAAGTAATATTTAAAACACAAAAAACTAAATTAGTTTAGCTCTCTTTTAAGGTCCCGGTTGAGGTTCCTCCATATCTGGATCGACGCATTAGGATGGTATATCCCCATGGCGTTTTGAATGAATCTTGACCCAAGAAGGATGAATTTTGATATCCAAGAAGGTGAAGATCTGTCCGATGTCGAAATGGGGAGGATGACTTTTTAGTACAAGACGGCGACGATTCAATACCATCCCTTGATGGGGATATTCCATCCTAATACGTCGATTCAGATATGGAGGAACCTCAACCGGGACCTTCCAAGGGCTAAACTAATTTATTTTTTTGAGTTTAAATATTACTTAATTTCCTAACAAATAAACTTATCAACTATTGTTGTACTCATTATTGTGTGTCTAATTTTCTTTTTTAACGTCCCATCTTAAAACTACAGGGCTTCGATAGTATATAATCCGAGTCAAAATTCATTCGAAATAGTCAGGCCGCCAGAGGGGGGGGGGGGGGGGGGGGAGAAACCCTGCACTGAGAGGTTAAGTTTTTTTTATTGATGATTCTTATAGATTCGAGGGTGTAGATTACGAATCTGGAAGGTACTTTTTTGGTACCCTTGAGCATTTTTAGTTATTCAAGATGGCGTCTCCGCCATCTTGAATTTTGTTTCTTTAATATTTGACGATCTGTTTTGCAAAAGTGAATAGTTTTTTTCTTTATAGATGCATTAAGTAATAGAGAATCAATATTTCCAAAAAAATTTGAAAAATAAAAAAATTCAAGATGGCGGAATCCGCCATATTGGATTTTTTCACTTTTAATATATTTGATCTATATTTAAACCACAAAAATATTTATATTTTGGGTATATTTTTATATATTTTGTTACTATAGAACAATAACTTGAAAAAAATAAAAAATTCAAGATGGCGTCATCCGCCATATTGGATTTTTTCACCTTTAATATAAGGCTATCCATTTAACCTAAATTAAAAATTCTTTTTAATTTAGTTCTATCTATACTTTGATTTCTATTTTAGTTTTGATGTGTAGATTATAAATTAAGAAGATACTTTTTAGCAAAAATTGAGTATTTTTTTAATTTTAAGATGGCGTTTTCCGCCATATTGGATTTTACTCTCTGATTCATTTTTAGCGTTATTTTTGGCCGAAATCGATAATTCTTTCTTTTTTAGGTGCATTTGGTGATATAGAATTACTTAAAAATTTAAAACAATCCACATTCAAGATGGCGGCTTCCGCCATCTTGGATTATTCAACCTGTAATATTACGTAATCCATTGGCCCGAAATTTAAAATTCTTTCTACTTTAGTTGTATTTTTTAATTAAGAATGGCTTAAACTACATAAATGTGGAACACAATTGAAACATATATGAATTTATTTTTATTAAAAATGGCGTCTTCCGCCTTATTTGACTTTTTACTGTTAGTATTAGGCGATATATTGGGCCGAAATTAAAAATTCTTTCTATTTTACTTGTATTTTGCATAAAAATACTTTTAAATCATGCATTTGGAAGAAAAAAAATACTAAATATAACGTTTTTCACCATATTCGATTTTGTCATTTTAAATATTTTGCTATTCATTAAGGCAAAATTACTAAACATTTTTTTAAAAACCTTTCTCATATAAAATACTTCTTCTTTCCAAACAAGATTACTGTTACACTACGAACCACAAGGTTGCTTAGGCATTCATCCTCTAAGTACCCCTCACCCTCACATCATGGGGGTAAGGAAGAGCAGCGTTTCAAGGGGGGGGGGGGGGAAGCGGCAGCATTTCAAGAATATGTGATCAAAGGTCAATAAACATTCAGGAAATTCGAGAAGAAACACAGTATCCAAACACTAGAAGTGGTAACCTACTAGAAAATTGGAGGGTGGGACTTAAATAGGAGAGAAAGAAATGAGTCGCATACTTTTTCTTATAATCGAGACATTCACACTGTACAGTGTACATCTCTGTGTTTTTATACATTGTGCCTGTTTATCCATTATGCCGTTGATTATACTGTGCATAAATTTTCTATCGATTTGTTGATTTAAAATTATAGTACTGGAACATTGCTTCAGATAGAGGTATGATTTTTATTAGTTAAGCTCTGCTATATTGATATTAATATGGAGATACAGCAATGTTTCTTCCAATGGAAATACAGCTGTCATCAAACAAACACTGAAAAACTTATTGAAGTGCGTAAGCAGAGAATTAAAACAATTATTTCATGTAGTAAAATATATGGTGATGGAAAACATACTGAACTTGAGAAATTGGTAGAAAATGAAAACGATAAACTCACCTGCCATAAGTCTTGTGTTTCGATGTACACCGATAAAAATAAAGTGAATGCATTTGAAAAACGTAAGCGAGATACTGAAGACAGCGTTGGGGAACAACCCATAAAGGTCCTAAGATCTAGTTTACCACTATTTGACTTTAAGCAACATTGCATTTATTGTAGAACTGACTGTGTTGTAGTAAAGGACAAGAAAAATCCTAACTGTTGGCGACCAGCCTACCTGATTAGAGAAAAACAGTGGCTTACCTTGCACAGTTTTTTGTGCAAATAAATAGGCTGTCTGAACATCAATAACCAAGTGAAAGAAGATGAGGACAATTTGCTAATGGATGTGGTATGAATTTAATTTAATTTCGAAGACTAAATTTCTACTGTCGAGTCACAGCGTCAAAGCTCATTAAACTATAATCTGCTTTAATAAATATATTTATATATATTTTGTATAAGGGACTCAAATGTTGTATGCTTAAATTTTATACCATTATTTTTACTTTTATTTGAAATATCTACGGATAAATATATAGTATTTATAAAGCATTGTATACATTTCATACTAATTTTTTTTAAATACTATTCTAACTTGTATGTCATATTGAAGTTGTATGCCTGAAATTTTATATCCTTATTTTGAATTTTTTGTATTTCCCATATATCTATAAATCTTTTTTATACTTCATACTAACGTATTTTTTTATATCCTACTTAAATTTATATGATTCTTTTGCAGCGGAAAACTATTCTTTTAAGGAATAAATGTGGTCTAACACGCCACCTCGATATAAAAAAAAATTTATCTAGTAAATTTATTCTGTATTATTTTTTAATATATAAATCTATTTTAATATTTCTGTATTATTTTATAGCTAAGATAGTGAATTTTTATTTTCGGGCCAATCGATCGCCTAATACTAAAGGTAAAAAATCAAATAAGGCGGAAGACGCCATTTTGAATTATAATAAATTCATATATGTTTCAATTGTGTTCCACATTTATGTAGTTTAAGCCATTCTTTATTAAAAAATACAACTAAAGTAGAAAGAATTTTTAATTTTTTCTTTGAAAAGATAAATCTCGGAAACTACTGGGTCTACATAGACAGTTCTAGTATCATATTGTAGCACATTTATTGTACTTTAAAAAAGTGTTTTTTTGAAAGATTTTTCAAAAACTAGTCCTTTAGGGTTATAATCGCCAAAATTTGAGAAAAACTCGATTTTTTTTCGCGGTTTTTCGATTTTTTACAAAGTTGCGTTCGGCGCTCGAGGTCACAAACTTGGATTAATCATTCACAGAAAAAAATATTTTGTTGAAAGAACAACAATTTTGTTGTTTCAACAAGATTTTTTGGTCAATATAGCGCCAACAAAAATTGTGTTGTCAGTACCAAATTATTTTGTTGAAATTATTTTGTTGATTCAACCAAATGATTTTGTTGATTCAAACAAAAATGCGCCAAACCGAAAATGCGCAATGACCGACCACAGGACTTTCGGACCCAACAGATTTAACGAGTACGTACTCCGCATATACATGGTAGGTCTTCACCGGGACTCGATCGCGGGACTTTCAGATCTCGAGACCGAGACGCTGACCACTAGGATCACTACGGCCCAATTTACTTTTGAAAATAGCAATCAAATCCTTCCTCGACGATAATGGCCGAATGGCGCCTTAATTTTCTTCGATTTGCCGTTGATGACAGGCGCCATGGCGTCACAGTTAGAAACAGCCAATAGAGCAGGCCGAGCTTACCTCAACCAAATGGGTTTTGTTGTCGTGAAAATACTTGCTTTGTTGGGACAAGTAAAATATTGTTAAGTCAACAAAATTAGTCAACAAAACACGTCAACAAAAAAAATTTGGTTCTCCCAACAAAACATTTTTTTCTGTGTTAGGCCAACATCATAAACAAGTGTGCAAATACCAGAACTACCGGATTTCACGCATACTATAGATGTATAAAGTTACTGGGCTAATATAGTATTTTTGAACATCACATTTTTATATCAATCTAGAAGTGACGTTCATTTATTTCAAAAATGCGTATTTGTCAATTTTTTTTTTATTCAAAACGTTAAATTTTAAAACTTTTAATTGAGAAATGCAGCCAAGCAATTCTAATTTATGCAATCCTAAATTCACAATGTTTTATACATTATATATCAGTAATGTTTAGTAATGCTTAATAATCAGTAATGCTTATTTATCAGTAATGCTTAGTAATGCTTAATAATCAGTAAGGCTTATTTATCAGTAATGCGTAGTAATGCTTAACAATCAGTAATGCTTATTTATCAGTAATGCTTAGTAATGCTTAATAATCAGTAATGCTTAATAATCAGTAATGCTTAATAATCAGAAATGCTTATTTATCAGTAATGCTTAATAATCAGTAATGCTTATTTAATAGTAATGCTTAATAATCAGTAATGCTTAATAATCAGTAATGCTTATTTATTAGTAATGCTTAGTAATGCTTATTTATCAGTAATGCTTAATAATCAGTAATGCTTATTTAATAGTAATGCTTAATAATCAGTAATGCTTAATAATCAGTAATGCTTAGTAATGCTTAATAATCAGTAATGCTTATTTATTAGTAATGCTTATTTATTAGTAATGCTTAGTAATGCTTAATAATCAGTAATGCTTAGTAATGCTTAATAATCAGTAATGCTTATTTATTAGTAATGCTTATTTATTAGTAATGCTTAGTAATGCTTAATAATCAGTAATGCTACAATATATATTATGTTTTAAAGATTCTCGGGTACACTGACGCTTCCGTGCATTTGACCTATTTTTGGGTTTGGGGAAATAAAAGCTGTAGAATAAATCGCTAGTGGCGAGTTTCATTAAAATTATTTAAACATTTAAATGCATTTTTATTAAAATACATGAATGGTTAATGACTACTAATTTTTAATTAATTATTTAAACAACACTTCATTTATTAAAAAAATTACTGATAAGTGAATACCAAAAGATAGTTAGATTAAGATAATTAGTTTTAAAAAAAGTAATCTAAGGAACAAATACATCAAAATACAAACTTAAAAGTGATTAGTATAAGACTTTAACTCTGATCATCTTTTAGCCGTCGTGTGTCAATATAAACTTATGCTATATTGGTTAACCCTCTGAGAGATACGGACGCATAAGCTCAGCTCCTGACTATCAAATTTTCCAGAACACACATAATTTTTTTTTAACAATTGTAAATTTTATAATTTCACTTAACTTTAAATTTTTAAGTATGGATGGATTATTAAATATCGCTAAATGCTGAAAGATTAAAGTATTTTACAACAAATTTTAAAATAAATTTAATATGCAATTGAAAAAGAGCCAAGTCATGATCTCATTAAGTCACTCATATAAAGCCAATCTGCAAGTACATCTATTTTGAGTTCAACTTACTTTTTATGGCCCAGTCTTTAATATCCAAAGCTCCTCTCAACAGCATTAGCAGCCCTTGGAGGCATTTCTGATTCATCTTTATTTCAGTGGCGGCCGTCATTAAGTAAGGCAGGGCCATCTTGAAGCCATTGTTCACCAACTTCTTGATCCTTTTCTCTGTCGCGGCCACAGTCTCGAACACTACGTCTTTGCCCTCAGAGTCTTCTTTAGCCACCGCCCCTTCAGCGTCTTGTGCCAGCGCCAGCAATGCTGTACAGGCCAGCGCGATCAGAACCCAGCCCCGCATCTTGACAGCACAATACTAGGTAGTATATTAGTCAATTGAAGAATATGTTTTAGGAGTTCAAGTACTTTCTAAGTCTATTAGAATCCACGTAAATGTCTACTGAAAACGATGAATTTGAGTTCCTAAGAGTTTCTGAGCATGTCTTCAATACTAAGGGTGTCTTCAATAGTAAGGGTCTAAATGTTTCTAGCGAAAAAAGTAGCTCATACACAAGCGTCTCCTAGTAAAGTTAATCTCCAGTCGGAACAAAATAAAAACTCTATCCGACAATCGAAAACTTCTAAAGTCTTAAAAACTATGTCCGACAGTCAAGAATTTAATTTTCGGAAAAGGTCTGAAGAGGCAACGTTTAGAAATGACTTCTTCAAAAACCAATACAGAAATATACTGGCGTATTCTCAACACGAGAGGATACCGAGGATTCTCCGATAGTCAAAAACTTCTAAAGTCTTAAAAACTATGTCCGACGGTCAAACAGTGCACTGATTTTCAGAAAATGTCTGGAGACAATGTTTAAAAATAAAAGCAGAAATAACTTCTTCGTTACAAAAACCAATACAGAACTATACTGGTGACTTCTCAACAAAGCGTACTTCTCCGAGAGTACAAGCACAAGTGTCAATTCTCTCCGGACAGGAGGAGTGGAATGCCTCCAGAGATCTTGAATGAACCGACTCCAGGTAAAGATACGAGGACCTTGAAAGTGAAGTAACATCCGAGTGGACTTACGAAGGATATTAAAAGCGAAAATCAAGCGATGCCTCCCTTTCTACTACTAAATACCGGTGTACCTTGAAGAAAAAATCAAACGATCTGAGGAAAAAAATATAAGTTAATTGAAGAGCTTAGTAGAAGAACGTGCTAAGTGACAAAAGATGAAAGCGAGAAAATGAGGTTTAAAGTTTTTCGTTTGCACTTAGATACGTTAAAAACTGCCCTTACAAAATGTAAAATGTGTACTTAATTTCAAGTTTATGAAAAAGGGGAATCTTCTGATCTCTAAAGGAGGTAATAGCCAGTTCATTAACACAAAAATCTCAATTTTTTCAAAAATGTTACATAGCACGTTGTTACACTAAGCTCTTCTATTGTCGTTTAGGGAGGGGAGAGGTAAAAAGGAGGGAAGGGCGACATCCCAGCAGGGTTACTTTTTTGATATTATCTTATATTATTGTTTATTGGTTCATGGTATGATGTCTTATTACCTCATGGTGTTTATGTAAAGTTGTATATGGTATGTGTTGGTGATACCTGATTTTTTTTAAGTTAGTGTCTTCCTTTGAAAAAACATTTCGTTTCAATGTCAGGCTGTTACTTTTAATGGGGGACGTCCTGCTTTGATTTATGTTTTTATTCATTTAAATTTTTGGAAAAAATATTATTGTCATCTTATTTCCTTACAAATATTATTCAAGGCTACTGCTTTCGTAGTATTTTACTACGAATTTTACTAGTAATGTGGTAGTAAATCATAGGAAATATACATAACTTGATATATAAGGACTTAGAATATTCCTGCATCTATTAAAAACGCATTTTTTTCAAATTTATTACTAAACCTTAAATTACCATTTAAAGCCTTTAAGACCTTTAAATAACCATTATCATTCGTAACATTTTACTACGAACTTTACTAGTAATGTGGTAATAAATTATAGGAAATATATATAACTTGATGTATAAAGATTAAGAAAATTCCTGCATATATTGAAAGCGCAAATTTTCCTAAATTATTACTAAACCTTAAATTACCTTTTTAAGCATTTAAATTATCTTTTTTACGTCGAAGCTTACACTGTTAAAAATTAGGCACTTTGTTTCATCAAAAATATGGTTCCTAGTAGCTGCAACGGCTGTGTGGTGATACGTTAAACCATATTTTTGGTATTCGGCTGAACCATTTCTCAGGTTTTTGTTTCCAGAAAAATGGTTCAACCAAACACCGAAAAAAAGGTGAAACATTTCACCACACAGCCGTTGCAGTTACTAGGAACCAATATCATGGTGAAACCAAGCACAAAATTTTTGACAGTGTAATTTTAAAGATACCTTAGAGTAAGAAACTTATTCCGTATCCATAACATATTCCCCAAGAAAGCTGCACATCTTAAAACTATTACTTCCCATTTGATTACCTAAACACACTTTTATCCAACCTTGCTTGATGATAAAAATTGGATTTTGAACTAAAAAAACTACTCCATTTATGTTGTTAATTTTTTTTACATTGCCCAAAATTTATTCTTTCCCTCTCTTCTTATCATCTTTTTTTTAACACCAACAACGTTATTTTTTTAAATCAATAAATTAAAAGAAATTTATTTTTGCGACATAAATCAGTTTGAAATGGCGTCATATATATTTCATAAAGAAATTCTTTGATTGTACGTTATTATAAAATGTTTTGCTTCGATTCAAAAGCTAGTAATATTACATATTTATTCTTTGAAATATAAATTAATTCAGAAAACGATAATCATTGAATTGTATCGAATAATTATTGAATTTTCGAAAAAAAAAATCCAAATTTAGCTTGTAAATGTTAAATATAGAATTTGGCACTTTTATTCCTGTTGAACACAAATGGTGTGTGGAAGCGGGCTAAGTGACAGATTCTGTTTAAAAAAAACCTGCTTGTTTTATTAATTAACAGATCTTAGGACGTGGTCTGACTTCGTTAAAATCGGTTGGAAACGAGTAACAACAACAGATTTATACCAAATTTTTTTTACCATAATTAGTTGAAATCAGAGAACTTCCTAAAAATAAAAATATTTTCTTTATCATATTGCTTTTCCCTGAATACTTAATAATAATAATCAGTGATTATTTTTACATACATTAACGAACAATTCGTCAGGCCTCGGACACTTATTTACCATATTCGAAATAAATCGGGTACAAAGTCATTATAGACACGTTGAACCAATCGGTTCAAGGTAAAAAATTACAAATGAAGGTCTTAACTGAAATATCTAATTTACGACATTAAATTTTTAAAAATGTGTTGTTCCTTATTGTGTCAATTTCTGTGTAGATTATAGACTGAAAAAGTGTTTGTATATCTATATATATATATAAGAAAGTCGTGTTAGTTACACTATTTATAACTCAAGAACGGCAGAACTGATTTGGCTGAAAATTGGTGGGGAGGTAGCTTAGAACAAGGAATAGGCTATAGGATACTTTATATTCGAACCCAAACGGGTACAGGAGTGCAAAACGTGAGCCGATTTCTCCATAGGAATAGCCTTCTAAGATTAGAATTTATACTTTTTAATTCAATGTAAAGAAATTTCAGCGCGTTCAGAGTGAACGAAATTAAGAAAAGAAAAAAAAGAGCATGTGGGTTTAATTTTCTGGATTGTTATTTGAATATCAGTATTTTATTTCATTTGTTGATTTTAAATCTTCATTTTTTTAATGGTGGATCAGATTTCCTCAACTAGATTTTAATTAAGTTTCCGAATATAATTTAATTGATGTTTAAAAAGGAATAGCTGAGTGGAAGAACGTGCTAAGTGACATTTTTGAAAAAATTGAGATTTTTGTGTCAATGATCATGTTATTACCAGCTTTAAACATAACAGCTTTAAATTTTTTAGAAAACATTCGATTTCGTATATTTTTTGCACACGAAGTTGGTAGGTGCACGCGTTTTCGTCACTTTTTCAATGGAAGAACGTGCTAAGGATCCTTAGCAATTTCTTTTTCCGAAATCGCCCGATTCCGGAACGATCGTTTAGTGGAAGAACGTGCTAAGTGACACATTTGCGGAACATTTTGACTTTCGCTTGCATTAATAGCAAAACAAATTGTTCTTTTGTAGTTTGAATCAAAAAGAATTCAACAAAATGTAATTAATATTTCTTAATTAACTTTAATTATTAAATATAATCAATGAAATAAAATTTATATTGCGTAAAACAGGGTTTTGAGTGCATTTGCAAAATAGGAAAAAAAATGCATTTTGATTTTAAATTTAAACGGAGTTAAAGGTTTTAACATTTTATAAAATATCGTCTACTTTGAATGTCGTCTGATTTTTACTGTAATAAACATAGATAATTTAGCAGCGAACAGATGGTATAATTAAAACAAAGTTGCACCTGCTCTATGGAGATCGCAGTTCGCGTTAAAACAACATTGCACCGAACATTCAAAGCATCCGGTTTGTTTAAAAAAATGAATTATGGGTACACAAATCGTTTTAATGCCATTTTACGTTTGATCTCTAAAGCTATCGAACGCATGTTGTGCAATGTCCTAAACTCCTAAAATTATTAAAATGGAATTAAGAAGCAAGCGGAAATCTGAATTTTTGCTTGAAAGTGTGAATAGCAGCTTATACGGTAAGTACACATTTAATCAAGATATTGCTTTGTTATGTAAAACTAAAATATTTTTATAATAATTGATGTAAAAATAAAGTGACAAAGTATAAAACGTTATAAGTTCTTAATATTTATTAAAATATCGATGACTTTAAAAAAGTACTATGTATCACGATTGTAAAAATAAATTGTTTAAACGATCATGTTCTACTGTTGTAGAAATGCTGAAAATTAAAGTAGCTTTCTTAAAATTGATTAAACCCTTAATTGCAAAGGAGAAAGAAAAACGTAAATAACCTTAGGATCTAAATCTTACCATACAACTTATTTTTACTTTTTTTTAATATCAAAGTTTGTTTTTAAATTCGATTATTCTAATCTAAAAACTATTTAAACATTTATTTGGCGAAAACTTACATCTTGCATTATTATCTATTTTTTATAAGTCTTTGAAAATTAATATTTATTTTATTCGCATGCATTTGTGTTTCTTTTACTATCTTTTTGCATACTTTTTATTAAGTTGATTTGTCGTATTATTCTTCAAAGTATTTAGTTTATAATTTCAGTGATAATGGTATTTTAAAAAAATATTTTCAATTAAAAACTTACTCATCTAACATTAAGCAAGAAGTTCTAAAATAACTTATATAACATACTTTCTTTTAACTTAAATACTCAAAAAAATCCTTAGTAGGGACAGACGGACGAACAAAAAGTGTAAGATAGGTGAGTAGGTGACTGATATCTTAAAAAAAAACTAAGGATGCGTAACACTCTATATAAATCCGTTCGTTTAAAAGTTATATGTACCTTATAAAGTATTTTCAATAAATTTCAAACCTAAAAAGTTCTATGGCAGCTACTCCTTGCAGATGCACAATATTGTAGAACACTTTATTTTGACGTCCGACTAGTACAGGGAAAACACGTGTATCAAATTTGAAGTCTGTATCTATTTTCGTTGTTCAGCAATACCTTTAAAACCAAAAAAAGTTTATAGCAGCTTCTACTTGCGCATGCGAAATTTTCTCGAAAACCTTATTATGACGTCCAACAGGAACTAGGAATCCGTGTACTAAATTTGAAGTCCGTAGCTCTTTTATTTCGAACTGTAAAAAAGTTTCAGTCAGACAGACGGATCAATGTAAAAAAAAACAATTTTTTAGGTTTTTTTTTCTTCATTTTGGATTATTGACCCCCATCGCATTAGTTTTATTACCTTTTATTTTATATTAGGTAATTGAAAGTAATAACTTTAAAAATTGGACGGGTTACAAAGGAAGTTGGGGGGGGGGGGGGGGTAGTAGGACAAACGGACAGAAACAAAATAACAGACGTACAGGCAGGTGGCAAAACACTATACATTGTAGTCATCTAATTTTTTACTTTCGAACCAAAAAAGGAATTTTCAAAATCAGGCACTTTGTATCGGAAATTGAAAGAGATATGGACGGACGGACATGCAAACGATTAAAAAGTATTAAAGAGATCTGTGAAGTCCTATCTTCCAAACAGAAAAAGAATTTTGAAAATCGGAAGGTTAGTACAGAAATTATGAAACGGGTATGGACCAAAATTACCTCAAAAATGTGTCACTTAGAACGTTCTTCCACTAAACGATTGCCAAAATCTGAAGCACTTCGGTGGAAGAACGTGCCAAGTGCATGAGGTGTCAAGCGCGTTTTGTAAATTTCGTGTTATTACGTAAATTACGGTTAAGCCAAAAGCCACCAAGCATTTTGAAGAATTAAACTAAAATATCATGCAAAAAAAAACTATGATTTTGTGAATGACAGAAAAGTTGCAAACTAAAAACTTTGAAGCTCATTATCTCGTTTTCACCTTTTTGTCACTTAGCACGTTCTTCCACTAAGCTCTTCAAATGGTAAGAAATGAAGATATGGAGGAATATAGGTTAAACTAAAGAATCATGGCCAAATTTGGCGAATTTTCAAAAATGTCGCCAAGTCGAAATGATAACAAACCCCGGCACTTGCCGAGATGGTTGCCATCTCGGAATGATTAAAAATACTACCTAATTTCGAAATAACCGACTTAAAACAACGGAAAAATTCATTAAATTGTAGACCCAGATTTATAAAAAAAAGTGGAACTTTAAAATAACGAAGAATTGATTTTAAAAAAAGTAAATAATTATTTAAAATCATTAAGTAATGGTCGATTGAATTTTGGCATTGGCGGCTTTTGGCGAAGTTGAAAATTTAACGTAGGGTAGCTATTCTCATCCAGTTGTATGGGTTAGGGTTAGTTTGAATTATCCTCGCATTAAAGCTACACACGAGTGCTATTACAAACGGGAGTCGTAATTTAGAACCACTGTCAAGTTACGAGCCGACAACGTGAGTAGGTACCCAATGAAACATTTAAGGGCGACATCGTACGCAGCGTTGGGAATTTGAAGGATATTTAAAGTGCCCTTCCTCTAAAAGGGGTATTATTCGTCGGACATTTTTTGGCTGCACGAGCCCGTCATAGGTCGGCAGTTACTTTGGCGATGCACGGACCTGAACCTGGGACCTACCGCATGCAAGACGAAAGTCTTTACCGACTAGGTCCCCCAACCCTATCGAGTTGTATGAAATATGAAGTGGAATGTTTACCATATTTGGGCAGTTTCGTTTTGCGCTAATCGTGAAATAGAAACAGGCCATTGTATCATGTAGCTGTTCTTGCAATATGAACAGAGACCTATGGGAAAGCCCTCAAACTCCGGAAGGGCCTGGATAAAACTAACCCCTCATATCAGAATGGGAAGAAATTATAATATCCTGATGGAGTGGACCAGTGGAGAGGGGATCAATTGGTATAAAATAAAAGTTTACATAAAAAAATACTAATTAGGGTTATTAAGGGTACACCCGTGCAATGCCGGAATTATAAAGCTAGTTTTAAATAAACTAATTAAATTTTTTTAACGAAATTTGGAATGTAGCCTAATCTGATTTTTTGCTTCAAAATGACGTATCGCACTTGTCTGTGGGACTTGTGGTTCTTTCTGTGAAAGTGGGTGACAGACGGACGGACGGACAGATATTAGAAGATAAAGATTATAACTTAATTTCTCGATTTTGGGTTTAAATTATTTATTAAAAAACTTTTATTCGATGCTCAGATTCAAATAACTATATTTGTAGTATTTATAATTAACTAGCTTTATAAACCCGGCGTTGCACGGGTGTACCCTTAATAACCCTAATTAGTAGTTTTTTTTAATGTAAACTTTTATTTTATACCAATTGATCCCCTCTCCACTGGTCCACTCCATCAGGATATTATAATTTCCTCCCATTCTGATATGAGGGGTTAATTTTATCCAGGCCCTTCCGGAGTTTGAGGGCTTTCCCATAGGTCTCTGTTCATATTGCAAGAACAGCTACATGACACAATGGCCTGTTTCTATTTCACGATTAGCGCAAAACGAAACTGCCCAAATGTGGTAAACATTCCACTTCATATTTCATACAACTCGATAGGGTTGGGGGACCTAGTCGGAAAAGACTTTCGTCTTGCATGCGGTAGGTCCCAGGTTCAGGTCCGTGCATCGCCAAAGTAACTGCCGACCTATGACGGGCTCGTGCAGCCAAAAAATGTCCGACGAATAATACCCCTTTTCGAGGAAGGGCACTTTAAATATCCTTCAAATTCCTAACGCTGCGTACCATGTCGCCCTTAAATGTTGCATTGGGTACCTACTCAAGTTATCGGCTCGTAAATGACAGTGGTTCTAAATTACGACTCCGTTCTAATACACTCGTGTGTAGCTTTAATGCGAGGGTAATTCAACTATCCCTAACCCATACAACTGATGGAATAGCTACCCTACGTTAAATTTTCAACTTCGCCAAAAGCGCCATGCCAAAATTCAATCGACCATACGCCATCTAATGTCAGAAACAAAACAGACATTCATCTTTGTATGGTTGGAAAAGTTTTATATATAAAGCACAAATTCTTTATTATTTAGAAATATTCCGGTTAACCTAAAAATCGTGGCCGGCAATTTACGCCAAATCTGGTAACCCGATGGCAACCATTGGCTAAATTAGCAATTGCATTGACAATATTCTAAATGTTAATCTATTTAAATCTTAAACGCATATATTTATTCTGAGTTCTCTTATACTAATATTTATTAGTTGCTTAATGATTTTAAATAATTATTTACTTTTTTAAATCAATTCTCGGCATTAAAGTTCCATTTTTTTTGTAAATCTGGGTCTGCAATTTAATGAATTTTTCCGTTGTTTTAAGTCGGACATTTCGAAATTAGGTAGTATTTTTGATCATTTCGAGGTGGCAACCATCTCGGCAAGTGCCGGGGTTAGTTGTCATTTCGACTAGGCGTCATTTTTGAAAATTCGCCGAATCCGGCCATGATTCTTTAGATTAACCTATATTCCTCCATATCTTCATTTCTTACCATTTGTAAACATCAATTAAATTATATTCGGAAACATAATTAAAATCTAGTTGAGGGAATCTGATCCACCATTAAAAAAATGAAAAGATTTAAAATCAACAAATGAAATAAAAAACTGATATTCAAATAACAATCCAGAAAATTAAACCCACATGCTCTTTTTTTTCTTTTCTTAATTTTCGTTCACGCTGAACGCGCTGAAATTTCTTTAAATAGAATTAAAAAGTATAAATTCTAATCTTACAATGCTATTCCTATGGGGAAATCGGCTCACGTTTTCCACTCCTATACCCGTTTGGGTTCGAATAAAAAGTATCCTATAGCCTATTCCTGGTTCTAAGCTACCTCCCCACCAATTTTCAGCCAAATCAGTTTTGCCGTTCTTGAGTTATAAATAGTGTAACTAACACGACTTTCTTTTATATATATAGATTTAAATAACTAAACATTTTATCTACATTGAAATAACATGCAAATTCCATATTTATTCATATTTTCACTGTAGCCATCCACAAGTCCCACAGACAAGTGGGATACGTCATTTTGAAGTAAAAAATCCGATTAGGCTACATTCCAAATTTCATTAAAAAAATTTAATTAGAAGTTTATTTAAAATATAAATAACTAAAAATTTAATCTACATTGAAACAGCCGTGTCTCGCTCAATGTTAAGAAAACGCGGCCGTTGCCAAAATCTGGGCGGTAAACTATTTGGCTTCTTTTCTAATTTGGCGCTTTTACTTGGCTCCAATTCTTCCAGCGATTTCATCGATCCATAAATGTTACTAGATATACCAAAATACTTAGGAAAATGAGGCAACTGCCAGTCTGTGTTAGCGACTGTTATTTTTCCATTTATTTTATTTGGAGGACGGTGTGGTAAACGAATGTAAACAATATGAAATTTAAGTATTATTTTTAGGAGTAAAAATGCATTTGGTATACAATTTTATATTCTCCTTCGATTTTGAATATGCATTATGTTATATTAGTATTCATTCCTTTTGTTATTGACGGTTTGGAGAAAGAGAAACATTTGGTATCAATTGAAAAATAAAATGAATAATTTTAAATAAAATTTATTTACAATATCGTAAAAAAGAAAATCACTCTTCACAAATAATAATTTCTTAAATAACGTTTTATTTGTCCGTGAAGTCCGCCGACACAGAACACAAGAATTGCCCATTTTTCCCTTTTCTGTTACTATGATAAAACACAAATTAGATTTACTAGAGAAATTAAAAATAATCCAATTAATTAAAATAATAACTTTCGAGCAGTCTATAAGAGATTTAAACATAAGAAAATTTAAACGTTGTGCATCTTCTTTTGTTCTATGAAAGGAAATAAATGATTTTTACAAAAACAAGTTTTGAAATTTTATTATTTCCAAGTCTTTCTTTCAGCGAAAGTGTCAAATTAAAACTCTCTATTTGATTTTTATTAGCAAACGATAATAAATGTTGAAACGAAAATAATTATATATTCGACGATTGATTTCTTCGCATGCTCACCAACCCTCATCATCAATATTGATTGCACAAGTAGATGTGTGTTGACACTAGATAGCTACTTCCAGTAAAATTTAGTTCGAAAATTAAATTTAAATTTAAAAAAATTTGACTTTGGGGGTCAATTTTATAAAAACTGCCAAATGACGTCATTTTTCTTTACTGCGCATGACCTGGATATCAAAAAAACGGCTGCACTTTTTCAGATCCGTAGCCATTGGAGCGAGACACGGCTGCATTGAAATAACATGCAAATTCCATTTTTATTCAATATTTTCACTGTTGCCATTTCGTTAAACGTATGAGAAACTTAATTTAAAATAAAAATAAAAAATTTTGAAATAATATTTATTTATGTGATATAATTCAGTTTGGATTGTTGTAATATCACAAAAGAGTTCTTTCGATGGTTTATTATATATGTATGAAGAAAGATGCATAGAGAATTCTAACTTGGCATAAAATATATGCAAAGTTTCGCTTTTATTTTGAAAGCATCAATTGCAATAATTATATGTTTTTCGAACTGTAAATTAATTTAACAAACGACAAATAACTGAATTTTCGAAAGAAATGTAAATGGGAAATAGTGACGATACAAAGATATTTATTAAAAAAGATTACATTATTATTCTTCGAACTTCAAACAAATTTAGCAAACGATAAAGTCTAATTATTAAATCTGAGAAAGAAGATTAATGAAAATTATTAATTTTATCGTTTAAATGTTTAATTACAACTAGCTAAAGGCTCTGTTTGGCGAATTTCTCTGAGGTGTATAAATAGTTTGTTTCTTGTTGAGCACAAATGTTGTGTGGAAGCGGTTTAAGTGACAGATTCTGTAACAAACCTACTTGTTTTTAATATAAAAGAATTTTAAAAAATGGAAAGGTAAGTATTGACATGATGTTCAGTCTGTCTATCCATCTGTCCGTTCGTACTCCTCTTTCAAATTAGGTTCTATCTGTCGGATCTTTTTTTTTTGCTGGAAAGGTATGACATTAGAGACCTACCTTTTATACTTTTAGTTTAATAACCTTCTTTTTTTAATAATCTTCTTTTTAATAACCTTTGGGCTAGTTGACAAAGGTAGCGCCTAACAGAAGTATTATAAATAATATAGAACTTGTCAATATAGTAAACAAATTGAATTTTTTTTATAAATCTACGTTGTTGTTTTTTAATTTTATAAATTATCAAAAGATTCAGCATTATTTTATTGATGTGTTTTCCTTTTTAAACTTTTCATATTTAAAGTGCTAAAAAATTCCTGTCCAATGCTCAATTTCAAACATTCAAAGTATCTTTTTAAAGGGTTATCGCTCTTTTTTAAAACAATCAAGTATCTTTTTCTTTAGATTGTTCTTTATTAAATAGTTGTAAAAAAATTAAAACCTTATATTACTTTAAATGTAAGCTTTACCTCATAGCCTTATATTATTACACAAAAAAGACATTAGAGATTACAATTTAAAATAGATATTTTTTTATAAATGACTTTTTATTTTATCCTTAATTTAAATCATTTAAAAGAAAAAATTTATAATCAAGTCCTGTTGTTTCCTTTCAAATGAGGAAATTTCGATTTTTTAAGATTGAAAATAGTTTATTCTAAAAATTATATTTCAAAACTAAAAAGATTATTTTTTTAAAAAAATTCATTAAATGCACCCTTCCCACCCCATACACGTGCTAAATAACACTGCTTTTTCACAGTCCTAATCACGCAACCTTACTATTGGTTGAAACAGTAGCACTGCACGTAAAAAATTTGACAGGTTTTCACATGATAAATGATCAACGGACCTTCAAGGAAAAGACACTCGCCGTGGACAGGTAAACTGCAGTAACCACAACCACGAATTGGATCATTTTTGTTCTAAAATAATCGGTTCTTTCTCGTACTTTCCTATAGGGTAGAGTTAAGGAGTGTTTGTAACAGTGGTCCAAGTTATCGGTCTAGATACTGCAACTTATCAGTAGAGAAGTGATATTCACTTGACGTGTAAATTATTCACGTTTCTCCAAATGGTCAATGTCGTATATTGCCCAACTCCTTCCTTCTTGCATTATTACGGTTATTTAATTAAAGGTTAAAAGGAATCGCGAATAAATTATTGAAATTTATATGCAATCGGTTATTTCAATGAAGTCTGTGAATCTGAAATGACATTTCCTTTTCAATGAAAAGTCTTTGTAAAGATGTCTTGTAATTGGTAAATTTTTCTTTTATGATTAGGTAGAAGAATTAAAATATGATTGCGATCCTTCATACTTTTATTCTAGAAGATGTCGTATTGAGATGAAATGAAACGAATTTAATTGTATTGCGATGAAATAAAATGAATTTAGTTGTATGAGATGAAATGAAACTAATCTTCAACTATACATTTGGATATAATAAATTTGTATGTATCATAGTTAAAGTATTAGATTGGCAGATCACGGGACCTCCAATGCTAACGACGGGACGCGCATGGAGACCAGAATAAGAGGGCAATGGGGCCAGGGTTGCCACCAGTTTTAGGAGGGAAAACACTACGAAAAAATACCATTTAATTGTAAAATTACAAAACAATACCATAAAAATTTTAGCTGCATTTTGGAATCTTTTTAGCTACTTTAAGAAAAAACGTGAAACGCTTTGCTAGTATTTTTATGGTATGTTATGTATTTTAGAATTAAATGTATTTTTTCATAGTGTTTCTCCTAAATGGTGCACACTGCCCCATTCTCTCTTATTAGTTCTCCTGCGCGTGCCGACCCGGCGGCGCAACGGTTAGGAGCTAGCCTTGGAGCCTCTGGGTTCGGTTCGAACCGATAAGCATGGATTTTGTGTTGTCGGTATATGCGGGTACGTGCTCGTAAATCTGTTGGTCGAAAGTCGTGGGCGGTCATTGCGCAGTTCCACGGTACAGGTCCTGGAGACTATTTCCCTCCCTCAGAGACATGTCTAAATTGGGAGGTGCGATAGATGGCAGCATCTGTCATACTGTGTATGTCTGTCGTCCTTCTTGACGACTGGTTTATAAGGGTCTTTGGACCAGCCACAAGCTGACAATATATGTCTACCACCACCAACCTCGCGTCCCGTCGTTAGCATTGGAGGTCACGTGATCTGCCAATCTAATGCTTCAACTATGATATCCATGCATGTTACGTACATAAGAATTTGAAACGCAACTCATAAATGCAAATTACAAAAAATCATTTGCGTTATTATACGCTGCCTTTTAAACTCTTTTTAAAAAGCACGTGATTTTGTACCTTTTTAGATCTTACGCGCATAGGTGAATAAACGTATATCAGCGTAATTTGAAACACGTGGATATTCTAATAAATGATGTTACATTAACATTCTTACCCAATCATATTAAGTTCTTTTTCCTCGTTTCAAAGTAAATTACTTTGTTGCTGATGTTAATATTATTAACATAGATATCATAGTTCAAGTATTAGATTGGCAGATCACGTGACCTCCAATGCTAACGACGAGACGCGCATGGAGGCCTTTTAAGAGGGCAAAATGGCCAGTGTTGCTACCACTTTAAGGAGAAAAATACTACGAAAAAATACCATTTAATTCGAAAATTACAAAAAAAATATCGTAAAAATACTGTCTGCATTTTTGAATCTTTTTAGTGACTTTAAATCCTTTTCCAGTATTTTTTTTTTGTAATTTTAAAATTAAATGGTATTTTTTCGTAGTATTTTGCTCCTTAAAGTGGCAGCAACACTGGCTATTTTGCCCTCTTATTTGGCCTACATGCGCGTCCCGCGTCGTTAACATTGGAGGTCACGTGATCTGCCAATCTAATTCTTTAACTATGATATCTATGTATATCAGCGTAATTTGAAACACGTGGATATTCTAATAATAATGTTACATTAACATTCTTACCCAATCATATTTAGTACTTTTTCCTCGTCACAAACTAAATTACTTTGGTGCTGATGTTAATATTATTAACAAAATGTTGTTCCTATAACCGATAATTTGTATTCGTGCTTCTGATGATTAAAGTAGAAAAAAATTTTCCAGAACATTCTAAACAACATTCCAAAGCTTCTTTTAATAAATTTTAGGTGTTGAAGCCTATTACCAATGTTCTCGATCATTCTAGTACAACTTAAGTTTTCTCGACAATTATTTAAAACTCGTTCGCAACTCGTAAAAACTCGTAAAAGTCGCAACAAATTATGCAATTCGAGAATGAATAAATAACATCTGCTTTCGTTTTCGCATAGCAAATATGATATGTTTTGGCCACTCTGTAACGTGGCTGTTATTTATGGCGGTCATAAGGAAACAACATTCTTTTTTGTCGGATCTTCTTCTACATTCAAAGTCCATGCAAATCGCCTCAGCCTTGATAGCTTTTATTATTATTTCCAAAGTGTGAATTACAAAATTTCGCGAGCGAGAAAATTATTCTGGATATCATCGAGCTCCAAGAACGAACGACAGGCTCACCTCTAAAGCCCAAGTACGACTTGTACCGATTCGGGAGAGACATCAAAATGTCATGAATTTTCATGAGATTAGTTTTTCGCGATTTATATGATACCGGAAGATTCGGATACCTATAAAAATCGATTCGGTGCATTGAAGATGTGGGCGTTGTTGTTGTTTACACTTATTTTTTTTTCAGAAAATTGTCATTGATTGCCTTGTATGTCATAGAAACTAACCTTGCTGTTTGTCGTTTTTTATTGAAGTTCCTCAAAATTCTGAGGTCCTGCTTCTTATAAATATTAGCTTGGAACTAATTATAGATATCTGTATGTCAGCAACATAGTTTCAAAATGTTTTTGTCGATATAATTTAAGGCCAAAATCACAAAATAGATACGTTTCCAAGGAGAGATATCACGTGTAAAATATTCAAAATTGAAAGAATAGAAAATGCTGCTGGAAAAGTTATCAGAAGCAAAGGATTGATAATTTCTTAAACTTTAAGAAGAAAGCAATATTACACTACTTCTTTTTTTAATAGTCTTTTTGAATACTATAATTTAACGGGTCTAGAAACAATTTTGTCATAGAATTCACTACCCATAATAATAGGGTTTTCAGGCACTGTTTAGACTTCTTCAACTATTACTGACTAGACTGTGTTGTGTAAATGTGTTACTGTAATGTGTTACTGACTAGACTTCTTCAACTATTTTGGAAAAATTGTGTAAAAACATATTCTTGATGAAATTACAGAAACTAATTTGCATGCTCAAAATATCTTTTCTTTGTAAATATTCAGAAAATAACGTAAATATACGACACAAGTAGTTTTGTAGAAAAATCTAAATTCTTAAAGACATCGACGGAACTCTGTCCGTCTTTTTCAGCATTTGTATAAATTCATGTTTAGTTTAGTTTGAATTATCGTTGCAGTAGAGTTACACGATGGCTATTGGCGACGGGCGTCGTAATTTAGAACCACATATAAATTCATGAATATGATAGATTTGAATTCTGCCAAAAGGGCTTCAATTCTGTCCAAGTTTTATTGATAAAACCAATTATTGGTAATTGTTTAAGGTTAGCTGGTTTTTTTATTATGTGGTATAGGAACAGTTTTCTTTGGAGCTTAACTTAAAGGATTCATTGTACTCTACCATATTTTTTAAAAAATAAATTGAAAATTTTATATTTAAATTTTTAAAAACAATGGTGAATATAAAAAGGTTGATAAACTTATATTCAAAGACAAAATGATCTATGAAGTTCCCCTTAAGTAATGGTTTCCTAAGATAACGGCACCGTCACCGTAACTCTACGCGTGACGTCACAGATTCGCTCCGCTACAATTCGATCGTAATGTTTACGGCGAATGCGGTTTCCTCGAAATGAAGAAACGTAATCCGCAACCGATCCAAACGTAAACAAACCGACACATCGTGATTTTTTAACCGGTTCGTAACTTCAATCAATATAAAAATGAGTTTGGATTATGAAAATTTAGCTCTGCTAATACTGATGGAGGAATCGGATTTAGAAAGTAGCCGGCAGAGGGAAAGTGAAATTTTCAAACATAGGACAACTGAAGGGCTTTCCATATCCTCATACGTCGGCATCTACGAACAAAGATAATTTGTTTTAAATCATGTGCGCGAAGATTTAGTTTCGAAGCCCTACAATCGCCACAAAATCCTATAGCCCCATAAGAGAAAGGTCGACTGAGAAGCGCTCTTTTCGAACATTTTTCCCTCGCAAAAGTAGCCGTTACGTGTCCGAAAAACGTGTGAAGAAGAGTCGGAAAAGCAGAACGTCCGTGACGATGGTACAGATCCGTTACGGTTACGATTAACGTGTTGTTAGGAAACCATCGCCATACATTTGTACGTAAAAGGTTTCTGTGACGTCATACGTAACCGTTACGAATCTGGCGGATGACGGCACCGTAATCTTAGGAAACCATTACTTTAGACTTACATGGAAAGTTAAAGAAGCAAAGACGATAGTTAAACCTAGAAAAAAAAAGTCACTGATAATAAAGTTTTTTCTGCTCTTATATCCAGTTCAATTGAAACTTATTTTTCTTACAAAAAGGTTGATAGATTTTCATATTCTGTTATAAAATATAAAAACAAGATGTTGTAATTAAAATAAATGAAAACATGCTTCATATACTTTTCATAATAATGATTTTTAGGTGGGTTTTTTTTTGTTAGATCCCCATTTTTTTTAATTTTAAGTTTTTAATTAAAAATTAAATTTATTATGTGTGCTGTTTAAATGAGTACGTTTACTTGTGTTTTACTGTTGGATAACTTTGAACTATTGCGTCATTAACTTAAATTCCGTTCTTTAGGTGATTGTTGTCGCAGTGAAAAGAAAACTTCATAATACTCATATTTGATTTTATCATTTTAAGAGGGATTGTCAGTCCCATAGAGCTAATGCATTAGTTTTCTAATCACAACTTCAGAAATATTGCTTTGCCATGTTAGTCCTTTTTTTCCCAGGTATGAGAATCAACATAACATCGAAATGAAACAAATTTTGAAACAAAATGTTATCTAGTTATGCAATTATATATTTTTGAAGTTTTAAAATGCCAAAAATTACAGCAGATGGCGACACTATTTAAAAACTTTATCAATTAATAATTAAATAACCGGATGTTATTTTCTATTCAATTTTGTTTTAAATTGATGTTATGATGATTCTCATACCTGGTGAAAATGGGATAACATGGCAAAAGAAATCTTTTGCAAAAATTGTGATTTCAAAACTAATGCATTATCTCTATGGGACTGACAGTCCCTCTGTGTTCAAATTTGACATTCCAAAGTATTTTTGAGAATATTCTTCTTACAATAAAATATGAGCATCTAGTTCTTATTTTTTGAAAGTTTCATTTTTAACAATATATCCAAAACTAACTAAATCAAAAACATTTCACTCAATCTACGAAATTAAAGCAATTGCGTCATGAGATTTAAAAATTCTGTAAGAAATTTTATTCTAAGAATTAAATTTTGAATTTACCGTCAACTTTCCCAATGTCAAATTATTTCCATAGAAGCACTAATTCTTTAAAAAAAATTCTGCTGACATCATTTAAGAATTTTAGGAAGTATTTGTCAATTTTGGAAAACAAAATTGATTATTTTTCAAGGTAAAAAGTTCCTATTCATTCTAAAAAAAACAAATTTAAACTATGATCAACGTATTTTGCTAAAAAATGCAAATCGTCAAATATATTTGTTTTTATTCAACAATCTGTTTTTTTTAAAGAATCATCTTCAAAAATATATTTGGAACTGTAGTCCACACAAACTTATCCGAAAGACTCTAATCCGTCGTCCTCTTCGATTCACCGACGGCCTTAGTTGACATTTGTTTCATGAACTAGTTACTAGGATATCTGATGTAACTACGAGCAATGGTTTGAGACTATTTACGAAGAAACGACTTGTGATTCGTGGGAAAAAAAAGCTTCGAAAAAGGGTCTAAAATAAACCTCCAATAAAAAACAAGAAGCGTCATCAATGTCTCAAGCGCTCTTTATCGATAGACACTCGAAGAAGACGGAAAAACCCATGGCCAACTTCAATAACAAGGCCAGAGAAGCTTTCCCAAACATGAGCGTAGGGCCGTAGTGAGCCTAGTGGTCAGCGTCTCGGTCTCGGGATCGGAAGGTCCTGCGATCGAGTCCCGGTACCACTGAAGACCTACCGAGTATATGCGGAGTACGTGCTCGTTAAATCTGTTGGGTCCGAAAGTCCTCTAAGTTCCCATACCAAATCAATACCTCTGGGGGGTGACAAGCCAATTCTGGGGATCCCCTAGTTGGCCTCTGTCTCTAAAAATTAGATGGATCCACTTATGTGTGTGTGTTGTCTGTTGTGTCTGTCTTACTTGACGAAGGTTTATAAGCGGGTCGCTGACCAAGCACACAAACCTGAATATATATGTCTACCAACCAACCAACATGAGCGTAGACGGAATTTTTGACGTCACTGTTCCGAGTGCCGAAGATCGAGAAACTAGTTCGGACGCATTCGGAACCCTAAAAATGTGGTCAGCCGTGAACGAGTGGTTCCGAACAGGTTTCGAGACAGGTTATCTTCATCTTCGGAACAACGTCACTCGGAACTATGACGTCGAAATTTCCGTCCCCTAGCGTGTTTCGGAAAGCTTCTTTGGCCTTAGTAGTTGAGTAGGCCGTGAAAAAACACGGATATAGGACATGTACGGTGTAGCGCGACGCATTTTAAAGTCAACCAACCACACTCTTTTATCCGACGCTTTATGCAATCCGACGGGTTTTTTTTCCGCCGAATGCGTTCGGATAAGCAAGTGTGGACTGCACAATATAATTGGTTAGGCTCAAGACAAAGGCTTCGACGAAATGTGTCGCACTTGCAACGTAGTATTAACTTTTTTCTAAGAATTAGTTTATGATGGAAAGCCGAAAGTTAGTATTGACAAAGTTTCTGTGTTTCTTAAGGAATACGTTTGGACAATATCTATAAGATGTCCAGTTTTGCAGGAATTGAAAATAATCTACCAATTACTTCTTTCCTGCATACAAATCATAGTTTTATTACAAAACAAGTTAACCCTAATTTATTGAGACTTAAGATGTCTTCCTTGAGAAAAATTCCAAAATGTCTGTAACCAACAAGACTTTGGACACCCTTCAATTTTTGACACTCTAATTACTTATTCAGCAATGACTTTCAACCAGAGTTTATATAAGTATATATTACAAGTTGAATATGTAACTGACGACATCACGACGTTTTTACATCAAATATTTGTATAAGGATAAATACCCATACAAAAATTGATGCGCGATTAAAAAAGAAAAAATGCCTATGCCTCATTTTTTTCGAAGTTTTTTGTTGTATCCGGGACCAAAATGTCGACTCCTTTCACTTTCTTGTCAAACATGGTAATCGGCCGCTTATGTCGCTTGAATAATTTCTATGGGGCTATGCAATCAATTTCCATCAAAGTTATGTTCCCAATGTCCCGCAGAGCTTATGATTACAGAATGCTTGCGCAAGAGGGTGAAATAGATAAGAATATTTTTTGGAAATCGTTATTTATACCCCATGACCATCCCCGTCGTTCTATAATGTAAATGATTCGAATGGTTTGAGGAAAAATTACCAAAATTGTGCAAACTTATTCCTTTAGAAACACAGAAACTTTGGCAATACTAACTTTCGGCTTTCTATCATAAACTAATTCTTAGAAAAAAGTTAATACTACGCTACAAGTGCGACACATTTCGTCGAAGCCTTTGTCTTGAGCCTAACCAATTATATTGTGCTCTCTCTCTCTCCTCTCCTCTCCCTCTCCTCTCCATCTCCTCTCCCTCTCCTCTCTCTCTCCTCTCTCTCTCCCCTCTCTCTCCTCTCTCTCCCCTCTCTCTCTCTCCCCTCTCTCTCTCCTCTCTCCTCTCTCTTTCTCTCGTTTTAAATTGATTATAAATTGACTAATATATGTAATTAGGGGGCTGGGGAGCCCCCAGTCGGTTAGGCATTCGCCTAGCATGCGGAAGGTCCCAGGTTCGGGACCGGGCATCGTCAAAATAACTGCCGACCTATAAACGGCCCGTGCAGCGAAAAATGTCTGACGGATAATACCCCGTGTGGAGGGAGTGCACGTTAAATATCCTTTAAAGTCCCAACGCTGCTTACAATGTCGCCCTTAACAGTTGCGTTGGGTGCCTACTCAGGTGTCGGCTCGTCACTTGACTGTGGTTCTAAAATACGACGCCCGTCGCCAATAGCCCTCGTGTAGCTCCAGTGCGACGATAATTCAAACTAAACTAAATAATATTTTTGCTAATATTAATTGAAAAAATTAAACCTTTAATTAGTATTAAGCCTTGGTATTAGTACCTTGGTGATAGCAGCAGCTTAACGCAGTTTGTAAAAGCTGGGCTAGTGTTAAAAAAGTACATTGCTTATTTTTATCAGGTCTCCCGATGAATCATTCCCATAATGAAAAGAAAAACTTCTTCAATAATTATTTTACGGTTTTTATTAAAGCTTTGAATGCACACAGAAAAAAATATTTTGTTGAAAGAACAAAAATTTTGTTGTTTCAACAAAATTATTTGGTCAATATAGCGCCAACAAAAATGTTGTTGTCAGTACCAAATTATTTTGTTGAAATTATTTTGTTGATTCAACCAAATGGTTTTGTTGATTCAACCAAAAATGCGCCAAACCGAAAATGCGCAATGACCGACCACATGACTTTCGGACCCAACAGATTTAACGAGCACGTTCTCCGCATATACTCGGTAGGTCTTCAGTGGTACCGGGACTCGATCACTGGACCTTCCGATCTCGAGACCGAGACGCTGACCACTAGACCGCCCCCGACGATAATGGCCGAATGGCGCCCTTAATTTTCTTCGATTTGCCTTTGCCGTTGATTACAGGCGCCATGACGTCACAGTTAGAAACAGCCAATAGCAGGCCGAGCTTCCCTCAACCAAACGGGTTTTGTTGTGGTGAAAATACTCGCTTTGTTGGGACAAGTAAAATATTGTTAAGTCAACAAAATTAGTCAACAAAACACGTCAACAAAAAAAATTTGGTTCTTCCAACAAAACATTTTTTTCTGTGCATAAAAATCCGGTTTCACAATCATATAAGATAGACCTACAAATCTTATATTTTACTTTCATTTTTCCAAAATTATGTCAAATATTACAAGTCTCTTATAATCCATAGTAAAAATGTCCTGAAAATTGAAACAGAAAAATGTAACTCATTATGTACTGAATAATATAGAACTGAGATAAGAAGAGCAGAAATTCCTTTCAAACCTCACAGAAAAAGGGGTACAAAAAAAAAAAACATGACGGAGAATCAAAGAGTGTCAAAACTGGGCACTTTTACCAGCTTTTCAAAAGAAAGTGGCCATTAAAAAATAATATAAAAAAAGAGTAGATTTTCACATTAGGTCTGTTCTAGTAATACAAAAAAAATTAAATTATCATGATGAACTTTGAATTAAGAAGTCTTAGTATAGAAAATAAATATCCTAGTTTCAGGCATTTGATAAATTCGATCCCCAAATGCTTTAAATCACGTGACGGACAACCAGAAAACGAGTTTATTTTTTTTACCCTGCAAAATAAGGTTACTTCGCCTCCACTTCAATTCCTTCTCTATGCTCAATATCTTACATTTTACTTTAAAAAAAACATATTTAACAATTTATTTCATGAAGTACTTGACACTGAAGAAGCTACGATAATATCTGTAGTGGTGAGCCTCCAGTTGACCAAAGTAGAAAGTTTAGCAAAATCAAAAACTCTTCAATTTATTAAACTAAAATTTCCCAGAAATAATTCCATCATTTCGAAATTAAAATCTCGACAGCAAATATCAATTAGAGAATGGACAACGGGAAAGAACACGCCAAAAGTGACGTCATAGTTACGCCGACCATTGTCTTAAATCGCACACACAAACCACCCGGCATCTAATTCGTGTAAACTGGAACGGTCACGCCTACAGTGACGCCACAGTTAGGTCAAGCATTATCTTCTTTCCCTCAAAGAAACCGCGCTCCGCAACTTTCAAATTTTCCTTTAAGAGGGACTGTCCCATAGAGGTAATGCAGTAGTTTTGAAATTACAACTTTTGCAAAAGAATTGCTTTGCCATGTTATCTTATTTTCACCAGGTATGGGAATAATCATAACCTCAATTTAAAACAAAATTGAAAAGAAAATAACATCCGGTTATTTTATTATTAATTAATAGAGTTTTAAAATAGTATCGCCATCTGCTGTCTATTTTTGGCATTTTAAAACTTCAAAAATATATAATTAAATAACTAGATAACATTTTCTTGTCAAATTTTTTTAATTACGATGTTATGTTGATTCCCATACAGGCTAACATGGAAAAGCAATACTTCTGAAGAAGTTGTGATTCCAAAACTAATGCATTATTAGCTCTAAGGGACTGACAATCATTCTTAAAGAAATCGCATTTTTTTATTAAAAAAACTAGTTTCGTTTACGTAAGTTTTGTTAACGTAACAGCCACGTTGAATGTCTTTAGGAGTTTGCCATAGAGCACCCACATGCTTTAGAAGAGTGAATCCTTTTTCAAAACTGTTCCTTGTTACAGTATAAGAAAATTCGGATAGAAAACAGAAAGTTCCTGTTATTTTCTGAAAATTCCCAAAATAGCTGCAGCTTGGTTGGTTGGTTGGTTGGTTGGTAGACATATATATTCAGGTTTGTGTGCTTGGTCAGCGACCCGCTTATAAACCTTCGTCAAGTAAGACAGACACGACAGACAACACACACATAAGTGGATCCATCTAATTTTTAGAGACAGAGGCCAACTAGAGAGCTGCAGCTAATTGGTTGGTTTGTGGGCTTTAAGGAAGGGGGGGGGTGAGCCCGCTGGACCGCGGGTCTCCAAACCAAAGTGCCTCAGTGTTAATCAAATGGAGAAAAAAATATTTTCTAACCAACATTTCTCTGACTGCATTCAATATTTTTATAAGCTGATTTTTTATATGAAAAATGTAGATGACTTGCAGGTCCCGACAATCCCACTTAATAATGTGGGTTCAATTTTTTTTTTTTAAATTTTCAATAAATGATTTTACTCAAAATATTCTAAACAATTTCAAAAAGTGGGTATATAAAGACCTGCAAGTTTTATCATTAAAAAAACTCATTTGTAAATATATTCAATACAGCCGAAGAAATGTGGCTTAGAAAATATTTTTTCCTATTGGATTAACACTGAGGCACTTTGGCTTGGAGACCCGCGGTCCAGCGAACTCTTTCCCCCTTAAGACAACGTTTGATGTAGCTGTGAAGTCACTGTAGGCGTGGTCTTTCGTCTATCTTATACTAATATTTGCAGTCAAGATTTTTAATTTTAAAATGGGGTAAATCCTTTACTATATCCTCCAAATTTAATTTCAATGCAATGCTTCTGTATCAAAACCGTTCCGACTGCTGATATCTGTTGTAGAGGACCTTAGAGGTATCTTCTTCTTTTTCTTCTGGTTCTTTGTCGCTCTGAATCGAGACCTGGGACGAAGACACAGGGTTCGATTCCCAGATGTCACCTTCGGGCTTCCGCAATAGGAACCTTTCGATGACTTCGTATGGCGCCTGGAACAGC
This sequence comes from Oedothorax gibbosus, assembly GCA_019343175.1. Taxonomy (NCBI): domain Eukaryota; kingdom Metazoa; phylum Arthropoda; class Arachnida; order Araneae; family Linyphiidae; genus Oedothorax; species Oedothorax gibbosus. The sequence continues at coordinate 307,425 of JAFNEN010000369.1, forward strand.
AAGTAGCAGGCGAAGGCCAGGAGGAAACTGACGACGGCGTAGGACAGGAAACACATGATCTATACGAACATAAATGGAACATTTACAACAACAGATTAGCCTTCTGAAGGGTAAGCATAGAACTGAAAATTTAATTTCTTAATTTTTTTTAAATAATTGTATTTCTGTAGTAGATGGTTATAAATGCATTCTCTATCATGCTTTAAATTTTAAAATGTAAGAGAATTATTAAATTTATAAAGTTATAAAAATGTCTGTTGCTGGAAAACCTGACAGCCAGGTGACAGGTTTATACAACTGTATCCCTCGGAGGGTTAAAAGTACACTGTTAAGGGGATACGGTACCCAAAACATTATTTCTAGAAATAATAACATAAACTTGTAAATTATATTGGTTTGATATAATGTTCACTCTAAATAAACATTTTCTAGCAATAAAAACAAATATTTACAAGAAGTTTTTAATTTTTTTTAAAGTCAAAATTTTGAACTTTTTTTTAAAACGCTACTCCTCTTTCAATTTTGAGAATAACTCCACCAAACTTTTATAGTTTGTTCTAAGAACTATTTGTTTAAGAACTGTGCATGGATTTAAAAATGTGAGCTACAGTTTAAAAGTAACATGCATTTATACTCACAATCACAAAAAAGTTACAAATTATTGAATTCAACATTTAAAAAAAAAAAAAAACTATACATAGTAGACCTTATTCCATGCAGAATTTTGTGCACCATTTATATGAGAACACAAGTTAAATATTTCAAAATTCTAACTTAATTAGCAAAAAAGCCTTAGGGATTTATTAAACACAAGAATTGAAAAATGCGAAACAGAGAAAACAGGTAGAAAGCAGACGAAATACGTATTCAAACTTATAGGAATGACTCCAGAAAATATTTAATAACTTTTTTTCTACAAAAGATATCATTATGAAACTTTCAGTAATTGTTCAGAAAGATATTGTAAATAATAATAAATAAAAACTGAAAAATCGATATTTTGACCAATTTTTGGGTTTTGTATTCCCTTAAAACTTTTGGCGCAAGAGTGCACCGGAATCCTGGAGCTTTCTAGCTACCACCACTATTTAGAGCGTGGATATTACCAAATTTGATGTAAAACCATAATGGTAAATCAACACTACAAATCGGGGTGGAAGCTAGAAGTTTTCAGGATTCCGATTGTACCCTTGCAGCAAATTTTTTTAACAGTGTAAGTTCAAGCGGGAAAGAACATCATCAGTACACATTTTTATTACAAAAACAAATATAAATAAACAACTTCCCGTCAAAACAGCATTTACCGTCTTCCACAATTGGGATAAAGAGATGATTTGAGGCTAAGAGAGCCTTGGTTGTTTTAAGATGGTTTTGAGACATAAGGCTAAAGTGGTGGTAGATCGGATTATTTGTATCAGTTTCCTTCCTGTTAATTAACCTTCTAACCGTTAAATGAAATATAATTTACATCATAAAGTTGTTTACATTTTAGTCACTGAACAGTAATCTACTAAATATTTTGTATTAATAAGGATATAATCAGCTAAATTCTAATAAAACATTAATTTAATTTTAAAATGTTACTAAAATTTGGAAGTTTAATTGTTTAATTTTGCATTGAATTTCTCTAAAATAACAGATAAATTCACGAGGAAATACTTTTCTGATGGCCATGAAAATGACTATCAACCAACCAGTAAACGGCGGACCTTTTACGGTAATGACTAATTTTCAACTGTTTTATGATGCCTTCAAGACATACTTGGAAGTCCCGTAAATCGATGAAGATTCTGCTTTCCTAATTGAAGCTTAGTGGAAGAACGTGCTAAGTGACATTTTAGAAAAAGAAATTAGGTTTTTCTCTCTGTAAAGGTAACAAGATTCCTTCTTTTCATTAACAAAAAGTTAAGTATATTTTTGACATTCTGTAAGTGCCGTTTTTAACGTATTTAAGTGCAAACGAAAAACTTTAAAGCTCATTTTCTCGTTTTCACCTTTTTGTCAGTTAGCACGTTCTTCCACTAAGCTCTTCAATTGCAAAAACACCAAATAATAGAAAATAAAAGAAATATTTATGACTTTGGAACGTATTGTAAAGGTATGGAAAAAGCTTTAATGATGACCCCATCTTACATTAAAAAAAAAGGATGAATAACATCCTATTACCCCCTAATGTGCCTGATATTAAGATAAAAGTCGACGAATATCTATTTCTAAAGTGACCTTCATAGAGATCAAAACTTATAAAATAACAACTCGTGCTTTCGTCCCTGTTATATGAATTATATTTAAATAGTTCTTTAGTTTCTTACACTGTTAAAAATTTTGTGCTTGGTTTCACTATGATATTGGTTCCTAGTAGCTGCAACGGCTGTGTGGTGAAATGTTTCACCTTTTTTTCGGTGTTTGGTTGAACCATTTTTCTGGATTTGGAAACAAAAACCTGAGAAATGGTTCAACCGAATACCAAAAATATGGTTTAACGTTTCACCACACAGCCGTTGCAGCGACTAGGAACCATATTTTTGGTGAAACAAAGTGCCTAATTTTTAACAGTGTAGAACACAATTATGAGAAACTTATTTTTCATCGAAAACAAAAAACTGTCATCTGGATAACGTGAGCTTTACAATTTCGTCTGAAACGCTTTTGTTTATTTAAGATTGTAAAGAATAAAACATGAAAATTCAAAAATACAAAATAAAACTGTAGTTTCTTATTAATATGAAACAATTTGTTGTTCGAGGCCATATTTGTTCGACATACTCTAATTTTATTCTTTTTTAAGTATATTTATTTGACTTGATATTGCACAAAATAAAATGCTATATCACAGCTCATTTCAACAACATTGGTCAAAATGAAAAGTTTCTTAGTCCGAAACCCGCTTTTCACTTTTCAAACAAAATAGTAATAACTGATGAAGAAGTAGGTTTGCAACGGTTTCGGAAGAGCATAGCCTTTCATAAAAGCATCCCCTTCCACTGCTTAATGAATGTTAGGGGTTGTTCTCAGACATAGAAACTGTTAGAGTATTGATTCTCACGAAAGAGACTTTTACTTAAGGGAACCAGGAAGTCAACGATGCTTCTAAATATCGAGTTATCTTGTTAACTTTTAATTTCTTAACTGTGTATTTACGAAAAAACTGATATTATACATATATGAATATGGGGCTGTACTTGGCAAGGATATTAGTTGATTCCAATATTACTTTTTTTGACAGCATCAAATGCCGTTATTTGAAGACAGCAATTTTCAACCTTTAGGTACACTTTCCAGCACAACTATTGCGGGAATCTTAAAATATTTTTTATATAAATTAAAAGAAGTTCATTAAACGCAATAAACCTCAAGTTGGATGATGAATCTTTAAAACTCTGAAGTTATTACTCTAAATACAATTTTTGCGCCTTTTCTAAATTTAAAAAAAAACGTATTTTTGCACTTAATATTATTTTTTGACATTTTTATCAAACATTTGGGGGTTTACTTTGTTTAATAAACATACATACAAAATCTTAGAAAATTTCAAGCATCCAAATACAATAGAAAAAGAGAAAAGTGTACCTAATGGCTGAAAAATGTTGTTTTGGAATTAGTACATTTGAAGCTGGCAACAAAGTTATGTTGGAATTAATTAACACCTTTTCCAACTACAACCTTATATTAATGTTTGTATTACATCCACTTTTGCATAAATGCACATTTTCGTGATTAAAAGTTAAAATAAAAATATTACAATATAACAATATTTTGAAGCGTCGTTGGTTTCCCGGTTCCCTTTAGAAGTATTTGTCATCAATAAACGGAGCACGGGCCCATGGCCCCTAATTCTAAGGGAGTGCCCAAATTTTCTTCATGAACATTTATGCTTACCCCCAAATTTTTTAATGTGAAGTATGCAAAAAAAAATTCATGAGCAAGAGTTGACTATGAAATTGTGTTTAAACTCAGAATTAATCAATTCACAAAAAATAATTATTTGAGGGGGATTAAGCATGCTTTCCAAGCTAATTAATTCGGATATTTTTTGGTAAACACTGGAATATAGAAACGCATGTATATTATATCGCACCGTACGCGGAAAAGAGACCTATCGCGAAAAAGACCATTCTTCAGGAGAGCCGTTTAAAGTTTTAGTAAAATTTAAAATTATCACAAAATCGTTCCAAATGAACCTAGATCAAAAATATTTGGCATGGATATCCGTTTTATGAGTATCAAAAGGTATGCATAGTCATTTTTTTTCTTTAAATTTGCCTTTGCTGGGATATTTTCAGATAGGTCTTTCTTTCGCGAACAAAATCGTTCAAATTTGTACGCGAAAGAAAGACCTATCTGAAAATATCTCAGCAAAGGCAAATTTAAAGTAAAAAATGACTATGCATACCTTTTGATACTCATAAAACGGATATCCATGCCAAATATTTTTGATCTAGGTTCATTTGGAACGATTTTGTGATAATTCGAATTTTTACCAAAACTTTAAACGGCTCTTATGAAGACCGGTCCTTAAATGTTTGCTGCTAAATTCATTCTAAATATTAAGGAAACATACTTATGAAGAATACTCGTTTACTTAATGCATTTTTATAATCTAATAATATATTGATCAACAATAAGAATTTTTTAAAAATTAAATTGAACAAAAAGTTTGTTTAACCAATTTAATGAAGTTTATGTAATAAGGTTTATCTCTTATCATGTAATTACGATATTATTTTAAAGTCATGTTTATTTTTATGATTTAATATATTCAATGATTGAAATCATAATACTTTGTTTATATAAAAAAATAGGTGTTATGAAACGAATCACTTTTACAAAATCAGGACTTACAAGATATAAGAAATGATATCCACATTTTTCTACAAAAACCTTTCAATCTAAATTTTTACTTTGTATCATGTTTAAAATTAAAACAATAATAAATTGTGAAGCATTATTAAAATTTTAAAATCATTTTAAAACTCATGAAAATATAAAAAAAAGTTTTAAATTTTAAAAGTAAGTTGTAAGGATACTTCATACCTTAAGTATACAGTTGAATTCACTGACTTTATATCGCAAACTGTCAAGTTGTAGCAATTGAGTTTAGATTTATAGTAAAATACCGACGTTGAAAACGATTTAAAACTATTTATCGTTTGCTAAAATATTAATTTGAAAAATATATATCTATACATATTGGTATATAATTTTGCAATCTACACATATTACATGAATTTTTTATATATATATTTATTGTACTAAATATCACAAAACAGAGCTTTCGAATGAGTATTTCAAATAAAGAAACAAAGAAAATAAATAAATAACCGACTTCAACCTTTCCATTTAAGCACTTCAAACTTAACTTCATCGCCGGCGCCGCAGCTGCAAAACGCATAACGAAAAAACGCCAGGTGCGATAGGTCTTTCTTTGCCGCTCATTCTCTTCCAAAAACGAACGCGAAAGAAAGACCTATCTATTAATTGCAGCCGAACTAGGACTCGGATCGCTATGCCAATTGCACCAATCGAAAGATATCAAAATTTTGCATCCTGTAGTAGTGTTATCTTAAAAAGTCAATTTTGGCCGATAGGTCTCTTTTCCGCGTACGGTGCGATATATAGGTATATGTTCCGGTTCCCCCAAATTTGCTTGTGCCCAGGGCCCCTAAAGTTGTGAGTCGGGCCCTGAATAAGCTAACAGAGAACTACTTCCAACAGAAAGAAACAGTAACCAAACGTATGGTAAGCGATTATAACACAGACCAACTGTTCACCGCACGGAACTGAATCTTTCACCATCAACCCGATTCGACCAGTTCAAATCTGCATACACGTGGTTTATTGCTGGCAGGAGTAGACAGCAACATCAATTCTCTGGTCATGGTCACAAGATAATGTCACCAGGTGAAATATTGAATCCTCTATTAATCTGATGCAAGTGTAAGCAAAGAATGCATGTAATGGTAACTTACACAGACAAAACTGCAACTTTAGAAAAATTTATCCTGAACAATTGTGTTTCGTACACATTCATTCATGATAAAGTATGCATTCATTTTTGTCAAAACTAATTGGGTTGTTTCAAGTAAACAAGCTTTGAAATACTGTCTTCATAAAATGTAGTCGCCAATGATTGGGAGGGAGTTGTGACGGTTTCGTTTAAAAAAAGTAAATTTGGAAGCTTTACGTCAATTTTTTTCTGTCCTCCAAGCCACTGCTAGTCCATAATTCACTTATGGTGAACCTTTGAGTTTCCCTAAACACTTGGGCAACTCGCCGTCTGTAGCGACAGACTTGCTTCCTTGGTCCCCTTCATCAGTATTGTTCAGCGAGTTGACCAAGTGTTTAGGGAAACTCAAAGGTTTACCATAAGTGAATTATTGATAAGCATAGTGGCTTGGATTGTAGCGCTTCCAAGTTGACGTGGAGCTCAAAGAAACCGTCACAACTCCCATCATTGGCGGCTACATTTTATGAAGACGGTATTTCAAAGCTTGTTTACAGATATGACAAATGCTTTAATCGCCAAGGTGATTATATGGAGAAATAAGCAGTATTGTACTTTACTTTTGGTAAAAAAAAATCTTTTTTGTATCTTAACCCGTTTTTTGTTACAGCCCATCGGAGGTTGAAAAAAAAACAGCCCTCGTACATGCAGCATAAAATACATTTATTATCGTCTATAAATCATCAATTGCCATTTCAAGGTTAAACTTCTCATAACGAACCCATGTGATGAAAATAATCAAGAATTTGATGAAAAGGGTCAAAGAACATGTCTGTGTATAAACATAGAAAATATTTGTACCTTTAACCTCTTCACTCCTAAATAAATCCTACTTTTATATTCTTTTAATGAACATATATTTCAAACAATTATATATTTAAAAATATGTTTTGCGATAAATTTAGAAAAAAATAAGCTTTTAACATTTGCTGAGGGATCGTCCCTTTAGTGGTATTTTTTTTTGTGTGCGATGAATAAACAAACAAGCTTTGTCAGCTTTTACTGCTCAAAACAATTGAAGAGCTGAGTGGAAGAACGTGCTAAGTGACATTTTTGAAAAAATTGAGATTTTTGTGTTAATGATTATGTTATTACCTCCTTTAAACATAACAGCTTTCAATTTTTTAGAAAACATTCGATTTCGTAGATTTTTCGTGTAAGAAGTTGGTAGGTACACGCGTTTTCGTCACTTTTTCAATGGAAGAACGTGCCAAGGACCCTTAGCATGTTCTTCCTCCGAAATCGTCCCGATTCAGACGATCGTTCAGTGGAAGAACGTGCTAAGTGACAAAGTTGAAGAAAATTGTCAGACTTTCGCTTTATTTATGTCGCATTAATCGCAAAACACTTGTTTTTTTTTGTAGTTTTAATCAAAAAGAATTTTAAAATGTCATTAATTTTTCCAAATTAACTTTAATTATTAAATATAACCAATGAATTATAATTCATATAGCGTATAACCAGGCTTTGAGTGCATTTAGGAAAATAGTAGAAAATGCACTTTTATTTTAGAATTTAATCGGAGCTAAAGGTTTTAATATTTTATAAAATATCGTTTGCTTTTAAAGTCTTGTGTTTTTTATTCTAATAAACATAGTCTATTTAGCATTGAACAGATGGTATCATTAAAAGAAAGTTGCACCTGCCCTTTGGACATCGCATGTTCGCGTTAAAACAACATTACACCCCGAACATACATCAAAGCATCTGGTTTGTTAAAAAAAATGAACTAGGGGTGCAAAATCGTTTAATTTAAAGCAATTTTACGTTTGATCTCTAAAGCTGACGATCGCATTTTGTGCAATGTCCTAAACTCCTAAAATTATTAAAATGGAATTAAGAAATAAGCGGAAAGCTGTAATTTGGCTTGAAAGTGCGAATAGCAGCTTATACGGTAAGTACAAATTTAATCAAGATATTGCTATGTTATGTAAAACTAGTATAATTGTTATAATAACTCAATATAACGTTTTATACTCTATCTCTTTATATTTATAAATTCTTAATATTTATTAAAATATAGATGACTTTAAAAAAGTGCTTTGTATCACGATTGTAAAAATAAATTGTTTAAACGATCATGCTAAGCTGTTGTAGAAATGCTGTAAATTAAAGAAGCTTTCTTAAGATTGATTAAATCCTTAATTGAAAAGGGGAAATAAAAACATAAATAACCTCAGGATTTATATTTTGCCAGACATCTAATTTTTACTTTTTTTATATCAATGTTTGTTTTTACAATCAATTATTCCTATCCAAAAACTATTTAAAAATTTATTTTGCGAAAAATTACATCTTACATTATTATCTTTTTTTATAAATCTTTTAAATTTAATATTTATTTTATTCACTTGCATTTGTGTTTCTTTTACTATCTTTTTATATACTTTTTACTAAGTTGAGATTTGTCTTATTATTCTTCAAAGTAATTAGTTTATAATTTCAGTGATAATGGTATTTTTTTAAAAATATTTTCAATTAAAAACTTACTCATCTAACATTAAGCAAGAAGTTCTAAAATAACTAATATAACATACTTTCTTTTAACTTAAGTTACTCAAAGAAATCCTTATAGTAGGGACAGACGGACGAACAAAACGTATATAAGATGGGTGTCTGATATCATACACTAAAATAATTAGGGTTGAGTAACACTATACGACTTTCAATTACCGATTAATATATCAATACGCTCGTTTAAAAGTTATGATATACCTTATAAAGTATTTTCAATTAATTTCAAACCTAAAAAGTTCTATGGCAGCTACTCTTTGCACATGCAAAATATTGTTGAAAACTTTATTTTGTCGTCCGACTAGTACTGGGAGCAAGTGTATCAAATTTTAAGTCTGTATCTATTTTCGTTTTTCAGCACTACTTTTAAAACCCAAAAAAGTTTATAGCAGCGGCTAATTGCGCATGCGCAATTTTCTCGAAAATATTATTATGACTTCCAACAGGTACTAGGAACCCGTGTACTAAATTTGAAGTCTGTAGCTCTTTTAGTTCGAACTGTAAAGTAGTTTCAGACAAACAGACGAATCAATGAAAAAAACCCAGTTTTTTGTAATCAGCACCCTCCAAAACGTGTAGAAGGCACAAAATCTTTATTTTGGATTTTTGACCTCCATCGCAATAGTTTGATTACCTTATATTTGATATTAGATAATTGAAAGTAATAACTTTAAAAATCGGACGGATAGAAAGGAAGTTGGGAGGGGGGGATAGACGGACGTACGGACAGAAAAAGGAGGCGTCAAGCGCGTTTTGTAAATGACGTGTTATTACGTAAAGTACGGCTAAGCCAAAAGCCACCAAGCATTTTGAAGAACCAAACTAAATTATCATGCAGAAAAAACTATGATTTTGTGAATGAAAGAAAAGTTGCAAACTAAAAACTTTGAAGCTCATTATCTCGTTTTCACCTTTTTTGTCACTTAGCACGTTCTTCCACTAAGCTCTTCAATTAGGGGAGCACTTTGCGTACTTTTGTTAACCCTTTCAGTCCCAACTTTTTATTTTTTATTCTAAAAATCTAAACTTTGTGAAATAGATTCATTATGTATCCAGAATGAAATGGTAAAAAACAGGGGGGGGGGGGGGGGAATCTTAATTTTTTAACTAAAATTTAAGAGGAAACAAATTGGAATCATAACTTAATGAATAAATTATAACAATAGTTTTTTCAAAACTAGTCCTAAAGTTAAAATCAATTTTTAAACATCTAAGAATGCAAGCGCGAAGAATTTAGGGTCAATTTATTTCATAAAAATTTATGGGAGTGAATTTTATTTTACCATGTTTTTCATATTTTCATTTAATTAAAACAAACATTATTTAATTCTTCAAAATACAGGATTCTTCCATCTAACGATAAAATAAGAGCGAGCTTAACTTAGTGAGAAAAAAAATCGCAAGCTGATGATTCCAAATGGAATCATTGGGGGTGAAAAGGTTTAAACCATGCGTTCCCCTAATTGTTTTGAGCAGTGTAGTATATTCAAACTTTTGTTTTAATTTAAAATGTCTTATGAATTTACCGCTGAAAAATTTAGTTTGTTGTAAGACCGTCGAAATCTGCTTGATCATCTTAACCAACGCCATTTCGTAATATAAATAAGGTCGGTATTTTTGGAAAGCTTGAGCATTTTTGTTTTTTAAAAAAAAAGTAAAGTTAGTATTGTATTGCAGCATGAAGTTGTTGAAAGTTAGCACTGTATTTTACATTGAAGTAGCGAAATGAATTAAACAAAGTGAATTACACAAATGTCCACACAGTATACCTCTGAAGTGAAGAAGTTCAAGACAGAACGATGTAAAAAAAATTATGGAAAGTACAATTTCAATTTATGATGGGTTTTATTTTGAATCTAAAACAACTTTATGGGATATTATCATAATAAGCGATAATATGTCCATGTATCCACAAACAAATACTTTTTGTAAATTAAAAATAAAGAATGAAAGACAAATTCATCTTGACATTTGTATGTTGATACACCTCTTTAGCTTACAGCCAAAATTTTTACGACTATGGACTAGCACGTGTGATGCAAACGAAAATAACTGCATTCCAATTCTTCCCTTAAGCAAGTCAACTGCAATTTCCACAACAATGAATTGGATCATTTTTGCCCGGCATAATAAGAAACACTAAAAACATTGAAATGTCATTTTTGAAAATTTTGGGGAGAAGAGGAACTGTCAGTCCCCATAGAGCTAATACATTAGTTTTGAAATCACAGTTTTTGCAAAACAATTGTTTTGCCATGTTATTCAATTTTCACCAGGAATGGGAATCACCATAACATCAATTTAAAACAAAATTGAAAAGAAAATAACATACGGTTATTTTATTATTAATTTATAAAGTTTTAAAATAGTGTCGCCATCTGCAGTAATTTTTGGCATTTTAAAACTTCAAAAATATATAATTAAACAACTAGATAAAATTTTCGTTACAAATTTGTTTCATTTCAATGTTATGTTGATTCCCATACCTATAGAAAAAGGGCTAACTGGTAAAGCAATTACGTCTGCGGAAGCTGTGATTGCAAAACTAATGCATTAGCTCTATGGACTGACAGTTCCTCTTCTCCCAAAATTTTCAAAATGACATTTCAATGTTTTTAGTGTTTCTTATTATGCCGGGCAAAAAATGATCCAATCATTGTTGTGGAAACTGCAGTTTACTTGCTTAAGAGGGACTGTCAGTCCCAATAGAGCTAATGCATTAGTGCAATGATAGCACCATGCAACGATATATTAAAATAAAAGTTTTAAGTATTAGAAGTATCTATAATATAAAAGAAAGAGTCTGTCTGTGTGTCTGTTGTCATCGGATCGTAAAAGACCTACTTATACTGCCCTCAGAAATTCGAAATTTTTAAGATAGATTCCCTTTAATATTAACGTGTGCACTGAGGCTTAGTTTTTTCATATTTGTTCCATTTTTAGAGAAAATTCAAATTTTTCTGAAAAAATGCACCACTTTCGCTCAAATCCGATCATTTTCTCTCTTCCTGATGCCATCGGCTGAAAAAATTAAATAAAACTTTTAACTAAAACATTTAAAATTCAAATTTTTTATTTTATTCTTTTGCCATTACTTTTAGAAACTAAATTCATTATTTGAAAAATATTGACATGTTTCAAGGCAATGAAACGGGATTTTATAATTTTATAACAAGTGGAACAATAATAAGTTTATGATCCTATAACAGGGTATATGGTACACATATTTGGAATCTATTTGATATTTTTTTATTCCGTGCGAAGAACGGGTATAAATTTGCTAGTTTTTATAATTTTTTTTAAAAATGTTGTTCAAGTAAAATCCCCTTATGTTTCATAGGTAAGAAACCACTATTGTTTACTTTCAACGCTTATATCTCAAAACTTACTTTTCCAATGTGCGTGTACTTTTTCTAACTTGCGTCTTTTTCGTTAACTCGAATATTTGTCAGAAGATGTATGGGAAACGACTCTGTTCTGCAAATGCCATAAGCTAAATTATCATCAGTAGCATTTAAACGGTATAAGTAAACGGTTCCGGACATGGTTCCTCAATTTTCCCGACAGGACATAAATCCGACAAGGGAATAATTCCGACATGGGATGAAATTCCGACAGGGTCGAAATCCTTTCAAACCAATAAATTGATGCCTTTATGCTTAATTAAGAACAATTTCATTAATAATTTTTGTATTAATATTTTTGCATTTTTTGTAGTCGGCATTTTCGCCTTTCGGGATTTCGGCTGCTGGTATTATGTCTCAGACCCCTAAAAGTAAATAGGTAAATTTTGAATGTTGGTCGAGTGACCGGGTTCTTCCTCACCTGGTTGTAGTGTCCCATGAACATTCTTTCTCTCTGTGTTCCTCCCTGGTAGTACATAAGCGGCACATGTAAGAGATAAGCCAGGTAACACAGCCTCTCTAATGGTACAAGAGCTTTCCACGAGAGGACGCTGTTCACGACTCCTGTATAACAAAATATTTTTTTAAGAATGAGTTTGAAAGATTCCATCAAATTGGTCAAAGTTCATAAAAAAAACTAGGGGTGTGAAACACCACACAACTTTCAATTACCTTTTAATAGGATAGTTTATGCATTAGTTTCGGTTAGGTTAGGTTAGTTTGAATTATCGTCACACTAGAGCTACACGAGAGCTATTGGCGACAGGCATCGTAATTTAGAATCACTGTCAGTGACAAGCCGACACCTGAATAGGCACCCAACACAACCGGTAAGGGCGACATCGTACGCGGCTTTGGACTTTGGAGCATATTTAAGGTGCACTCCCTCTCCACGAGGTTTCATTCGTTGGACACTTTTGGCTGCACGGGCAGTTTATAGGGCGGCAGTGATTTTGGCGATGCCCGTACCCGAACCTGGGACCTGCAAGGCCTTAACCGACTGGGCTCCCCAGCCCTTGCGTTTATTTCGGCTGCATAACCTTTCTTTTTCCGCCGAGGCTAAGTACCTGCCCAAAACCCGTACAAACAACTATCACGAGGTTGCAGGCATTGGCTATTGATCGCTAGATTGTCAGTTCTAAAATCGCCAAATGTAATCGCAATCAATTCTGTTCAGTTAGTCCGTGTCATAGAAGTCTGTGCCAATAATAAATATTAATTTTTGATAATAATAGTTTAGTTGTTGCATTATGAAGTGTATGCATTTTGAAGAAAATAAATATACAAACTACAATAAATATACAAAATTCATCTACAAATTTCGAATCACAAACAACCTGTTACATCGCCCATGCTTAATATTGGGTTATTGGCGTATTTTTCCAATATCTAACATTTGGCGCAATGTTTAAAGCAACCTTTTTTCTGGTTTCGGCTGCGAGTTTTGGGCAGGTATTTAGTCACTCCGTTCTTTTTCCACAAATGACATAAGTTTGATGACAAATATTTTTTTTTTAATATTTGCATATCCGAGGGTCAAATTTCCTGTTCCTTTCACCACGGAAATTCAAATTAAATTTTCAAAAAATAAAAGCTTTCCTGCTAAAATGAAAAAAATGTAGATTAAAAGTCCTTTTAAAAACAAATTACCGTCAATCACTTACAATGACATGTTTTTATCATAAATTCTCAGAAATATTCAACGTTCGCAGGTGCTTCTTTCCCTTGGAAACGCACGAGGCATTACAAAACAAGCTACAACTAACACTCTAAACACTTGAAATCCATGCATCTTAATAATGTCGCATATTATGTCAAACTGATCGAAAAGATAAACATGTTATGCAAGGTTTCTCAGTATAATCCATAAATTAGTTTTAGTGCTCGAAGATTTACTTTTGAAATCTGGTAGGAAATCAACTCTTGTACCTATGAATATGGTAGTAGATACAATCTTAATATTTAACCTTATGTGACCTGTGGTTGATCATGGGATGAACAGTGACATTGCCACGTAGCTTGAGAATATAATTTGTTTTTTTTTCTTTCAATTACCTAATACGAAATGTAAGGTAATGAGTATATTGAGATGAGGTCAAAAATCCAGAATGGGGATTTTGTGTTTTCTACACGTTTTGGAGGGTGGCGATCCCGAAAAAGTTGTTTTGCGACATTGGTCCATCTGTCAGACTGTCTGTTATTCCGCGTGTTTGAAAGCATTCTACAGCTCGAACTAAAAAAGTACGGACCAGGGCCGGATTTAAAGATTTGCCGCTTGTAGGCTAGGATCGATTTAAAGCCATATATAGTTTTCTTGACATTTTTTTTCTTTCTACATATTAGAATCATCTATTTACCTTTAAATTCTAAATCGAAAGCGAAATATTAGGCGAATTTTTTAAACGGTTGTACTATTTTTCTTTCAACTTCCAAATTCGGGGTGAAATTGCCCTGGCAGATACCATGTTTGCTACTAAATATTAGTTTTAGTACTATATATACGTTTGTGATTTACGCAGTAATGTAAATTATTTGTTTTCTTTCCTAAAAATATTAGTATCCTTATAATAATTTTTTATACCGAATACCGCTTTAATTGGTCGTAAAATTTGCCGCCCCAAAAAAATTGCCGCTCTAGGCTACAGCCTACTTTGCTTATTTAGAAATCCGGCCCTGGTACGGACTTCAAATTTGGTACACGAGATCCTATAGTACCATAAGATGCATCATCCAAAGGGTAGATACCACAGGACGTTTCAGGTTATAAAGCTATTGAAATTACTCTATAGGATATATACTTACCTGTAAAAGTGGATAGATTTATTGAAAGTCATGTAGTGTTACACACTCCTAGTTTTTTAACATTTTGAAGATTCTTAAAGTACCCATGACACATATATTCTTTCTTCAAAAGTAATACATAAGTACAAAAAAATATGGAAGTTTATAAATATATATTATAATAAAACTATCTGACGCATTCCCCATGCAACTTAATTAAGGAAATTACATAAAGAACTAATTTTATTGTAAGTAAAACTTATTCTATTGAAAAATCAATGCACACATAGACATATAAATTTTCGTTTGTTTAAATTAATATAAAGTGCATTAGTACATAAAAAAAAGTTTTTCAAGTAAATAAAGACAAACACAACCCTCCGCACTTTTTTGGTTGAAATTTGCTAAAAACCTTTTTGAGCACAACAGTTATGGACACCTACAATACAAACTATAACTCTGTAACCGCAAAAACATTTTGAAACATCTAACTTACACTTCTTCACAGCGTTCCGGATTATATTCTAATTTAACTGGACTTCTGTTAAAGAGAAAGCGCCATTGCTTCAAATGAGAATACAATGCAGTTCGAAATGGCGGAATACCAAAAATAAATTAGGGGAAAACACTTCTTAGGGGGAACAAACATTTTTCACTTAATTAAAGTTTCATTTAAATCTCTGAATTTCTCGCTATTAGTTTCGCAACTGGCTTTGTTGAATACTTTTGTTCACACATTTTATGACTTGAAAGTGCAAAACTAGTTATAAAATTAAGAACGTTGTATATTGTGATGTTTCACATTGGTGTGAAATTAATTTAAAATTCTATCATTTTCAATGTATATTCATACTCTCGAATTTGTTGGTCATTCTTCTTTTCACAAGTATTACCCATTACTGAGGTTCTAATTATAAGAAAACAAAGAAAACAATTTAAATGAAAATGATTAGATGAACGGTTACGTCGCGTCATGAAATACTTAGGAAATTCGACTGAAGCAATTTTTTAAATACAGTTTTCAGTGCGATTCTAATTGATATGTCAAATGAAAACCCTTATTTGTTACTGTGCACTAGTTCTTAAAGAACTAAAATAGCCTACTTTCCTGTTACTTAAATACTTACTGAAATTCTAATCGGGAAACAACTAGGTTCATAACAGTAAAAATATCATCAACAATCGTTTCTACACTAAATTTACACACATTAGAATAAAAACGCTAAACACAGCATCCAGCTATAATTAAAACTTCTAAAAGCCAAAATCAACTATTTTCCTTAATATTCCTTCACAAATAACTTAATATTATTTATCGTCTGCTTGATATATTTGTAGTTCGAAGAATAATTAAATATTTATTAATAACAAAAATAATGAAACTATCACATTGTGCTACATTTTATGACGTAATTCCAAAATGATTCATGAAAAAATATTTTGCTTCAAATACAAATTGACATATTGTTTGATAATAAAAGGACCAGTCTGCTAGTATAATAATAATAAAAAATGAAAACGAAACGTTAATTTATGCCCAAGGAACATAAAATTAACAAGAAGTTCTTAAAGAACTAAAATAGCCTACTTTCCTGTTACTTAAATACTTACTGAAATTCTAATCGGGAAACAACTAGGTTCTTAACAGTAAATATCATCAACAATCGTTTCTACACTAGATTTACACACAATAGAAAAAAATCCACGAAACACAGCATCCAGCTATAATTTAAACTTCTAAAAGGCAAAATTAACTATTTTCCTTAATATTCTTTCACAAATAACTTAATATTATTTATCGTCTGCTCGATTTATTTGTAGTTCAAAGAATAATTAAATATTTATTAATAACAAAAATAATTAAACTACTCCAAACTGCATTAAAAAAATTAATGTAAATTAAAACTAAGCAGAATTGTATGCAAAAAATATGCCTTGCCGCTTTCTTGATAAACAATTAATGAACAATCAAAGAATCACATTGTGCTACATTTTATGACGTCATTCCAAAATGATTCAGGAAAAAAATTATTTTGTTTAAATATTTTTAAATAAAGTTTCTCATGCCATTGTTGATTTGGCCACAGTGATTTAAATGATTCAAAATTGAATTTCAATGCTAATTCAATGGGAAATTCGCCGACAGATAGTAGATTTATGTCCGTCCGGACGTACAGACAGGCGGACAAAAAGTATGAAAGTTGAGTCTCTGAGGTCATAGCTTTCTAACAAAAAAAGAATTGATCCGAATGATAGAACCGATTTTGGAAGGCATGTCATACCTACTTTTTCATTTTTTTAATTCTTTCGAATTAAAAAAGAAAAGTTGGCTAAAAATATTGTTATTGCTAGGTAGCACACTAACGTGGCATCCATCCGTACACATTTGAATTAATACAATTAAAATAATTAATTTATGTAATTAATGCAATTAAAATTATTAAATTAGATCTATAAAGATAAATTAACATTATTAATACAACTGTTTGATTTTTATAACACTTATTAGCAGCTAATGTTCAAACGCCATAGTTTTAATTCAAAAAAAATTACCGAAACTGTTATGAACAGAGTGACGCAACAGAGTGACGCAAATTGAAGTGGCCCCGGCATGGAGCTACGAATGCAGGAAGATGGTTGGCGAGAAAAATTATTGAAGCCGTATGAAAGTCTCCAAGTCGAATCATGGCCTACTTAAATGACAAAGCCAGAGAAGCTCTCCCAATCATGAGCGTGGACGGAAAGTGTAACGTCACTGTTCCGAGTGCCGAAGATGAAAAGACCAGTTTGGAACCCTAAAAATGTGATCAGCCGTGAACGAGTGGTTCCGCGCAGGTTTCGTATTTAGTTGTCTTCATCTTCGGAATACCGGCAATCGGAACAGTGACGTCAAACTTTCCGTCCACGCGTGTATTTGAGAGAGCTTCTCCGTCCTTGGAAGTTGGAGTAGGCCGTGGTCGAATTCATAAATTATTCAAGCATTCAGTTGCGCAGTTTACCACGGGTACAGGTCCCTAGAGACTATTTCCCTCCCCTTCAGGGACATGTCTAAATTGTGGAGGTGGCGATAGATGGCAGCATCTGTCTTGTATGTGTGTGTATGTCGTGTCCGTCCTTCTTGACGAAGGTTTATAAGCGGCGGACCAAGCACACAAGCCTGAAAATATTGTCTACACCAACCAACCAACCAAGCGTTCAATGGCTTCACTTAGCAGACCTGTTTTTTCATTGGTTGGTTTGGTTGTTACTAGACTATAGGTGCACATGGATCAGTGCACAGGCGAAGATTACATAGTTACCGGCAAATAAATTCGCCAAGCGCCTGTTCGGGATTAATATTGAAGCGATCAATAGCTTCACATGGCAAACCTGTTTACGCATTGGTTTTTGACTTGACAGCATTTCTGTCTTATCTCTACTTCTAATCCGAGTCACTTTTATTTGCGCCACCCTGTACACTCATAAAACAAAAGAGTGAAATCCACTTCTATATGGGAAGTGCATTTTCGGCACAGAAAAGGAGTGGAAATGAACTCACTGAGTAACGCTCGTTTATGAGTTGACTATTTTTCTTTACACTCGCAAAGGTGAATCCTCCTTGGAGTGCATTTCGCAAGAAAGAGTGAAATGAACTCAGACGAGTTAAACGCTCGTTTTAGAGTGTAGACATTTTTTCTTTTACCCACTCCGCAAAAAAAGTGAAATCCACTCCTATAGGGGAAGTGCATTTCCGGCACGGAAAGGAGTGGAAATTAACTCAGACTGAGTTAAAACCGCTCGTTTGTTTTAAGAGTGTATGTGAAACAGACTTAAACAAAATAGCTTACCCCCATGTCCCGTGGCACAGGCGTACACGATCCACCCCAATGCGACTGCCCACGCTGGTCTGTGGAGGGCCGCGTATAAGACCGACAGACCGCGGACCATGGGTTCGCCGTGTCGGTGGTCGTGCAGACCGAACACGATCGACGACAGGCAAAGGAAACAGGCGATCCATAGGGGGAGCGCCAATCGCTAAAAAAGAGGTTTTTAAAAAGTTTAAGCTTTATTGACGACTCAATATTGAAGAGTACAGGGGGCTAATTCCATGCAAAATTAACCTTTCTGTAGGGCAAGTCACGTGTGTAAAAAGTGATTAGAACTACAATTTTTAACACTAAATGAAAAAAATTATCGGAATATGTGATCTACACTTATTAAAACCAAATAATGTAACGTGGTTTAATTTATTTGGCTTATTTTTCAAATTTAAAAAGCTTGCAAGCTCATCTTAAATTGTGACTTACACTACAGTTACATGGAATGACCCAGGGGGAAAAAAACCTTCATCGACAGGATATCTGTCCGTATAAGGCCTCTTTGGCGACAATAACGAGTCACAGCTAAAATTTGTGTAATAAACCGGTTTCTCACTTGGTTCTTCTCTCGTGGCAACCCTGATTAACACGAGACACTAGTCCCATGTTTGTACCGAGAGAGAAAACCAAGGGAAAAACCGGTTTCCTACCGCCAATGCCCTGCCAAGCAGACCTGTGTACGGGAAGATTCCTAGTCAATCAAGGGGTTTTTCTCCTAGATTCTTCAATTGTAAGTATCATTAACACCTTTACTGTTAAAAAAAATTTTGAGCTTGGTGTCACCACAATAAAGGTTTCGAGTTGCTTCATCGGTTGTGTGGTGAAATGTTTCATCACACTTTCGGTATTAGGTATAACTATTTTTCAGGTTTTGGAAACAAAATCCCGCGAAATGGTTCAGTTGAACAAAAAATGGTTCAATTGAATACCAAAAATACTTTGAAACATTTCACTACGGGTTCGAAATTAAGGGTCGCTGGTCGCAAAATGCGACCAAATCCTACAATTTTGCGACTTCAAAATAAATTTATTCGCAGTCATCGCGAAAATTTTTTTAAATGTCTCTATCAATTTTCTTTAAAGTGGTTTCTAAGGATCTTGCCGAAAATAATCATCTTAAAATCGCAAATCTTCAACGATCTTAAATTTCTTTTAAACTTGTCTATACTGAGATCTTTAAATCGTAAAACTCCGGCGACACATAAAATACGATACTCCGACGATGGTAAATTCTAGACACTCCGGCAATCCTGAAATTGCGGAACTCCGGTGATTCCATATATGCCCTACTATGGCAATCTTAAGAGTTTACGCATAAATTACATGACACTAGCATTTTTCCATATATATTTCTCTAAAATGCTCCAAGGTAATGTGTATTGGCTCCTAGTTTTTTAGTCAGTAGCACAAATTTCTCCTAAAATTTTCCATCCAATTCTTAACGCTATTCCCTACACATCCGGTGGTGAAATGAAATGTTTTAACAGTGTTATTTACCGAAAAAATACGTTACATTGAAGTCATTAATTTTTTTCGTATAACCTAATTTGTTCGGCATAAATTGTTTAGTATATGGTCTATAATTGTCTTACATAGTGTGGCTTTACCATTTTGGTTTTTTTATCATTCTTTTTAAAAAGAACAAAGCAGAGAGCAACTGTTCTTTCGTTACAAAGAACGTAATAAATCACGCATTTCTGATCATTTTCCCGTGGTGTTTATGCAGAAAAGAACTAAGTTTTCGTGTTTGGTTGACTTATTTAAATTTTTAATTAAAAAACTAATTGGAATTTTGAAAAAAAAAAGGCATCGAGGTATAAGGGAGACACATATTTCCAGAAAAAGAATGGAATGATTGAATGAATATTTCATGCTGTTATGGCTGAGAACGTTTTAAAAGCCTATACTTTAACATAGACGGAGACTAATTTTTATTTTTAATTAAAAAACTAATTGGAAATTTGAAAAAAAAAGGCATCGAGGTATAAGGGAGAGACACATTCCAGAAAAAATTTGGACTTGTAACATCAATATTTCATCCTGTTATGGCTCCGTACGCTTTAAAAGTGCTTACTTTTTTTTTAATATAGAGGGATTTTACGCTAAATTAAAAAGCGTATTTTCGAAACCTTTTTTGGAAACAAATCGCCCTCTAACCTATTTTAAACGTCTCCATTGGACCTATGTTATCAATAATAAGTTACCTCATCCAACCAACTAAGTATTAAAATAGAGTTGCCTTGAAACTTCAATTTGTTGAATGTTCCTTACACTTCTGAACAAAAAACCGCCATTCAACAAAAAAGATTGACATTTTCAGGAAACTATATTTTATTGAACATGTTTAATTTTACATTAACATAAATTTGCATGAAATGCAATATGTGGACAAGTATTTAAAATAGGTGATTTTTCAAATTATATATATAATATCCGTCATTTTCCGCTATTTATCCTCGAATGTCTTTCATGAAATAAAGTAAAATACATATTGCGGATATCAACTTATTTTTGTTTCTATACATGACACAAAAAGTAGCATTGGTTTACAGATTTCAATCATACTCAATAAATATCATAGTGTAAGTCAAAGCAGTTTTTTAATTGCCAATCTTGTTCTAATTTTTTAAAAAAAGAATTGAATAACATGGAACGAAGTACCACATCAACCCAAACTTTAAACTAATCGACAAAAAAAATGCTTGTATGTACCTTCATTCAGAGGGACCGTCAGTCCCGTAGAGCTAATGCATTAGTTTTGAAATCACAACTTTTGCAAAAGAATTGATCTGCCATGTTATCCCATTTTCACCAGGCATGAGAATCATCCTAACATCAATTTAAAACAAAATTGAAAAGAAAATAACATTCTGTTATTTAATTATTAATTTATAAAATTTTAAAATAGTGTCACCATCTGCTGTATATTTTTGGCATTTTAAAACTTCAAAAATATATAATTAAAAAATCTTGATAAAATTTTCGTTTCAAATTTGTTTCAGTTCTATGTTATGTTGATTCCCATACCTGGGGAAAAAGGGCTAACATGGCAAAGCAATACTTCTGCAGAAGTTGTGATTCCAAAACTAATGCATTAGCTCAATGGGACTGACAGTCCCTCTTCAAACCCTCATGTATTATTATTTTTTATGATGCAGATGATACAAATGATTTTAAAGAAGTAGTTATGACTTTTTTTAAGTCATAACTTTCATTATTTTAGATAAGAACATTTAAAATAGATACATTTAGACAAAGCAGTTTTTTTTTTAGATTCATTGTCCAAAAACTGTATTTAAGAGGTATCAAGTGAAAATTATATGTGCATGGGCCATTACGCTAACAGACTGCGCGCTGTAACGGGTGCAGGCTCGATTCCCGCCTTCGCCCTGGTGTACCTTCTCTCTCTGTGTCAGTAAAATTTCTGTCTTACTTAACAAAGGTTTATAAGCGGGTCTCTGATCAAGCACATAAACTTGAATATGAGGTGGGTAGTACATAAATTCCGGCTTTGTGCTTAACTCAGAGACCTTGATACCTTCGTCAAGTAGACAGACACAGAAAGAATTTTTGCTGTCACAGAGAAAGGAAGTACACCCAGGGCAAAGGCGGGAATCGAACCCGCACCCGTTACAGCGCGCCTTGAATATGTACAACCAACCAATATGTGCATAACTAAAAATTGATTTATAGATTTAGCGATGGGAATATTTCTTATGATGTCACGCTCTCCATACTGCGACTTCTTTGGTTGTTTTGTTTTCTACATCTAAACAACGAGCGGTTTATCAGTCTGAGTAATTCACTCCTTACGGCGAAAAGCACTCTCTATGATGAATTATCTTGTTTAGAGTATGACAATGTTGAACAGCTCATTGAATCGTAATGAAAAGGTGAAGCGAAATTTTTAAAACTATTTATGAGAGACAAAAAACGTTTAACTCAACAATTTTTTTAACAAAAATCGTGGTTTGTTTTGTCTGTAGAATATGTTTCTTAAGCTTTTAAGGTAGGGTTAAAAAATTTCCTTCGAAAAAAAATAGTCACGAGAAATTAAATTTTAACTGGATTTGACCCCTTTTATAATTATCGATCCTACACCTCCCTATATTAAAGAGCAAAAAATTTCACTTTACCGCTTTTAGCTTCCACACTACGTTTATAACGTAAACAAGTAGGTTTGTAACAGAATCTGTCACTTAACCCGCTTCCACACAACATTTGTGTTAACAGGAAAATACGCGCCAAACACAGCATTAATTCTATATTAAAAATTTACACGCTAAATTTGGCTAGTTTAATTTATTTTCTTTCGAAAATTCAATAACTATTTGTTATCGTTTGCTAAAATAATTTATATTTCAAAGAATAAATATGTAATATTCATTGCTTTTAAAATCGAAGGAAAACATTTCACATCAACATACAATCAAACAATCTCTTTGTGAAATATATTTGACGCCATTTTAAACTGATTTATGGCGCAAAAATAAATTTATTTTAATTTATTGTTTAAAAGAATTAAACTTTCTCGAGCGATTGTTGCGAATGGCAATGGTGATTTAATTCTAATAACAAGTAGGTTTGTTACAGAATCTGTCTTTTAAACCCATAGATATCATAGTTAAAGTATTAGATTGGTTGATCACGTGACCTCCAATGCTAACGACGCGGGCGAGACGCGTATGGAGGCCTTTTAAGAGGGCAAAATGGCCAGTGTTGCTGCCACTTTAAGGAGAAAAATACTACGAAAAAATACCATATAATTCTAAAATTACAAAAAATACTAGAAAAGGATTTAAAGTAACTAAAAAGATTCCAAAATGCAGCTAGTATTTTTACGATATTTTTAAGGAGGATATTAGTATTTTAGAATAATTCTAAAATTACAAAAAAATATCGTAAAAATACTAGCTGCATTTTGGAATTTTTTTAGTGACTTTAAATCCTTTTCTAGTATTTTTTTTGTAATTTTAGAAATAAATGGTATTTTTTCTTAGTATTTTTCTCCTTAAAGTGGCAGCAACACTGGCAATTTTGCCTTCTCATACCGCAGTTACACTGCTCGGGTCAGCGCCTTGAGCGAAGCTCAAGGCGTTAACCAAGGCACTGACCCGAGCAGTGTAACCGCAGATATCCAATGTCGTGCTCGGGACGATAACCCGAGCAAGTTTCCCAATCCGATCGGAAAAAAAGCGGAAAGTTCAAAGGAAAGGGTTACCATAGGTAGAGAGCAGCCATCTTGGCGGGTCTCTCTTTTTTAAGCGATCCTACATGGTGAAAATTATTTTAAAACTTCAAATTGAATTTTATGAGTTTTTCTCATAGGTTTTACTTAATATATTTTGATTTAAAACAGGACGCATTTATTATTTTGAAAGTAAAATTCAAACATATATATGAATGAAATTCAAAATTTAACACTGTAAAATATGTTGATAATAAAATGCTTCTATGTTAATAAAAGTATTCGAGCTCTTATAATATCACCCGTAATCAATAAATTTAATTTTTAAACAAGATTTTGCATTAAAATACTAAAACCTGGTTGGAGTGGATAGCTTAATCAGTTATTTTTAATACTAATAATTTCGAAATTTTTGGCAGACAATACTATAAACACTTTTTTACTTGACCTAATTTTATTCAGTAATACTCCGACATTAAAAGTTAAAAATATAACTACGGAAAAGAATAGTCCCCGAAAACAAAAACAATCAAGAAAAAACACTCTCCTACACACTTTAATAAAAATTACATCCATAACATCCGTTGGTTTTCAGACAATGAATAAAATCGAACGCGATATAGAATCACTCGCCAATTTCTCCGAAAAAGCATCTTGGAAATCCTTGAGAATTGAGAACAATCCTTGAGACTTCAAATCCAAACTGAAGCTCGGGACAGCAACCCGAGCAGCAACCAAGGCAATATAACTGCAGTGTTAAAAAGTATCCATGCGCGTCCCGTCGCACTGTGTGGCAGAATCACGATTTAGCTGGCAAAAAGTCAAAAAATGAAATGAAGCATTCAGCTGCGAATCCTTTATAAATACAAACAATATAGTTCGGGCACCTGGTGTTATGACTTATTCTCGGTTTGAGCACTTCCCCCCCCCCCCCCCCCCCACAACCACGAACAAAGCACTTTGTGTATTTATTTTAATCAAGTGAAGTACTTTCGCAAATTGGTCTCTACTTTTTCAGCTTGTTTTGCGATAAAAATAGTATTTCTAAATTTAAAAAAAAGATGGTTCCTGATCCCTCATGTATGATATTGCTAATATAAACTGTTTTTCTAAAGTTTATGTAAGTTAAAATTATAATAAAAAAGTTCTAATTGTAGCTAAGAAAATTTAATTTTTTTTTCTTGTTCATTTATTTTCTCTTAGTGTAAAAGTAAACTTCCCCGCGGTGATTTTTGCAGGAACTTGTAGTGCATACTTCATATATTAATATCCAACAAGAATATGTTGCGCATGTTAGCGCCATTTTGATTTATTCACTTTTTATAAGGCTCCAAAAATTTTTAAAAAAATTTAAAAAACGCATTTAAATAGCTTTTGTGTTTGAAATACATTAAACTGGAATTTTTTGTGTGAAAATTCTGGTAAAATATTTTTAATTATAAAATATATTATCAGGAAAACCTCATGCAACTTGATTTTTGGCCGTAACTAGTGTAGAAAGTGGAGTGGTGACGATGTCTCAGAAACTGTCTCACCATTCTCAAAAAAGCTTGGATCTAGTAGGAAATCTATAGTGAATTTTTTTAAATTGATAATTGTAAAATTAGTTCAGCAGGCTTTCTTTCAACTTATACGATATATATGTATGTATATATGTCTTCATAATGTTGGAATGAAAGCATAATGTAACTTCTTGAGGTTTTTTTAATAATTTTTTGTTTCTTCGGCGAGTCTCGAAGATTGATGTATTGTATCTTTTATTGCAGAATTACGTTCAAAAGAACTTGTTTTAAAAAGTATGGAATTATATAATTTAATGAGATATAATCTTTGTATAAAACCTTATACGAAAAATTAGGTTTTTTATCAGAACATCCTAAAAAGTGAATCAAGCGATTTAAATAAAACTCTTTCGCATTTTGCAACGCCGCGTCTCATAGAAAACTGATTAAAAAAGTAAGAATTCTTATTTAAAACCAAATAATTACTAAAAATATCTTTAAGTGTACTTATTTATTCATAACTAACTATTTTACATTAAATATAACCAACAAAAATTTTATAAATCACTCCAGTGAATTAATGCCAGCTAATTTGGTATCTTGCCACACTGTGCGTCGTTAGCATTGGAGGTCACGTGATCAGCCAATCTAATACTTTAACTATGCTATCTATGTTTATACCTCTTCCACATAACATTTATGCTCAACAGGAAACAAACTATTTATACACCTCAAAAAGAAACTCACCAAACAGGGCCTTTAGCTAGTTGTAATTCAAACTTTTAAACGCCAAAATTAACTATTTTCATTAATCTGCTTTCTCAGATTTAATAATTAGACTTTATCGTTTGCTAAATTTGCTTGAAGTTCGAAGAATAATTATGTAATCTTTTTTAATAAATATCTTTGTGTCGCCACAATTTCCATTTACATTTCTTTCGAAAATTCAGTTATTTATCGTTTGTTAAATTAATTTACAGTTCGAAAAATATATAATTAGTACAATTGATGCTTTAAAAATAAAAGCGAAACTTTGAATATTTTTTATGCCAAGTTAGAATTCTCTATGCATCTTCTTCATACATATATAATGAACCATCAAAAGAATTCTATTGTGATATTACAACAATCCAAACTGAATTATATATCACATAAATAAATATTCTTTCCAAAGTTTTTATTTTCATCTAGCTGACCCGACAGACTGTGTCTTGTCTTTACTATGAATATTGAATTCTAATTGAAGCTTGATTAAAAAATCCATCGATCCTTGGCAAATGCAGCCAAAAATCGGCTCACGTTTTGCACTCCTACACCCGTTCGGGTTCGAATTTCGAATAACTCATTCATTAAGAACCTTCTCCTGACAATAACAAACACAACGAAAAAAGAATTAGTGAAATCGGTCCAGCCGTTCAGGCGTGATGCCATCACAACGAAAAAATAGGACTTTAAGTTATATATAAGATTTATATATATAGATTACAACAATCCAAACTGAATTATATATCACATAAATAAATATTCTTTCGAAAGTTTTTATTTTTATTTTAAATAAAGTTTCTCGTACGTTTAACGAAATGGCAACAGTGAAAATATTGAATAAACAAGTTGGTTTGTAACAGAATCTGTCACTTAACCCGCTTCCACACAACAGTTATGTTTAACAGGTAACTATACAACATAACAAAAACGATAACAAATAATTATTGAATTTTCGAAAGAAAATAAATGAAACCAGCTCAATTTATTGTGTAAATGTTTAATATAGAAATAATGCTGTGTTTGGCGCGTTTTTTCTCGTTAAACACAAATGTTGTGTGGAAGCGTGTTAAGTGACAGAATTCTGTTACAAACCAACTTGTTTTACATTTAATGATTCAATTATAAAAAGTTTTGAAACTTACCTTATGGATTTTTTTCGAACACTCCGAAATAATATATGCTGTTAACATTCCAATACACTGTGGTCCGATGTGAGTATAGAATTGGGTGTACACATATTTCCACAATTTTATAGAAGTTCTGAAAATAAAGTTATTTTTTATATCGTCATATCAACATTTTCAGCTATTTTATTTTTTTTTACTTGAAAAAAGAATATTCGTTCATTGGGTTAGATCTAATCTAAATAAGAATAGTGTGTAGCACTATATAACATGTTGGTGTGTTCACGTACTATTTCAACCTGCTCCTACTCCCAGAATCACTTTCAAAATCTACTTACATTAACTGTGTTATCCAACTATTTAAAAAAACAGTAAGAGAAAGATAACTCATCGAACAATGTTTACAATTTTATTACGTTCTTATAAAATTTAGAACTATGTCGATTACCCATATTACCAAAACTGGAAGAAAAATTAGAAATAATTTTTTAATTTGACTTCTAAAAAAATCAAGTTCAATCACCAAATCTTAAGTACGCATCAACCCAAAATTATAAGATATATAAGTATCAGTTACATAATCAATATCAAATTTCAGAAAGTGACATTTTTGGCACGAAATTTTGTTCCCATCTTATAAATTATAAAATCCCGTTTCATTGCCTTAAAATTCCAAAATGAAAAATACGCTGTAAAATGCACTCATAAATGCCATCACAATTCCCTCATAAATGCATAAAACCTTTTTGCTCATTTGGCGCGTTTGGGAAATAATTTGGCGAGAAAATAGATATAGCTACCCACACCCATTATACAGCTCAAACACAATGACCTTCGAACAACCGACCAGCTTATAAATTATTCATAAAAGAAATTGCCTATTTGGCGAATTTTAGTTAATAATTTGGCGAGTTTGGCAACGTATTTGGCGAACAAATAAAGACATAACACACTAATAGCTCTAGTGCGATGGCCTTTATTAACCATCATAGTTCAGTAATAGCTTAACTATACATTTATTGCTTAAATATGCATACATGCAGTCAACAGAAAAATCCAATGAAAATACATATAGATGAATAAATGTCTATTAAGGCTAATTTTTTTTAATTAACAATTTAAGATTTAACTTTTCTATATTTTAAAAACTTAACCAACGTACTTCTTTTTCTGCAGTTAATAATAAGCACGAACTTTATTAATTAGATTTTTTTTAATATCACATTAAATGTATACAAATGTATATTGTGAATATATAAAATCCTTGCATCTAATCCTTCATTAACTTTAAAAAAAAAGGATAAAATTGCGCTACATTGTAAATCCACAAACTTATTATTCTTTTATTATAAAAAAAAAATATATGATTATTGTTAAACCTATTTCACCTCTAGAGCTACCAAATTAGAAATACAGAATTTTTTTTTAAGGCCACCGTTCTTGAAATTTTAGAATAACATATAGTAATGTGGTAACATAGCATGTTTGGTTGCAAATATACAAATTAGAGAACAAAACAACAAGCTTGTAGAGTTAATAAAATTATTGTAAAAAAAGTGCACAATTACAACAATATTCGCTTGTTAAATAACTCCGAAAACTTTCCGAAGCTTATATATTAATAGCCCTTTTAATGTGATAAAAAAAAGTCACCAAAAGCAAACTGCACTAGCTCTATACATAATCAACACATCATTTTGGTGCTGCCATCTGTTATCTAATATAGGTAAAAAAACTCAAAGAATCTTTTTTTTTATTTCGTGAACTCATTTTTACTTAAAAGCAATTTTCCTATTTTTGTATTAAAATAAAAATGCTGAATACAATTTAAAAATCTGAATAAAAACATGTTTCGAATTGTCTTCTTAGTAACTGCCACTTATAATTAATCTCATTTTTAAACATTTCTGATTTTCTTGCCCTTTCTAAGAAAAATTTCATTCAAGTGACTTTAAAATCCCTTAATCTTTTTTTTTTTTAATCCATGCCTTTTAGATTGATAAAAGCGCGCAATTATCATTAATTATACTATCATTTTAATAGCATAGCATAGCATAGGGCTACAAAAATGATTAAGGGTCTATCTGTTATTGATTATAATAACAGATTAAGATGTATTCCCTGGAAAACCGGAGAGCTAGGGGTGATTTAATACAGTTATTCAAGTTCATAAAACAGGGAGACATGGAGGGCTTAGGTTTTACCTTAAATAGACGGGCCAGAGGACATGATCAGAAATTGAATAAATCGAGCTTTAGAAGGGAGGTAAGAAAACATTATTTTTACAATAGAGTTGTCAATGAGTGGAATGCTTTACCAGATTATGTTGTGCATTCGATAAGAGAGTAGAAGATTTTAAGAAAAAACTTTATAGTCATTGGAAACTGGTAATGTATTAGATTTATTTTGGACCAACCTTGCTGGGCCTCTGGCCTGTTGTTGGTCGACAATTTTTGTATTTGTATTTGTGATATATTTTGGACACCAAGTAAAAGACACAGAAACCAGAGTCCTTAATTTAAAAATGTGTCAAATTAATAAAAAAAAAAACAGCATGTAGCACCCGATAAAGCTTATGAAATGTGAAAGTGATTGAGCTATGCAAAAACTAACACCTATTTTTCTATATTTTAGACAACTCAAAAATACATATTTTTTCTACTTTTAATGTATTTACGAGGGAACGAGACTCCGTCATTAAAAACTGCGTAAAATTACTTTTAAAAAATCTTCAGTAACACGCGGTGAATGCAATGGAAATGTGAAACTGATTGAATTACGTAAAAACTAACAACTATTTTTCAACTTTTTATACGACTCAAAGACACAACGTGCTAAGTGACAAAAAGGTGAAAACGAGAAAATGCGCTTTAAAGTTTTTAGTTTGCACTAAGGTCTGTTGAAAACGGCACTTGCAAGCCGTAAAAAATATACCAAACTTAAAGTTTGTGAAATAGTGGAAACTTGTTATCGTTAAAGAAGTTAGTAGTATGTTCATAGACGCACAAAAATCTCAAATTTTTTCAAAAATGTCACTATAGTTAAACTCAAAGTTTCCTTGCACAGAAGCCGCGACCATGGGCGGAGCTATAAAACGCGCGGAGCAATCAGATAAAGACAAAATAAAACGGAAGAAATTTTCTGTGCAAGGAAACTATGAGTTTAACTATAAGCTCTAAAATTTTCTACTTTGAATGTATTTATGAGAAACATACCTGTAGTCATAAAAATATATTGTAAAAGAAGCTGGGAAGTCAGCAAGTGCAGTAACTGCAGCGATAGCCATCATAGCTGATATGGTAGTTAGAAATATGGAAAATATGCCATACATTGGCCATCTATTAAAAAGAAAACCAATATTAATTTATCTATTAAAATATTGCCATCCTAGCTGATATAGTAGCTAAAACTATGGAAAATATACCATACACTGGCCATTGGTTAAAAATATGCCATACATTGGTCATCAATTAAAGAGAAAATAAAGATTAATATATCTATTAAAATATTGCCATCATAGCTGATAAAGTAGCTAAAACTATGGAAAATATACCATGCACTGGCCATTGGTTAAAAATATGCCATATATTGGGCATCAATTAAAAAGAAAACCAATATTAATTTATCTATTAAAACATTGCCATCCTAGCTGATATAATAGCTAAAACTATGAAACTATACCATACACTGGCCATTGGTTAAAAATATGCTATACATTGGGCATCAATTAAAAATTAAAAAAATATTAATATATCTATTAAAACATTGCCATCATAGCTGAAATAGTAGTTAAAACTATAGAAAATATGCCATACATTGGCCATCTATTAAAAAGAAAATGAATATTAATTTATCTATTAAAACATTTACCTAATTTATTAAATACTCATTTATTTTGAGAAAGGAATTGATAAATTTGAGCATTCAAAATAAACTTTCTTTCAAATAATATTAAATTTTTAAATAAAAAAAATTACCCAATTAATTTATGGAATTTAATATCTGTACAGTATTATTTGTAATATTACGTCCTGAAATATTCGCCATGGTTACAATAAAAAAATCGCATTGGTACATGAAACACAATGTATTATAATAGAATTTTTTTTTTTAAAAATCACCAATTAAAAACTTCATAACCAATTATTTGAATAGTTTTTAACAGTTTTCATAAAATTAAAAAATATCGTAACTTACTTTTGTAATACAATTACAGATGTAATTACGAATATATATTTTTTATTTAATTTATGTAATTTAATGTCTGCACTTTATTTTTTGCAATATTACGTCTAGAAAAATTTACTCAGGTTTTAAAAAGAAGTTGCAATATTAGATCCATGCGAATTGCCGAAAAATAATAATTTATACTACACTGCTCAAAACAATTAGGGGAGCACTTTGCGTACTTTTGTTAACGCTTTCAGTTCCAACTTCTTATTTTTTGTTCTAAACATCTAAAATTTGTGAAATAGATTCATTATGTATCCAGAATGAAATGGTAAAAAACGTGGGGGGGGGGCATCTTAATTTTTTAACTAAAATTTAAGAGGGAAAAATTGGAATCTTAACTTTTGAATAAATTATAACAATAATTTTTTCAAAACTTTATTTGTTAAAAAAAATTAAAGTCAATTTTTAAACATCAAAGAATGCAAGCGTGAAGAATTTAGGGTCAATTTGTTTCATAAAATGTTTTGGGAGTGAATTTTATTTTACCATGTTTATCATATTTTCATTAAATTAAAACAAACATTATTTATTTCTTCAAAAGACATGATTATTCCATCTAACGATAAATAAGTGCGAGCTCAACTTAGTGAGAAAAAAATCGTAAGCTGATGATTCCAAATTGAATCATTGGGGGTGAAAGGGTTTAAACCATGCGTTCCCCTAATTGTTTTGAGCAGTGTAGTATATTTTTTCAAATTAAATCCCTATAAATCAAATTTTTACCACCGCAGCTTTTTAAACAATTATTCAAACGGTTTTTAACAGGATTCCATTTAATTTTTTTTTTAAATCGTAACTTACTTGTGTAGTGCGTATACAATTACAGATGTAATTACGAATATTTGCATAATGGTTGCCAGCATCCAAGTCTGATAAAGACACTAAAAAACATTTATAGTCAATAACATTTAATATTATATAGAATTTAACTTTTTAACTTCATAATAAATATTGCTACGGAAAATACTGTAATGAAAGGGTATAATTTGCGAAAAACAACATAAATATTCACATTGTAAAATGTTAAAATCATATATATTACTTTGTTACATTTTCCCAAATATTTCACCTGACATGCTTCGATGTATTTATTCATTTAGATTGCTCTAAAATTTTTCTCACAGAGTTACAAAATATTAGCTTTTTTACATCATTCCGATTTCTGACAATTTAATATAAACAAAACTTATCAACAGGTAAGTGATAAATCAGCAATGTAATTATTTAAAAAGCATGAAAATACATAATTTTGATTGCACTACTACAAACACTGTCATATGAAAAAAGAGGCTACTTAACAAAAATTTCTTTTCACATAATAGAATTATTTCTGAAAAAATGTCATGGCAAACATTTTCACACATAATTTAAAGATATAAATTGACAATGAGTAATATTTTTTAATATAACATAATATTTGTCATTATTTAACATTGCTACTTTTGTTTTTCTATTAGATCCGCTAAAATAAATAACACCAATTAACTTTTCTAGAAAGGAAATGAAAAGCTTAATGGAAGAACATGCTAAGTGACAAAAAGTTGAAAACGAGAAAATGAACTTTAAAGTTTTTAGTTTGTACTTACCAACTGTTAAAAACGGTACTTTCAAACAGTTAAAAAATATAATTAACTTTAAATTTATAGAAAGGGGAAACTTTTTATCTATAAAGGAGGGAATAATATGTTCAACGACACAAAAATCTCAATTTCTTCAAAAATGTCACTTAGCACGTTCTTCCACTAAGCTCTTCAAATGTCTTCGACGGTCTGATAACTGCATAAGTTTTTGCTTCATTTGAAGTTGTATTCTATAACTGCTCCATCAAATTACTGAAAATATACTTATTTTTCGTATACGTATGTTTTTTGTGTTTTACATTGCCGATATTTATACACATTCCGAATGATAAACTACTATTAACTATAATGCTTTATTGACACATTAACTTTATACGTTTTCAAAATAAGTGTATATGAAGTTCTCATAAGTTTATTTGAACTTACTTGCTTAACAATTGCTGGAATTGTTATCAATAATGACTATTGAAATACACAGTAAAAAATCTCACATAATCTCTACATAAACTCACAATGTCATATGGCCCTAGGAAATTCTGTATGAAGAGAAGATTCATCCACCAAGTGTTTCGGCAATTGTCCAGGGGATTTTCAACGAATTCATGCCACAAAGGACCGGACCCGAAAAGGGGAAACAGGAAAAACAGGAGAGCAACCAGGACCTGGATTGCCATCATTCTGTTAGTAATAGTTAAAATTAGTTTGTAAATGAAATTAGTAAACCAAAATTATTAATAGTTAAAAAGTAATTAATAAAACCTCAAGTTTCGAATTTTGAAAGGGAAATTATATTACTTACTAGCAAATAAATACCCGTTCTTCGCACGGACTAAAAGAATATCAAATCGATCCAAATATATGTGTCATTTAATTTGCTATTGGATAATAAGCTTTGCCTTTGTTACCGTTCCTTATAAAAATTAAAATCCCGTTACTTATATTGCTTTAAAATTACAAAATAAAAATACATCACTATAAAATGCAGATCCTCATATCACAAAAATCTTCCTCAATATGAACTTAATGTCATCGCAATTTTCCTGATAAATTCAAAATTAACCAAAATTCTAAAACAATTAACCATAATTCTAAAACAATGTTATTTCACGTCAAAACCTCCATTCTGGTTTTTTTTTACATTTAGCTCATTGGCACGTTCAATTATTTTTCAAATCATTAATTTAGTTTTTGAAGGTAATGGCAAGAAAATAACAGCGATTTCAATTTTAATTAATTTTTGTGTTCATTTTAATTTCTTCTGTCGAATGGCAACACGAAAGGGCAAACAATGATCGGATTTGAGCGAAAGTGGTGTATTTTTTTCAGAAAATTAGAATTTTCTCTAAAAATGGAACAAATATGAAAATACTAAGCCTCAGGTGCACACGTTGGTATTAAAGGGAATCTATCTTAAAAATTTCGAATTTCTGAGGGCAGTATAAATAGGTCTTTTACGATCCACAGACATACAGACACACAGACAGACTCTTTCTTTTATTATTATAGATAAGAACCTTTACACGTGTAACTCATCTATTTCATCATGCAATTGAATGGTTGAGAATTGATGCAAAAGAAGACAAGTGAATTTTTTATAGATTTTGCGAGAATTTATACATTTAAGTGATGCATCTAAACGAACTTTTTTTTAATCTTAAAACTCTTCGGCGCAACAGCCTATTAGTGGGCCAAGGCCTGCCGTGCCCATTTCAGCTTGCGTGACCAAGTGTTCTGGGGTGCTAAACATATGTCCCGGTTAGGTGGTCAACCTCCCCCAGTGTTTAGTTCCCAAGCATGCTTGGTCCTAATTTTATCGAACCACTTAAGGGATGAAAGAATGAGTCAACCTCCCTCAATCCGGGAATTGATCCCTGGACCTACGACATGGCAATGCGAAGCACTACACTCTTAAAACAAACGAGCGGTTTTAACTCAGTCTGAGTTAATTTCCACTCCTTTCCGTGCCGAAAATGCACTTCCCCTATACGAGTGGATTTCACTCTTTTTGCGGAGTGGGTAAAAGAAATAAAAGAAAACAATCTACGTCCTACACTCTTAAAACGAGCGGTTTTAACTCAATCTGAGTTAATTTCCACTCCTTTTCGGTGCCGAAAATGCACTTCCCTTATAGGAGTGGATTTCACTATTTTGTTTTAAGAGTGTACCACTAAGCCACTGAGTCCTTTTGTTATCTTGATGTTGCTAAAAACTTTAAATATCTATTTTTGGTCAAATGATAGTATCATACTTAGAAGGAGGATTTTATATACTAGCTTATAATTTTAAATAAAAAAAATAAACAGTCCTGTAAAATACAAAAATGTATCCCAACTTAACTGATGCTTTCTACAAATAGAATTTTATGCGTGGTATTTTCGCTAACTGCAGTTGTACATTTTACACAAATTTTCTCTATTTTTACTGCAAAAAAGCATAAGCGTGAAAACCTACTGATTTGTATTTTTAGCCGAGAATTACATTTAGTAAATGCCAACTTTTAAATATTTTAACCATATAACTTACATTTCAAAAATGTTAATGTCCCATTTTGAAACTATTATACGTGGAATAAATCTACACCAAAACTTTAATTTAGAAAATATGTCACCCGAAAACATTGAAAAATACTTTCTGTATTGCAATCCTTTTAATTCAGAAACTCTGATATTTGAAACATTTAATTGATTTTGCAATTGTAATTGAAAGGCAGTAGGTAGCGATGATTATCTAGATCAGTGGTTCCCTACCGTACCAATGGTGGTACGCGGGAAAATGTCGGGTGGTACGCGTGAGTGATGTGAGAAACATGATGCTACTAATTAACTTCTTGGATCTGTAATTAACTTCTGAATCGGATGTAAAACCAGAGTACCCTTTGATATTCCGGCCAGCTCTGTTATTTTTGATGTCATTTGTTACTAGTTACTTGTGTGAAAGTGGATTTTCTGAACTCTTGTACATAAAAAAATAAATATAGACGCAGATTAAGTGTTGAAGAGGACTTAACAGTGCAGATAAGTTCCATCACTCCTAATTTTGATATTTTAATCACAGGCAAATAACAACAAGTTTCGCACTAAAGACTATAAAAGTATATTTATTTGTATGATTAATTTTTTGCTGAGTTTGTACTAATTTTTTATTTGTATGGTTTATTAGACCTATGGGTAATAAATAAAACTGTAAATTAATAATATTTTAATCTTTTAATTTCTCCTTTATTATAAGCATATTATAAATAAATATATAACCATTAAATATTCTCAAGAATTTAATTTAAAAAGGTTTGAACACTTTTTGAAGAGTTAATATTATACGTTTACTAAAATATTTAGGTCTGGTGGTATGCCAAAATTTCTCAAAAAGTCAAGTGGAACGCAGGTGCAAAAAGGTTGGGAACCACTGATCTAGAGATTTCCTATAGTTTTGTACACCCTGATACCTTAAGTAAAGAAAAAAATATAAAGGTTAAATAATAAAACCCAAACTCACCTGATACAAGTAAGAATAATGAATTTAAAAATATAGCTCAATACGTTTGGTCGGTTTATAAGTCTCCATCGGTTGTAAACAAAATGAAATCCTCTGAAAATAAAACAGTTATAACTCATTATCATTTTGGCAATGAAAATATACATAACTTTTGAAGATTAAACTGTTAAAAAAGTAGTTTAGTCGTAAAAAAATAATACTTAAAATTAAATTTTTGAAATTGCGATAAATCCGCCGAAAATGTACAACTGTCGACAAACAGAATATTTCCAACTAGGTGGTACGCCCCCTGCTCGCTATCGCTCGCCAACCCCCGGAAACTGCTTGTGCAGTTTCCTTTGGATCGCTTCGCTCGCTCACCGTTCATTGAAATATTTTAGTCTAGCCTTTGGTATCCTTTTAAAATAAAATAATAACAAATTAATGTTTATAAAGTTATACGCCTGTGTTTTTTATTAACAATAGTGTTTGGTAGTTCAGTCAATCGAAATTATAAGGTAAACCTAAAGAAGCATGGGTTAACCTAAAGAATCGTGCCCGGCAAATTTACGTCAAATCTGGTAGCCCCGAAAATTGGTGTTATGGCAACCTTTGGCCGAAATTAGCAATTGCATTGCCAATTTCTAAATGTTAATCCATTTAAATCTTAAATGTATATAATTTATTTTGAAGTTTTTTACACCAATCTTCTATCAATTATATGCTTAACGATTTTAAATAACTATTTACTTTTTTTTAAATAAATTCTTCGTCATTTTAACGTTCCACGTTTTCCATAAATCTGGTCTGCAATGTAATGAATTTTTCCTGTTACGTAAAAGTTTATTTTCTTTTAAATTTTTCAAAAATTAAAAAGAAAATATTCATTTCATTTTCATTTTTGAAATTTCATTCGAGATGGCAACCATCTCGGCAATTGCCGGAGTTTGTTGTCATTTCGACTTGGCGAGAGTTTCTAATGGTCGCCAAATCCGGGCACGATTCTTTTGGTTAACCGAAGCATGTCAAACCTGGTTTTTGTCAAATCTGGTAACCCCGAAAAATCAATTTTATGGCAACCCTTGGCGACAAATTTTAGACGCAATCGCCAACTATCGCATTCTGGGCGAAGTTGTGAAAAATATGACAACGCTTCGCCGCTACTTGTAAAATTTCAATCCTTTGCAATCTACTAATTTCGTAGTGTGTTTAGTAAAAAAAAAGTATTTTCTATTTTACTGTCATATCGAACAACGTTTTGCAATAATATTTATGGTTATTTTTCATTTTTGGACTTTTTACAGCTATTCCTGAAATTGCCAATTCTTCGTAATCCATTAATTTCGTAGTGCTTTAAAAAAAATGTATTCAATGTTTTTCTGCTGTATCAAACTATGTTTTGGGCATAATATTTAAAGTTATTTTTTCCTTTTTCGCCTTTTTAAAACCATTCCTGAAAGTACACTTTTTTGTTGTTTTCAGTCGGCCCTTTTTAAAATGGGTAATATTTTTGGTCACTTCAGTCGACCGTTTTGAAGGAAAGTCGCCAAATCCAGACAGGGTCCTTTAGATTAATCAATTATAATTTAAATTTTTATACATTAAACGCCCCTAATATTATGCATGTTTAAAGTTAAACTTACTGATTATATTCTAAAGTTGTTGTTCTTTTGGCCTTATTGAAGTCATTCCCGAAATTGTCATCCTTGTGTTATTTCGTGGTGTATTTCTCAAAAAAATATACATTCAATGTTTTTCTGCCGTATCGAACTATGGTTTTGTGCATAATATTTATAGTTATTTTTCCCTTTTTCAAGCCATTCCTGAAGAAACAGTTTTTGGTTGTTTTCAGTCGACCATTTTGAAATTAGTAGTATTTTGGTTCATTTCGATTGTTGCCATTCCAGAGTTAGAAATATAAGGAAATTTGGGTGCCGTATAAGAGTATTATATATATAGATGGTATCTTTAACTGTGTATACTGTGTTTTGCCAAAAGAAAATTGAGTTTGTCGCCAAAGATTCCGTTTGGCGAGATTTGCGCCCGCGAAATGAAAAAATTCCAAATATTTGTATTAAAAAGCTTTTATTTATTTTACAAGAAAAAAAGTTTATAACATAAAATTTATACAAATGTGTGTTCTTTATAAAATTTACGATGTTAGCAATGCTCATATAAATACTGAAAATTATTTCTTACAAATTTTACACAGTTTTCATGTAATAAGGATATTAATCAACAGTTTAAACTTATTTTTAGCTTCCACACTACGTTTATAACGTAAAAGTGGAAGGTATTATAATCGTTCAGTCCGACCATCTGTCTGTCACCCACTTTCACAGAAATAACAAGTCTCACAAATGCGTTATATATGTCATATAGATTAAAAAAAATGGAAAGGCTGTAGCCATAATTTCATTTAAAAATATTAATTAGAAGTATATTTAAAATTTAAATAACTGGAAAATTAGTCTACATTAAAATAACATGAAAACGGGCTTGTTTCAACAATTTTTCAAAGAAAAAAACTACCAATGTAATTGCAGTTCTTAGCGCGTGACGTTATAAAAAACACCAATGAGCTTGTTTCAACACTTTATTAAAGAAAACAAAACAACCAATCGAATCGCAGTATGAAGAGCGTGACATCATAAGAAATATTCCCATTCCATTTTAATTAACTATATTTCCACTTTTGCCACTTCGTCAAATGCACGAGAAACTTTATTTAAAATTTAAAAATACTATTGAAGAAATATTTATATGATATAAATAAGTTCTCAATGATGTCATAGTATATATCGCTATTGAGTTCTTTTGATGATTCATTACATATGTATAAAGAAGGATGCATAGGGAGTTCTAATTTTACATAAAAATATGCAAAATTTCGCTTTTATTTTTAAAGCATCAATTGTACTAAATACTTATTCCTCGAACTATAAATTAATTTAACAAACGATTATTTTAATTGAATTTTCGAAAGAAAGTTAAGGATAAAGGCAACTAAAAGACGTTTATTAAAAAAAAACCGACACATAACGTATTATGTTAAAACCTACTTGATTTACTTTGATGTATGCATTTAACATGGTATTTAAAAGCTGCGAGAAATAGTTACAGAATGACGTTAACAAAAATTAATCAAAACAACAATAATTAATCATGTGACCTTTACAGAATGATCTCAATATTCATGCAAAATAAATCCATATTTTCTTTACTCTAATGTATACGTTGCTATTAAATTAATCGATTAAAACATACTTACGCTAAAAAGAAAAATGTATCAACTCCCACAGAAGAATTGGCAACCGCCCCAAACAAAATCTCATCAATAAATTTCGTAAAATTTAACGTATTGCCTGAGGAATAAAAGAACACAATAACCAACCAAGTATTTGTTAAAATAGTTATGCATACATTGCGCAATTGAAGAGCTTAGTGGAAGAACGTGTTAAGTGACATTTTTTAAAAAATTGAGATTTTTGCGTCAATGAACATATTACTAACTTCCTTAACTATAACAAGTTTACCTTTATTTATAAACTTAAATTTTAGTATATTTTTTACTATTTGAAAGTACCGGTTTCAACAGATCTGAGTGCAAACTAAAACCTTTCAAGCTCCTTTTCTCGTTTTCATCTATTTGTCACTTAGCACGTTCTTTCACCAAGATCTTCAATTCTGTATATTTTCATCGACAAGTTAGCGTGACATTTGAATCGGTAACATTATGTGCGGCTTTCCGATTACCCCAATTATTGTAACAAAATATTTTGGACATGAATTTTCAAAATAATTGGTTGCTATCTGAAAAAAGTAGGTTAGCAAAATATTTGCTT
Organism: Oedothorax gibbosus; assembly: GCA_019343175.1. Lineage (NCBI taxonomy): Eukaryota > Metazoa > Arthropoda > Arachnida > Araneae > Linyphiidae > Oedothorax > Oedothorax gibbosus. Next base: position 347,693 of record JAFNEN010000369.1, read on the forward strand.
AAAGAGCAAATACGTCATTTTCTAATATGCTATATAACAACAGCTACTTAAGGGTGGAAGGGCGTGCTGGATCGGGGTTCTCCAAAGCAAAGTGCGTCAGTGTTAATCCTATGGAGAAAAAAATATTTTCTCTGCCACATTTCTCCGGCTGTATTGAATATTTTTACAAGCGGATTTTTTTATGTGATAAATGTAGCTGACTTACAGGTCCCGATCTTCCCACTTTTTGAAATTGGTTCGAATATTTTTTTTAAATTTTCAATAAATAATTTTACACAAAATATTCGAAGCAATTTCAAAAAGTGGGAAGATAGAGAGCTGCAAGTTATCTACATTTATTATTTAAAAAACCCGTTTGTAAAAATATTCAATACAGCCGGAGAAATGTGGCAGAGAAAATAGTTTTTTCGCCATAGGATTAACACTGAGGCACTTGAGTTTGGAGACCCGCGGTCCAGTGCTCCCATTCCCCCTTAAATCTGTGCAGTTTTATAATGTCAATAAACAAATGTAATCTATTTTTTAAAAATATTTTTGTCGCAAATAAGTGCTTAGTTTTAAAAAGCTTTGTGAATATTTTTCTCCTTTTTTTTAACAATTTGATTGAGGAACAAGTTCGCCATTATCCAACGAACCAAAAACAACAACTATTAAAAACTGTGCAGTTTTATGTTGTCAATAACAAAAAAATTCAATCTATTCGTAACCATATTAATGCCGTACACTTGGTTTAGTTTTAGAAAGCTTTTCGTATTTTTTTATTCAGAATTAAAGATGAATTTGAATACTTCTTAAAACAAATTCAGTTCCTAAATCAATTTTAGATAACAAAAATGTTAAACAGTCCAAATGCTCCCTAATAAATGTGTACCTACAATTACCTAATTTTCTTTTGAAATAATTTAATTATTATCTTCATAAAATAATTGGAAAATTAGCATTTGAACTAAAAATCTACACTGTAAAAAACCAGAAAATTTCTGTTATTTTCCTACAGAAAATTTCTGTTTTCTAAAACTACATAAATTTACTGCAAAATTACATCTCACTTTGTCAAAAGAAATAATTCCTCTGTAAACAAATAAAATCTGCAACCACTGATACAGATTGCATCGATTGAAAACATTTTTTTTTTCTGTTTGATTGCGAAAAGAAACTTTGATTTTTACAAAGTACTTCCGTAACCAATATGTAATACAGAAAATATTCGTGTTCAACAAATATGTACTGTATTGCTGGGTACATTAAAAAAAGAAAACTTATAAAGCATGAATCCCTATACGAACACTCGTTGATAGCATAGGAGCCAGGCATACTGACCACTACACAGAAAATATCTGTTATAGTTAAACTCATAGTTTCCTTGCACAGAAACCACGACCATGGGCGGAGCTATAAAACGCGTGGAGCAATCAGATGAAGAGGAAATTTCAGCCGTTTTATTTTGTCTTCATCTGATTGCTCCACGCGTTTTATAGCTCCGTCCGTGGTCGTGGCTTATGTGTAAGGAAACTATGAATTTAACTATAGGCACGAATATTTTTTGTATTGCTTGGCTATTGGAAAATTCTGTTAACAGATTTTGTGCGTAGCTTTACAGATATTTTCTAGCAACTTTAATGCCAGAAATTGTGTATAATATAACAGGATTTTTTTTCACAGTGTAAGGCTGGTCCCACCTAACATCACCGCCATTTGTGTCCCATCACCATACTTACGGAATCTGTACAATTGCAATCTGTATGGAGGGCGTATGTGTAAGTAAAAATGGCAGAATGATGGGGTTTTTTTGGTTATGCTAATGAAGAATTAGAAAGCTTTAAGAATATTTTTATTCATGATTTATGATTTATTTAAATGCTTCGGACGACAAATTCAGATGCAAAAATAATTTTAGAAAAACAATATGTTGAAAAGTCCAAGTGATCTTCCAATAAATGTATCTGGAATTATCTATTTTTGTACTCCTGAAATGAATTAAATGGTTGACTTCATAAAATAATTGATAAATTAGCATTTTAACTTATAATATAAGGCTGGTCCCACCTAACATCTCCGCCATTTGTGTCCCATCACCATACTTACGGAATCTGTACAAATGCAGTCGGTGTGGCAGGGCGTATGTGTGGGTAAAGATGGCGAAGAGGATAGTCAAGACTTTGAGTCCCCTGGCTGTGTCACTGGCGTCGTCTTCGTTGGTGCAGTCAAGCAATCTTTTTGTGTTGTGGGAGATAGAAAACTTGGAACAGATTTCTAAGAGTTTCGAACATTTTGAGGCATCTTTGCTCGAGGCTTCTGTATAAAACGAAAGAATGGAATTAGGGTGAGTGCTTGTACTAGAATGACTGGTTAAAAAGTGAATTCATTGGAAAACAGTGAAAGTTCGCAACAATAAGGTTCAAAGAAAGAAAGTGGACACAATTGAAGAGCTTAGTGGAAGTTTTTTTTTATCAAAAGGGCTTTTATAGCTGAGAAATGCATCGTGAAAAACTTGTCACTTGGTTTCACTAAAAATATGGTTCCTATATTAGCTGCAACGGCTGTTTGGTGAAATCTCTTCAGAGCCGGATTTAAAGATTTGCCGCTTGTAGGCTACGATTGAATTTATTTGTGCTTTTTTTTGTTCGGCGTCTGAATGGCGTTGTTCCTTCCCTCACTCCCGTTGTAAGAAATCCCAGATATAGGTTTCTTGACTATTTTTTTCTGTTTACATATTAGAATCATCCATGTAACTTTACACTGTAAATCGAAAGCGAAATAATAGGCGAATTTTTTAAATCGTTTTGCAATTTTTCTGTCAACTTTCAAATCCGGGGGGAAAGGGTGCTTTTGCCCTCGCAGCAGCCCTGTTTGCTACTAAATATTAGTACTGTATATACGTTTACGGTTTACGCATTAATAAAAATTATTTGTTTTCTTTCTTAAAAATATCAGTATCTTTATAATAACTTTTTATGCCGAATGCTGCTTTAATGGGTCATAAAATTTGCCGCCCCAAAAAATTCGCCGCTCTTGGCTACAGCCTACTTAGCCTATTTAGAAATCCGGCCCTGAATCTCTTACGATATTTTTGCTATTAGGCTGAACCATTTCTCAGATCATTGGGTCTAAATACTTAAAAATGGTTCAAATGAATAGCGATAATACGGTGGAACATTTTACCAAACAGCCATTGCAGCTTCTAGGAACCATTACTATGGTGAAACCAAGCACAAAATTGAAGAGCTTAGTGGAAGTACATGCCAAGCTACAAAAAGGTAAAAACGAGTAAAGCACGCCCACTCAACTACTAAGGCCGAAGAAGCTTTCCCAAACAAGCTCGGGGACGGAAATTTTGACGTCATAGTTCCGAGTGACGCTGTTCCGAAAATGAAGACAACCTGCCTCGAAACCTGTTCGGAACCACTCGTTCACGGCTAACCACAATTTTAGGGTTCCGAATGCGTCCGAACTAGTTTCTCGATCTTCGGCACTGGGAACAGTGACGTCAAAATTTCCGTCTACGCTCATGTTTGGAAGACCTTCTCTGGCCTTGTTATTGAAGTTGGCCGTGGATAAAGCGCTTTAAAGTGTTTCGTTTGCACTTAGATATGTTAAAAAAGGCACTTACAAATGGTAAAAAAATATACTTAATTTGAGTTTAAGGAAAGAGGGATATGGTTTCTTTAAAGAAGGGAATAAAATTTTCATTGACACAAAAATCTCAATTTTTTCAAAAATGTCACTTAGTACGTTTTTCCACTAAGCTCTTTAATGGGGTTGTTTCACGGAGGATCTGGCAATAGCTCTGCGGTTTAGTTTTCATGTATCTCGAATTACTTTTGTTGATATTCGAAATTGAGTTTTCTAAGAATAAGTTATTTTAGTTGTTATTTTTTTAAATTACAACTTCTTGCTGTGCTGTTGGTTGCTTTAATCATTTATCAAGGAAAATGTGCATTGAAAGATGTTGGAATTTTAAAAAATTGACAACTAAAATATTCTCTTCGAAAACTCACTCCCGAATACCAAAACAACAGTAATTCAAGAGACACGAAAACAACACCCAGAGCTATTGCCAGATCCCCCGTGAAACAACCCCATTGTATTACGACTTTATCAAAGAATAATTATTTTTTTAAGCTCATCTACACAAAAGTAAAAACCTCTCTCAATAGTTGGAAACTACTTCTCTTAAAAATTTTAGAATTTTTTTTTAAAATTTAATTATATTATATTCAATTATTATTCCCTTTTATTCTTATGTTGTTCAATTCTCCTTACTCTGAATGTAAAAGTGAAGTTTTATAAAAAAAAAAATATATATATTAATAAAAAACAACGAAACGAATCCTTTTAATAACTAAAATTTAATTTTTCTCTGTTTTTGAATACTTTTTAAAAAATTTGCATATATATAACCTTATGTAATCTTATTTTTTATCACTAAAAATTTTAATCTATGCAAAAAAAATAATTCTTTACTTTGTCCAGTACCTTTAGAAGAGGCTGATGAAGGTGGTTCATTGTCTTTGGTAAAAAATATGGGTATCACAGTAGCGAGTAAAACAACAACGACGAAAACAAGAATGATGGATCTGAAAATTATATATATGTAAAATAAGTCGACAGGGAAACTTCGGAGTAATTAAAGATCTTTTATTTAGTAACTAGTCATCAGGAGAAGGTTGATTTGACGTTTGCAGTCGACGAGAGAGTATGCTCGAATGCCTACAAAAATGGCGAAAAATCTCGAGCTCTGCTTCACTGACCAATCAGAGTCATGAGAAAGTTTGAAAGATCAACTTTAAAAATGTGATGACTAAACAGTTTCTGTGGGAACGATTGATCTAGGCGATTGTTTGTCGCCGACAGGGTGTGGTTGGGATGTTAAAGTACTAAGTGATATTAAGGATATATGAAAAAGGTAATTTAAGTTATTAAGTTTAACGGGGTTAAAAATATAAGATTTTGAGGGGGTTAAGTTATAATATGCCATATATATTAAATATGGGAAACTACACGTATTTTATTAATGGGCATGTTTCAGGTCTTGAGTGGAAACAGAAATGCTTTGAATTAAATAGATTCTTTCTCGAACCTCGTATGTAGTTTTTTTTGTGACATGTTTGTTATATTTTTTTAAAAAAATGGTTCGTATTTGACCAGAATTATCGTTTTGGTTTTTGGTAGAATGGGCTTGTTTCAGGTCTTGAGTGGCAATTTAAAAGGGGAATGAAATTAAATTATTTCTCGAACATGGATTGGTGAATCAATATCATGTGAAAACAGCGCGCCGACAGAAGGAAGTACAGGAATGAAAGTTGGAAGAAATTACGTCATGTGAAACAAACCAATTTATGAGTAGATACTATTCAGACGTAATTCATAACCGTGGTCAATTAATGAGGCCAACACCTGAACCGGCACCCAACGCAACCTTACAGCGTCATTAAATAGGGTGGCCAGGTCTTTGGACCACGATCGATTTAAGTAAGTCCGTGGCATAATTAAATTCATTATTCTTATTGTAGAAGCTAGATCTGACATGGTGTTTGTTTCTCTGTCCCTGAATAAATATTTTTCAGGTCTTGAGTGGCAACAGAAATGTTAAATGAAAATAAATTATTTCTCGCTCCTCGATTGGTGAATCAATAACACGTGGGAACAGAGCGCGAATCGGAGCACCGATCGAAGGAAACAAAGGAATAAAAGACGGAAGGTAATACGTTACATGAAACAAGCCAATTGTGATTTAAAATAATATAAAATAAGGTAATGCTATTGTTTAAAAAAACGAATTGGAAAGTACTTTGGTCAAAAAAATATATTCATGAGCTTTTGCATTTATGGAAGATATGGGAAAGATTAGAACTTAAAATTAGCAAAATAGGGCAACTTACATTATCACAATTTGATGGGTTTGCAATTCAAAATCCTTTTTGCTCTCACACCTTACTACTTCTACAGGCATGTCCATGTTGTCAGTTGCTGAAACATATTACGTGCAGCTATTAATATAAGCAGGGCCGCTTAGAAATGTGCGAATGGTTCTTTTACACATTACCTCGAACTTTAAGCGAGTCCTTATCAAAATTAAATTATTGCGTTTACATTGGGCTCTTGAACGTTTTAAAATGTGAACTGTCCAAAAAGTCTGTAAAATAAGGGCACAATTTGAGGTTATTTTTTACATCACAGGGCTGTAATGTTTGTTTCTGCTCATAGACAGAACAACTTACCCATCGAGTTTAGACTGTTAAAAATGCTAGTTACATGTTTGTCCTGGCAACTAGTGAATGTTACTTTTTTGTTACATTATTGAACAATAAATGCAACATCAATGAACATTCACTTAGTACTACACAATCGTGCCGCACTTTAAGTACAACACCTAGAAGGCCAAAAATAACCAATTTAGGCATTTTTTTGTTTTTAAGTTCATTAGAATCTCCAATTCTTCCTCTTTAAAATGATGTAAAGTTTGTACTGATACTCCACTCTAATAAAAAGTTACAGAGGTTTTTCTAATCTTCCAAATCATGAAAGTTATTTAGCTTTTATAACCTTTAAACTCTATTTTCTCAAAACTTCATTTTTCTCATGTGTTACTTTGCTTAAACAATGGGATGGCGGCACCTTTACCATATCACACTGTGTTGGTAAATTAGAGTGATATGTTTTACACAGTGAAAGAATGTGTGTTATCACACTTAAAAGTTAGTTTTGAACTTCACTAGAATATAAATTTAAATTTATAATTTTAAGTTAACAGGGAACAAAACGACCACTCAAAATCTCGAATTTTCATTTCAACATTAGTTACTGAATCGTGCCTTTACAAAAAATCTTCCATGATACACATTTGAATATGGGGCTGGAGTTTGCAAATTTGGTAGTTAATTTCAATATAACTTTGTTGCCAGCTTTAAATGTCATTATTCCAAAACACCAATTTTCAGCCTTAAGGTACACTTTTCTCTTTTTCTATTTTACTAGAAAGGTTGAAATTTTCTGTGATGTCATATTTTTGTCTATTTAACACAGTGAACTAAAAATATTCCAAAAAAGTATTAAGTGAGTAAAAATAAGACGATTTTTCTAATTTAAGAAATGCGCAAAATTTCTATTTATGTTAATAACTTAAAATTATGAATGTTTTATCGTCAAACTTGAGGTTCATTGCGTTGAATAGACTTTTTTTTTATTTCTATAAAAAATAATTTTTAGATACACGCAATAGTTGTGCTGGAAAGTGTACCTAAAAGCTAAAAATCGGTGTTTTAAAATAATGACGTATGAAGCTGGAAACAAAGTTATATTGAAATTAACTACCAAATTTGCGAACTCCAACACCATATTCAGGTGCGTATTATATAAAAAATTTCGTAAATATTCATTTTAGTGATTGAAAGTTAAAATGAAAATTTGATATTTTGAAGCTTCGATATGTTCCCTGTCCCCTTAAGAAATTAGTATAAAAGAAAATTAGTTATTTCAAATATTCCCCTTACCAATGGACATAATGCTTTGTATGCCTTCTGCATCACAAGAAGAAGGCACACACATTCCCATGCGAAAAATCACATGATCAGGATTGGTGCGAACTTTCCGGAGAAATCCTATAAACTGTCAAACACAATTTAATGAAGAAATCAATTACTATTACGAGAAAGGCGGTTTTATATTAGTTTTCTATTTACTATTTATTTGTCCAATATTTATCTCCCAATTCCAATATTCATCAACCGTCATTGGCACTTCCACTGATTCAAAAAGGGCTGCTCTGACGTTGGACGGGTTCCAAAAGATGTCTTTTTTGAGAGGTGATTAAATAGCATATTTAATTTAGATTAAACTGTTCTATACAAGAAAAAAATATTAAAACTGTTCAAAATTATTTAATTAAAAAAATTTTTTCATACAATATTGTAAACTTAAAAATACATATTATAAACGTGCTTCTATAACTATATATTAAAACTGTTCCCTATAATACTTAATTTTATATTAAAACTGTTATAAACTAATATTAAAAACTTTTTCTAATATTTATACTAGTAAAAACTACAAAAAAAATTGTTCTTAAACTTTTTCTGTGTATCTATACTGAAACTTAAAATATTATAACCTATAACTATATATTAAACTGTAAACTATATATTAAAACTGTTCTATATCTATACTGTAAACTTGCGTGATCTGCCTCTAGACTATAGCACTTGACGGCATCGTCTAACTTGAAATCAAGGCAAAAAAATGGGTGTACGGTTTAGCCCCGTTCTCCCCTACACCCGATGCAAAGTCTTTGCACTCACCGATTTCGTGTTGGCCAGTGTATGGTTGGCCTTGTCTTTGGTCACCTGGTACTCTTTGAGGGCATCCACCACGACCCCTGGAGGTTTGACCTCCAGAAGGCAGTACTTGCCCGTGAAATGCCTCTTTCCCTTGTGTGGTGACACCACATCTAGACACTCGTCATAGTCACCCAGGGCTGAAGAGGTGCCTTCTAGGAGGCCTGGAGATAGCTTGCCAGAAGCGTCCAGCACTAAAAAAAAAGAAAAACAGATATAATACCGGTACCCAATATGGACACCCCAAAGAAAATTAATTTTTTTCACCCTCTTGTACAGGTTGCAGGACTCCAAGAATTTGTGAATACTATCCCTGGACTGGGTTCCAGACACAATCCCGAAAGCCGAAATCCCGACAAGCCAGAATCCCGAACGCCGAAATCCCGAAAGGCCATAATCCTGACAGGGACGAAATCCCGAATGGGTCGAAATCCCGAAAATAGATTTTTTGTCCATTTCTCGATTTTTTTTAAATATTAGAGATTATTGTGTGTGGTGTGTGGGTGAAATGAGTGAGTGAAGTGAGTGAGTGAAATGAGTGAGTGAAATTAGTGAGTGAAATGTGAGTGACCTCATCATCTCACTCACTACTCATTTCATCACTCACCATTCACCATCACCCTCCTTACTCATTCATCACTACTCTTACCTCACTCATTTCACCATCACTCATCCTTACTCAACTCACTTTACCATTCACTTCACCCTCATCATTCACTACCCCTACTTTCACTCACTCACTCTTTATCATTCACTCTTTCACTCACCACTCATTTCACTACTCCTTACTCTTTCTCACTCCTTTTTACCATCACTCTCCTCATTTTCACTCACTCACACTCATCACATCTTTTGAATTTACCACATCGGGGACAAAAAATCTATTTTCGGGATTTCGACCCATTCGGGATTTTAACCCATTCGGGAGTTTGACCCATTCGGTATTTCGGCTAGTCGGTATTTCGGCTTTCGAGATTTTGGCTTGTCGGGATTTCGGCATTCGGGTTTTATGTCCCAGACCCCCCTGAACTGTTGGCTATCATTATTAAAATTAGTGACCTTGTAATTATTCTGGTTTAATTTATATAATATAAATTTTTTTTTACAAATGTCCATGTAAATGAACCACCTGTTCCTATTATAGACATGCATATCCATATTAGAGACAGGTGGCTCCTTATAGAACTACTGCTGGATGGAAGAGTCATACATTCAAGGGATTAGGGAAAGGAGATAAAAAAATTATCTTCAAGTATTGCGGGGGAGATCTTTAAACGTCCACTTTAGACGGGAAGGAAGTCATTTGTCCAAAGCGGAATCTAGATTTGAAACAGACCTCAAAATTTTATTGAATATTCGCCAATTTATTTTCGATTGCTCAAGCATCGACGTAAATTTATACCTTAGGAAGGTACATAAGAGTCTTCATATTTTTAAATTAACGGAAGATAAAAAAAAGTTACAAAAAATACGAAGTTGACTTCATAAAATTGGTTGCAGCAAGTATTGCCTCTAAAGACAACAAAATTATTTAGTAACTTTTTTATATACTCTTTTTAGACAATTTTTACAGTTGTTGCGTAGTCAAATCACTTATTCAAAACATAATGCCACAATTGGCTTGTTTCAGATGACGTATATTCCCTTCCAGATTTCCTTTCTAATTTTTCGATCGTTGCAATCATTGGTGATCTGTTCAAACTTTATTGATTCCCCAATCGAGGTTTGAGAAATAATTTATTTTCATTTAGAATTTCTGCTGCCACTCAAGGCCTGAAACATGCCTATTTTAGCTTTGCTAATCATTTTGTTTGCCTTAAAAATATTAATTATCCGCTTTGGATAATATTAAGAAATAGTTTTTAGCTTCCACACTACTTTTATAACGTAAAAAGTGGAAGGTATTATCAGTGAGTATATATTAATCGTTCAGTCTATCCGTCTGTCTGTCCGTCACCCACTTTCATATCCCATACTACAAATGCTACGGACAGGTGTGATACGTCAAAAAATTCAGCGCATCGAAATTAGAATACATTGAAATTTTCAGAAAAGAATTCGAATTCGAAGTACTTCAATTATTTAAAAAACTGCAAAATTTAATCCTCATTTAAAAAGTATAGGTAGCCATTTTTATTAGAATTTAATCACCATTGCCATTCGCAACGATCTCTCGAGAAACTTTAATTCTTTTAGACAATAAATTAAAATTAATTTATTTTTGCGACATCGATCAGTTTGAAATGACGTCAAATATATTTCACTGCGAGATTCTTTGTACGTTGATATGAAATGTTTTAATTCTATTCAAAAGCGAGGAATATTAATATTTATTCTTTGAAATATAAATTAATTTTTGCAAACGATAAGTAATAATTATTGAATTTTCGAAATAAAATAAAAGAAACTAGCCAAATTTAGCATGTAAATGTTTAATATAGAATTAATACTGTGTTTGGTGCCTTTTTACCTGTTAAACACAACTGTTGTGTGGAAGCCGGTAAGTGACAGATTCTGTTAAAAAACCTACTTGTTTTATGTCCGTTTCATTATTTCTGTCTCATTTAATATTAAAAAGAGTCAAAGAGGTTCCTACGATTTCGTTATTTGTACGGATGGCAAATTTCTAAACTAGTCATTGACCTAAGAAACCGCCTCTATGAGAAATACACATAGTTTATTTACTCCAGACATTTTTTTGGAAAATTAACAAAAATCCAATTAAAAAATAGCAAGAGATGTATGTGCATGTTTAGAGCATTCAACTCAATATTTTCATGAATATGTAAACAGGGCTTCAATTCTAGAACATATTGTACAGTATTTTCGAATGATAATTATATTCGAGAAAAGTTTTGCGTGTCACAAAATAGTTCCAGAAAGCATGTTTTCACATTAAAAGTTTTTTGTGTCTGGTATATCACGCATGCTTCACTGTATTCGCAACTGTTTTTTTTTCCTGTTTAAATCATACGTTTATTTGAATTGCGAATTTGGCATTTGCTTCCTGATCCAATGTAAATTATCTGTTTTATTTCAGAGACACGTCAGCTGCAATTTTCAGGCAATACCTGTTGATGGGTATTTGAAGTAAAGATGTGTGTTATCCTTTGAACTGTAGCATAATGAAAGTAATACGGCATTAAAACTAATTCGAGAATGCTAATGGCTAAAGTGTGACAAATCTGGTTCTGTTTCGGCATGCATATATTGCAACTTATAAATGCATTTGATATGCAAACCATTTCATTACATTAAAGTTATTAACATGTTAGGGAAATACTGGATACGATACTAATCACAAGCAAAATGAACGTGTAAAACTTCGTCTAATGGGGTAACATGACAACAACTTACAATTTTTTGGGTGTCTAAAAATTGGTATTTGAGGACCCATTACTAAAGTATGTATTATGTATTCACTACTAAAAAATACTACTAAAAACTACTAAATACTACTAAAACTCAACTACTAAAAAATACTAAACTCCCCGGTGCAACAGCCCATTACTGGGCCAAGGCCTGCCGTGCCCATTTCAGCTTTCTTGACCTAGGACTCTGGGGTGCTAGGCATATGTCCCGGTAAGGTGGTCAGAGCGGAACCCCCAGTGTTTAGTTCCCCAGCATACTTGGTACCCATTTTATCGACCCACTCAAGGGATTAAAGGATGGGTCAACCTCACCCAATCCGGGATTCGATCTCCGGACCTGTGGCGTGGCAATGTGAAGCACTACCACTAAGCCACTGGGCCACTTTTAACGGCTTTGATTCACTACTATAAAATATGATATCAAGATAATTTTAGCTTTAGATTAAGAAGGCATCAAGAAATCTAATACTGTCATAAGATCAATGAAATCTTCAAATCTGTTAAAGGGTGATGGGGAGCTTAGTCGGTAAGGCGATTGGCCTTGCATGCGAAAGGCCCCAGGTTCGGGCCTGGACAGTGCCAAAATAACTGCCGACCTATAAACGGTCTGTTTTGTACAGCTAAAAAGTTCGGCAAATAGTGACTGATTAACTGTGTTGAGGGAGTGCACGTTAAATATGCTCCAAAGTCCGAACGCTGAGTACGATTTTGCTCCTAAAAATTTGCGTTGGGTGCCTACTCAGGTATCGACTCGTCACTTGACTGTGTTTCTAAATTACGACGCCCGTCACAAATATACCTCGTGTAACACTGTGCGACGATAATACAAGTCAACTCAATTTCGAATAGTTTAGTTTTGAATTATCGTCGAACTAGAGCTACACAATGGCTATTGGCGACGGACGTCGTATTTTAGAACCACGGTCAAGTGACGAGCCGACACCTGAGTAGGCACCCAACGCAACCATTAAGGGCGACATCGTATACGCAGCGTTAGGACTTTGAAGGATATTTTACGTGCACTCCCTCTGCACGGGGTATTATTCGTCGGACATTTTTGGCTGCACGGACCTTTTATAGGTCGGCAGTTATTTTGGCGATTCCCGGACCCGAAGCTGGGACCTTTCGCATGCTAGGCAAATGCCTAACCGACTGGGCTCCCCAGCCCCTCAACTTCGAATACATTAATGCAGACTTTGTTTAGAATTATTTTTCTTTATGATTATGAGGTTATTACGCTAGATCAAAGGTTTATTCATACAGGTATTGATTTAGACGTGTGTTAAACGACATTACATTATTTTATCTCAAAAGAAATTTTGCTACAATCCATTATTCCTGTATTATAGCAAAATGTTGTCAAGGCACTCTACTTTTGACTTCCCATTCAAGTTTGCACCATAATTAATGGGACAACATGTTCGTAATGACAAATTTTCGTAATTTGTTATAAATATAAACAAAAGGATCTAAAAGAAGTAGAATAGCCTACTTTTCTATTATTTCTACTTTTCTATTATTCTATTATTAAACACTTATTGAAATTCTTATCGAAAAGTAGGGTTTATCGAAAAGTAGGTTTTGAAATTCTTATCGAAAAGTAGGTAGGAAATTTCACCTAAAACATCTTCCACACAAGATTTATTCACCATAGAAAAAAAAATTTCAAACACAGCATTTAGTTGTAATTTAAAAAATCCCAAATTTGCTATTTTTCTTTCGCAAATTTAATTTTAAAAATTTATCGCTTGCTGAATATGTTTGCAATTCCAAGAATAATGATATAAAATTGCGAGGCTTCGGATGGGCATCTTCAGTATGCCAATACCTATTTTTTATTTGTTTTTCTTTCGAATTAAAAAAAAAAGCAAAACAGGCAAAAATTACATGCATTTTTTGCTCCTGTTTTTTTAACCCTGTAAATGTTGTTTTACGACGCTGTGACCTTCACTTAAAAAAAGCCAACTAACAGTCAAAAGTTTCCCTATCAATCTCTAATTATAAATCACAAAATAGGTGTTATTTGTTAGTTTGAATACCTCAAAACTAATAACGAAGTATTTTTTGTTCTAAATATCTATATTATTTTGTATTAGAGCGAGAGCCCAGGGCCCCCAGACCTAAGTCATTTTCTAAAGGATGAAATGTATCGGATTAGGTTCGGTTTTCATTTACTTTTAGTGTATGCATACCCGCTAGAGTGAACCGACTGCCAATTTACAGGTATCGGCTGCAAAAAGTAGGTAAATTATAAGTTAACTTAAGTCATTTTCTAAAGGCTGATTTTTACGTATGTTTTAGAAAATAATGTTAAAAGTTAATAATAAATTTCCCAGACACTTTCCGTCGGCCGAAACTTTTCCCAGATGCTTTAAACGTCTTTATCAAGTTCAGACTTTGTTCCACGCATCTGGCGGCGTGAAATGGCGCTACAATCGTCCTCGGACGACAAGAAGGGGAAGTTAAGCAAAAAAGAACTATGTGTGTATTGGAGATGTGGTTGGTTGGTTAAGAAAGAATGCCGTTTCGATTTAATTAAATTTTCGTTTGATTAGAAAATAAATTAATAAACAAGTTACCATAGCTGTCTTTAGCTTACAACATTTTCACATCTCCAATGACCAAGCACACAAACCGGAATATATATGTCAATCGACCAACCAACCACATGTCCAATACACACATAGTTCTTTTTTGCTTAACTTCTCCTTCTTGCCGTCTGAGGACGATTGTAACTCCATCTCACGCCGCCAGATGCGTGGGACAAAGTCTGAACTTGGTAAAGACGTTTAAAGCGTCTGGGAAAAGTTTCGGCCGACGGAAAGTGTCTGGAAAATTTATTATTAACTTTTAACATTATTTTCTAAAACATACGTAAAAATCAGCCTTTAGAAAATGACTTAAGTTAACTTATAATTTACCTACTTTTTGCACCCGATATCTGTAAATTGGCAGTCGGTTTACTCTAGCGGGTATGCATACACTAAAAGTAAATGAAAACCGGACCTAATCCGATACATTTCATCCTTTAGAAAATGACTTAGGTCTGGGGGCCCTGGGCTCTCTGTCTATATAGGTATCAAATGAGAAAAGAAATTGAAAATGAAAATGCTAAACTTTATATGAATTTAATAAAAGAATGGAGCTTGGTTGCCTACGTATGTGTGTACTCCCACAATGCTCGCCAAGTCTCTATTAAACTAAATAAATTACGGAATTCATTGTTCCGATTCTCACTTTGTAATGTGGGTCGCTGGAATAACAGACCTCTCCTATCTATAATAGAAGGTTTCTATGTAGCTTATATATTTTATGCACAATATTTAAATGTTTTTTTTTATTTACATCAAACATACAGCGGCATATGCTAAGTCAAAAAGTTATAATTTAAATGGCAACAATATAATTGTAACTAATACTATAATGAATATAGATAATAATATGTTGTATAACTTTTTAATGACTTTTTATGACTAATGAATTTTAATGACTTATAATTGTAAGCGGTTTCGGTTCACTTCTCTGAATCTATGAGTAGTTAGTCCTGAAATTGTTAAATTTAAAGATGAAGGATATGTAAGGTATTTCGCATAACTCCAATAAACTCAAAAGAGATACGTAAGCCAGTATTGGTAATTTTATATAGTCGAATTATTAATTCATCTCTTGTTAATCAATAGTCAAAATGTATTTGCTTATTTAAATCAACATCAATTTTATTTTGATGTTATAATTATTTTATATGTTTGTTTTGATAAAAGAATCCCCCTAGAGCCTTTGGAATATGAAAATACTAGATATGACAATTGGCTTGTTTCAGGTGACGTATTTTCTTCCAGCTTCCATTCCTGGGTTCCTTCGATCGGTGCTCTAATTGGTGCTCGGTTTCCACGTGACATTGGTTCACTAATAGCAGCTCGAGAAAAAAATATAGACATTGGTTCACCAATAGCAGCTCGAGAAAAAAATGTAGCTATTGGTTCACCAATAGCTACATTTTTATTCAGCATTTTTGTTGCCCCTCAAGACCTGAAATAAGCCCCTTAAACCAATTTTTGATTGACGCTATTTCTCTTTTTTTATCAAAAGTGCTTTTATAACTGACAATTGCATCGTTAAAGATTTGGTGATCGTTTTCAATAAAAATATGTCTCCTAGTAGCTGCAAAGGCTGTGTGGTAAAATTGCTTACTATATTTTCGCCATTGGAGTGAACCATTTCTCAGGTTTTTTTTTGTGTCTATAAATACTTAAAAATGGTTCAACCGAATAGCCAAAATATGGTGAAACGTTTTACCACGCAGCCATTGCAGCTACTAGGAACAATGACTATGGTGAAACCAAGCACAAAATGGAGAGCTTAGTTTAGTGGAAGATTGTGCTAAGTGACAAAAAGGTGGAAAACGAGAAATAAGCTTTAAAGTTTTTCGTTTACACTTAGATACGTTAAAAACGGCACTTACAAAGGATAAAAACCATACTTAACTTAAAGTTTATAAAAAGGGGGAATCTTGTTGTCTTTAAAGGAGGGAATAGCATGTTCATTAACACAAAAATCTTAATTTTTTCAAAACTGTCACTTCACGTTCTTCGACTAAGCTCTTCAATTTTTAACAGTGTGCATAAATATCTCATTACAACTATTCTTATTTTTAGCCTATTTTTCTTTTTTAATTCGAATGAATTAAAAAAAAATGAAAGAATCTCCTTTAAAAGTAGGTATTGACATGCGGTCGATATCCGTCTGTCTGTCTGTACTTTTTGTCCGCCTGTCTGTACGTCCAGACGGACATTAATCTACAATCTGTCGGTGAATTTCCAATTGAATTATCATTGAAATACAATTTTGAGTCATTTAAATCACTGTTGCCAATCAACAATGGCATGAGAAACTTTATTTAAAAATATTTGAAGCAAAATAATTTTTTCATGAATCATTTTGGAATTACGTCATAAATGTAGCACAATGTGATTCTTTGATTGTTCATTAATTGTTTACCAAGAAAGCGGCAAGGAACATTTTTTGCATACAGTTCTGCTTAGTTTTAATTTACATTTATTTTTTTTAATGCAGTTTGGTGTAGTTTCATTATTTTTGTTATTAATAAATATTTATTTATTCTTCGAACTACAAATAAAGCGATCAGACGATAAATAATATTAAGTTATTTGTGAAAGAATATTAAGGAAAAATTGTTGATTTTGGCTTTTAGAAGTTTAAATTATAGCTGGATGCTGTGTTTAGCGATTTTTTTTTCTAATGTGTGTAAATCTGGTGTAGAAACGATTGTTGATGATATTTACTGTTATGAACCTAGTTGTTTCCCGATTAGAATTTCAGTAAGTATTTAAGTAACAGGAAAGCAGGCTATTTCAGTTATTTTGGAACTTCTTGTTTTAATTTGTGGCCCAATAAATCTAAATATTTGAAGTATGAGGAAAAAAGCTTACTTTTGAACGCCCACGACTCCAACCTCTTTATACCTCTGATAGAGTTGGCCGTGTCTACGAGGCATCTAAACGATGCGCTCGAATATAGGCCTATCTTCGCTGCGAAGGGGCTGATCTGCTTCATGAAAGAGTCAATCACTTCCTGCATGTTCTTCTGCATTCTTTCGATGGCTTTCTGAAGATCTTCGGCTTCCATTGTTGAATTATCATTGTCTAAAGATGTTTCGGTGATGGAGTTGCATTCCATCAAGGATAAACTCGTAAGTGAAATGCAGAAGATGAATAGTGCTGAGTTGGTTAGCTTCATTTTCTGTATGTGTTAGATGAAGGGTCGTTGGTAGACTTGGTTCTTCTTTTCAAGTATTATACCTGGTTCTAGGACTCTAATGACTTCGGATAAGTTTGGATTGGTTGCGTCACGTATTATTTGGATATTCTACTAAGAAGAATATTCATTTGGTAGTTTCTAAACTAAAAATTTCGTTTGAAAAAATAAATAATTTTAAGAGAAATTATTAATTTTCATGATATCCAGAGTCTGACTGTCATTGCCTCTATTCAGCTCATGAATACTAAAGCGGCATACTAAAGTATTAAATTTTGTTTAAAATTAAAACAAATCTCATTCCATACAATACCAATTTCAATACGAGACAAACAAAAATTCACGAACTACACATTCCATCCAATAAAACATTAAAAATTCGAAAAAACAAAACACACTTGTTCCATGGAAAACGAATAACATCCATCAAAAGTACACACACATTTCAACAACAATCAGGGCATAATAAGGCTAAAACACACACAGCCATTCAGAATTCCATTTTAGAATAGAACGCCACCGCACGAGGGGTAAATAAAATAAAAAGTTCGATTTTTGTTTCCCCCTTGCACACAAGTCACAGTCCACTTTCACCACTCGCCATGACGACTATGTATGTTCATCTGCCTCAAAGATACTGGGTCGCGTGCCACTTCGTTCAATGTTTGGCGATTTCACTTTTTTTTTTCGAAAAAAAGCCCTTGAACCTCGGTGAAAACTCTTTTTGGTGATTGTGATAATGGCTTGTTAGGTAATGCGTTACTTCATTAGCATCTCGGTTGCGAAAAGTGTTGCTATTTCGTGAGGGGAATCGGATCGTTTTGACTTTGAAGAATTAATATCGTACCGTGCGCGGAAAAGTGATCTATTGGACAAGTGTAACTTTTTCGAGTTGTAAATGCTTTAATACTAAAAATTTAAATAGCTAAAGATTCTATCAAATATTGAATCAATTGGCAGAATGGGAGTCGTAAATAAATAGTAAGAATACAATAAACCAATCCTTATTTTTTCTACAATGCAATGCAATGGAAAAACTTTAACTCCAGTATAGTTTTAAGGTAACAGGGAACAAAACGACCACTCAAAATCTCGAATTTTATTTTCATTTTTAGTTACTGAATCGTGCCTTTACGAAAAAAACTTCTATGATGCACATTTGCATATGGGGCTGGAGTTTGCAAATTTGGTAGTTAATTTCAATATAACTTTGTTGCCAGCTTTAAATGTCATTATTCCAAAACACCAATTTTAAGCCTTAAGGTACACTTTTCTCTTTTTCTGTTTTACTAGAAGGGTTGAAATTTTCTGTGATGTCGTATTTATGTCTATTTAACACAGTGAACCAAAAATATTCCAAAAAATATTAAGTGAGTAAAAATAAGACAATTTTTCTAATTTAAGAAATGCGCAAAATTTCTATTTATGTTAATAACTTAAAATTATGAATGTTTTTTCGTCAAACTTGAGGTTCATTGCGTTGAATAGTCTTTTTTTATTTCTATAAAAATTATTTGTGGATACACGCAATAGTTGTGCTGGAAAGTGTACCTAAAAGCTAAAAATCGGTGTTTTAAAATAATGACGTATGAAGCTGGAAACAAAGTTATATTGAAATTAACTACCAAATTTGCGAACTCCAACACCATATTCAGATGCGTATTATATAAAATAAATTCGTTAATATTCCTTTTAGTGATTGAAAAATAAAATGAAAATTTGATATTTTGAAGCTTCGATATGTTCCCTGTCCCCTTAAATAACTTAATGTTTTAATAATATGAATATTTCATTTTCTTATATTAGTTCAAAAATTATTGAATTTTAAGAAGTTGGGCGGGTGTTTTTGTAGAATTTTTTGTAAGCGACATTTTTTTAATTAAAAAAACACTTCAATGCATCCATTTTAAAGTAAGAGGACCCAAAACTGAACATGCTCAAAATCATTTTTTGTAAAATATATTACAAAAATGTAATATTATTAATCTTTTTTTTTCAAGCAGTGAATATGAAAGTTTTGCTATGCCACACAAATGGGTACATTTATGTAGGTATACTCACCTAGAAATCTTTACACATCGAGGAATCAAAATTGTTTAAAGCTAAAAATTATAAAAATATAATTTTAAATCTTCTTACTCCAAAATAGAATGTACTTCCAAAATTCTGAAAGAGTTACAAATGTCGCTGTTTTCTATGGGGGAGTCGTAAATAAATCCGGATAGCTCAATTGCATTGCAAATAATGAGAAATCGCAAACCCTTTAAACAAAATCGGTTCTTAAGATCATCCATTAGCAATTATACGCATAAAACAAGTAGGTTTGTGAGAGAAATTGTCACTTAGAACTGCTTCCGAGCAAAATCCTCTCTCCCTATGCTTCTGAAAAAGCTTTTAATTGCCAAACTTAGGCAAACTATTTTTCATCGAAAATTTAATAATTATTACTTCTGTCAACAATTTTTGTCTCAACCCCTTTATATCATAAGTATCTCTCTCTTAGAGAGAAAGTGTCCATCTATCCCTTTCACCCTTGGGTCAATGTATTTCAAGGCCGAACAAGGGCACTGTGAAAACGGGTTGAAGAGAGGCAAGGCCACCTTAAATGTAGGCCAACTATGTTCAACTCACCTAGGCACACTGACTCCGACTGGCAACTGGTTAAAAGTGAAGCAATATGAGAAGTGTATTTAAGAAAGTGAGGCAATTAACCTTATCTCTCACGCCCAATGTGTCTTCTTCATCTGGTCTTGTTTATTACGAATCGTTGTATCTATGTTCTGGTGGGGGGCTGGGGAGCCCAATCGGTTTAGGCGTTCGCCTATGCATGCCGAAGGTCCATGGTTAGGGTCCGGGCATCGCTAAAATAACTGCCGACCTATAAACGGCCTGTGCAGCCAAAAATGTCCGACAACTAATATCACGTGTAGAGGGGGACCACGTTAGATATGCTCCAAAGTCCCAACGCTGATTACGATGTCGCCCTTAACGGTTGCGTTGGGTGCCTACTCAGGCGTCGACTCGTCATTTGACTGTGGTTCCAAATTACGACGCCCGTCACCAATAGCCCTCGCGTAGCTCTAGTGCGACGATAAATAAAACGAACCTATTTTCTTGTAGCGCGGTGGGTCATGCGTCATGCCGCAGTAAGATACATTAGCAGATTAGGTCTTAGCCATCCTATAAACAGATTGTGGTGTAAAAAACACCACTAATAATAAATAACCCCGTGTAAAAGCATAAGGTAATGATGCAGATTAAATGTTCTTTTGACAGGGTTAGTTAAGGCTGCATACCGCAGAAGATAGATTTGCTCAGGTTCTGTCCTCGTCTTAGCCATTTAATAAACGGATTATACTGGATAAAACAGCACTAATAAATAAGGCTGGTTTTTTTTAAATATTGATATGGGAATTATAAAAAACTGAAGTACAGTTGAACTAAAAAATGAAAAACAGCACAATGCAAAAAGAAAGACAATATGGGCATGTTTCACATCGTGAGTGGCAACAGTTCCAGCTGTATTGTTTTATTTTTGGGCCGACAGGAATTACATTTGTTTTTAAAAATAGAATATTTTATCACCTTACTAAAACGAATGTTAGTATAAATTTTTCTTTAAGTAAAACTAAAGCTTTTCCCTATTTGTAAATAGCTTTAAATTGCTGTCCAACAATTTCGTCTAATTTCTCCGCGTATGGCAAAATAAACCGAAATCTAAACCGAAGTTTTCCAACAGCATTGACGTTTGGCAATGCTTATCATACTTGAAATTTAAACAAAGCAAATCCGTTGCCGACCCGGCGGCGCAACGGTTAGGGAGCTAGCCTTTGGAGCCTCTGGGTTCGGGTTCGAATCCCGGTAAGGCATAGATGTTTGTGTTTGTCGAGTACAGGGACGTCGCGAGCGGGGGGCGAAGGGGGCGTCTCGCCCCCCCAAGTTTTTTGAAAAATGGTCATTCGGCAAAATTTAGAAATTTTTGTCATTTTTATTGTGATACTGAAGTGTGAAATTTTTTGTAAAATGTGCACACAAATCCGAACACAACGCAAATGCCGACTGACAAAACTTGTGACAAACCATAAAGTCATTCGGCAAATTTTATAAACATTTGTCATTTTTATTTTAATATCGAACTGTGAAATTATTTAATGAAATCTGTACACAGATCAAAATTCAGACACAACGCAAATGCCGACTCACAAAAGTCCTGACATACCATAAAGCCATTCGGCAAATTTAAGAAATGTTTGTCATTTATATTTTAATACCAAACATTGAAATTTATTTAGCGAAATGTGTACACAGATTAAAATCGGGACACAACGCAAATGCCGACTCTCAAAACTCCTGATATATCATACATTCATTCAGCAAATTTTAGAAATGTTTGTCGTTTGTATTTTAATACCGAACTGTGAAATTATTTAGTGAAATCTGCACACCGATTAAAATCCGGACACAACGCAAATGACGACTCTAGCAAAACTCCTGATAAACCATAAAGTCATTCGGTAAATTTTAGAAATGGCTGGCAGCTGGCATTTATATATATTTTAATAATAATTAGTAAGTCATTAATAGAAAATTTAGACAGTATAGCAAAAAAGTTTATTGATATCTGTTTATTAATGTTCACAATGCTTTTAACTAATTTAAATTACATTTCTTACTGTTAGATGGCCCTCTATTTATTTTATTCTTTCATAAGAGGATATGAAGTGGCGGATTGATGGGGGGGGGGGGGATATTAATAAAAGTGGTTTAAATCAAAGCTGGAGATATTGGTATTTGTATAATTGCTCTCATTTCAATCCAGTTTTATTTAATAATAAGGTAATTTGAGGGCTTGATCTGGAATTCGGTGCTCTCTGCTTCAGTGAGCCGAATTTTGTCTTTCAATTTCAATACTTTCATAGGCTACTTGCGGAGGTTACGTGATCTCGAGAAATCTTGTATGTACTTTTATTTTGTTTTTAAACTTACTTTTTTAAAGAGGAGTTTGAGAGACAAGACGTATCGGTGTCCACTGTTTTTGTTTTATTTCGTCGATGCGATGATGCTCGTATGATTATCATTATTCAAAACAATCACTCCACTTAGCTGCCTTTATTTTTGACATGTCTTCTAAAACTAAAATTGAAACTAAAAGAAAATCAAATACTCTTGATTTATACTTTACGAATGTTGCGGCTAACAAAAAAAATTGAATAAGAGCAATCGGGAAAAAAAAATAATGCTTTTTCAAACAGCAAAAATATCGAGAAGAAACTTTGATTGTTCTTTGAAAATTAGGTAAGAAATTACTATTTTTTTATTTATTATATAAGTTACTTATCAATTAAATGTATCATTTTAGGGTGTTAAATTAAATATTTTTTTAATATGTACTTGTACTTAAAAAGAATCTAAAGTAATAAAAAACTATAATTTTATAATTATACATAGAAAATGAGAAATGTAAATTTTACAATTGAATTGCGTGTCAAAGATACTTTTCCATAATTTCATGAAGTCAATTAATTTTCGTTTTGTTTTGTACAATCCTGTAGATATTCGCATGTTTACTATTGAAAAATGTCTAAAATATCAATTATTTTTTTATTGAATTAATTGCACTTAAATAAAATTAAATCACCAAATACGAATAGTTTATTTTGAAACAATTAACTTATAAAAATCACCATTTTAATTTACAGTAAATAATAAAAATGTTTTATATTAAATAAAAATTATATCATTGCTAATTAATTTACATAAAAAGGTAAATAATAGACTTAATTAACTAATTGATTCAAAATAAGTTTTTATGTAGAACGAAGAAGCATGTAAAATACATGCATTACGTCATTTCCAAAGAACAAAAAAAGTTTATTCTCGATATTCTTGCTGTTGAAGTAATTTTGTAAAAGCAATTAAATTTGTATCAAAAGTAGTTAATGATATTTAAATTATTATAAGTTTAATTAAAAGTAATTAATAATTTCTAATTGCTAAAAGTTTAATTAAAAGTAATTAAATTTTTAAATTTATGACAATTATAAAAAATTAATTTAATATTTTATTCGGCAAAATTGTGCTAAACGCCCCCCCAGTCGATTTTTGTTAGCGACGGCCCTGGTCGAGTATATGCGGAGTACGTGCTCTTTAAATCTGTTGGGTCCGAAAGTCCACCAAGTTCCCATACCAAAACGATACCTCTGGGGGTGACAAGCCAATTCTGGGGATCCTCTAGTTGGCCTCTGTCTCTAAAAATTAGATGGATCCACTTATGTGTGTGTGTTGTCTGTTGTGTCTGTCTTACTTGACGAAGGTTTACAAGCGGGTCTCTGACCAAGCACACAAACCCGAATACATATGTCTACCAACCAACCAACCAAATATCCGTTAAAAGAGGCCCGAGTGGCTTAGTGGTTGTGCTTCGCATTACCATGCCAGAGGCCCGAGGTTGACTCATCCTTTCATCCCTTAAGTTTGTCGATAAAATGAGGACCAAGCATGCTTGGGAACTAAACACTGGGGGTGGGGGTTCCGCGTGAGGTTGACCATCTAACTAACCGGTACGTATGCGTAGCAACCCAGAGCCCTTGGTCACGTAAGCTGAAATGGGTAATAGGCAAGCCTTGGCCTACTAACGGGCTGTTGCGATGATGAGTTTAGTATTTAGTTTAGTTAAATCCGATAAAAATTAATAAATAGATGGAACAAAAACACAAGTTGCACACAAAGAACTTTGAAATAGAAAAAGATCAGATAAAAAAAACGCTCATTTTGTGAGTGACATCGTAACAGCCAATGAAATCTCACGAAGAGCATATAATAAATCAGGAGAGTTACGCCTTTACAGATGGGATCGTCCGATGAAACTCTGGAAAACGGAGGAGCAGGCGTCAACTTTATTTTCCCTGATGGTAGCACAAAATAATTCGAATTCGGAGCTGGTAGAATTGCCTCCAACTACACATGTGAACTCTTCGCCATCCAAGAAGCCCTAAATACTTTTTCTTGTCTCCAAGAAACTGAGAGAGCTGGAGGTCTTATTATCTTCAGCGACTGTAAAGCTGCTCTCCAGGCAATTCAAAAGGGCTACACCAAGCAAGTAATCTAACATACACCGTGCCCTGGAAAAACTGCTAACTCGAAACATACATTGCATTCTGCAATGGATACCCGCACACGTTGGTATTGATGGAAATGAGGCAGCCGACTTACTAGCCAAAGAAGCAAGACATCTCAATGAAGGATCCTTTCATCTCGTCACACTCAGCGACATCAACTCAGTGGCAAAATCTAAATTCAGGGATACGACCATCAAGTTAAAGAACCAAATCTGTGAATTAACAACTAGCAGAACAATAGCAAAAACCTTAACTAGACTGAGAACTGGACATCTGGGGGGAATGAAAATCCAGCCAGACGGCTCCAGAAAGTACCCCACCTGCAAAATCTGCCTCGACATAGAACTAAGTCCAACACACATTTTCTCATGTCCAGCCATCCTTGCAAAAATGCAACAGATTAGTGACTCTCCGCTAGATGACCTTTATTCCCAAAACTGCCTTCAGATTGCTGAGGCTGTGTGGAACACACACGGTCACATCTAATACCTCAACCTATCCATAGACAAGACAACAACAACAACAACAGTTACATCTTCTAAACAACCTCATTATTGTAACTTTTTTTTACTAAAGAAAAAAATTAAACCCAAAGTCTTACGAACCATGTTCGATTGAATCTCATTAGTTATAATCAATTAAATATTAAATAGAATTTATTATTAAATTAATAAAAAACTCATTAATAAAAAAAAGTAAAATTATACTTTTGATGACAAAACTAAGTATTAAAAATTTAATGTTGCGTTAAATTAATTCTGTTTTATTATTTTAACTACTAATACTTAACTACGGGCCATTTATAAAGGTTTATTGAGATTATATTGAGTTTATAACAAATCAAAAAAAAAATAGAATTACCCCAAAAAATGATCCGCGTAGGGCCGTAGTGAGCCTAGTGGTCAGCGTCTCGGTGTCTAGATCGGAAGGTCCCGCGATCGAGTCCCGGTACCACTGAAGACCTACCGAGTATATGCGGAGTACGTGCTCGTTTAATCTGTCGGGTCCGAAACTCCCGTCCTGTGGTCGGTCATTGCGCAGTTTACCACGGGTACAGGTCCCTGGAGACTATTTCCCTCCCTTCATGGACATGTCTAAATTGTGGAGGTGGCGATAGATGGCAGCATCTGTCATGTGTGTATGTCGTGTCCGTCCTTCTTGACGAAGGTTTATAAGCGGGTCTTTGTGACCAAGCACACAAGCCTGAAAATATCTGTCTACCAACCAACCATGGTCCGGGTTCATGAATTGCAAAAGGCTAAAAATCAACGACTAAAAAAATTTTAAAAAGATACTATACTCGCCGCCAACCAAATTAGAACACGTTAGGGATGGCAGTTTTTCAGAAAAAAACGGTTTTTCATATACCGGTTCCATCCCTAAAGTTTAACAAATAAGGGTGGCGGGAACTATAGCCAAAAACTACGATAAAAAAGCGCAATGGGAATATTTCTTCTGACGTCTCTAAACTGCGATTTCATTGGTTGTTTGGTTTTCTTTGACAAAGTGTCGAAACAACTCATTGGTTTAAAAAAGGTCACGCGATCCGAACTGTTATGCCATTGGTTGTTTTGTATTTTGTGGCAAAGTGTTGAAACAAGAACATTGTAGTACTCGTTTTATTCTGCACAACTCCTCCTGCGGGTCTCAACATGGTTGCCGCGAAGTTTCAAATACGAAATACCCTCTTAGTTTATTACGTGCCTCCTCTAGAAAGTATGCGAGAGAGAAAGGTTTTACTATCGCTTTAAATTGGACGTGCTTAACATCTGTAGTGGCAACAGTTCCGGGAAATGAAAATAATTTCCTTCTGGGGGCTCCCTTCTTACCGCAGTCGTCAGAAAGTCGACATCTCATTGAGTATTCGAGTTTAATCATACTTAAGCACGGAGTTCCCCGAGTACTCTGAGGCAGGGACAGACGTGCTCGTTAAATCTGTAGAGTCCAAATCCCGACCATTTTATCGTACGATATAACTCGAAATTCCGTTGGGTGCCAGCTCAGGTGTCTATCTTTATAGACTTTCCCCACCTAACAACGATTAATTTACACACCGTTGCTAGGCGTGATGTCATATATACAGGCAAATGCATAACTAGCCAATCACAAACAAGAACTAATCACTTCACGTACAATATATATTTTTCTGTTTCAAAGTGGCAACGCTGTAAGTTGTCAGGAGGAGTAAACTGTAAACAATCGGCAAAATCAAAACTATTATCATTTTCAAACAATATTTAAGCCATTGGACCAAACAATCACGATTTATTTATATTAAAATAAATGAGACAATAATAAATAAAATTTGTAAGTGTTTCGAACCGACATGGTTGACTTCTTAGCTGAAAATAACGCTTGTGGACAAAATCTCTTAAGACTTGTATCCAGAGGAAATGCAATAATTGCGGAACTTCTTCGTCTTTCAGATGTTGTACCACAAGTGTTCCGTTTGGAATTAAAAAGTGACATACAAAAATACAGTGAAGTCCTTTGCGATTTTAGTTATTTCAAGATAACTGATTTCTATGAAAATAAGATTGAAACCAACCCTGTATGTTCATAATGTTATTTGCTTTAATTTGTCGATGTATTTAATTTATGTTATGAAAAAATATCCTCAAGCTTGTAACAGCAAGCACAACTTTAATTAGACACTAAGTTTTTACAAAAAAAAAAAAAACGCTTATGCTGCTTCTTAATATACAATATTGTAAATATATAATTTCAATGACTCCAGTACCTCTACTAATTGTAGACAATAAGAAATGTATCACCTATTCTAAAATTATCCGAGAGTCATTTTTCAAATGAAATTAATACATGGAACATCTATGATATAATGGCTGGCGTGGATTTATCTTTCCGAGCAAAGAAAATGCCCAAATGTGGTATACATTTTACTTCATACAAGATAATAGTTGATAGGTATAGCAATACTGTGTTAAATTTTCTAGCTCGTCAAAAGTTGCCAATGAAGAGACTGGCCATTATATCATAGATGTACAAGATTCATATTTTCCTTTTCTAACGTATAATTAATATTTTAGGAACTATGTCTAGAAAGTCATCAATTCATTTTATGCATTACGACTTTTATTTTGCTATAAAACTCTTCATTATGTTTTATTTCTTGGTTGCAGCAACTGCAAGACAGAGACGAAGAATTCAAAGAAAACTTCATTGACATTTTAACAAGATTCTACTTAGCTTTTGAAAGTGTGCAGAAATACATCACTGATTTTGGGCAGTTAGTATAAACTCGCAAGTTCCTACACTTAAAAATAATAATTTTTAATCTAACAATTTTCTTTTTTATTACGAAAATTTTAGGTTAGCTAAACCTGCTCTTAAGATTCAATATTCTGGCTATAAAACGTCATGCCACTTAACTACTCTATTTTTTGTTTTTTAACCTTTAACTGCCTTATGATATATTTGTGTAGCTCTAGAATACACTTTTTGGTGTGATAACAAATTAAGATTTGTTGCCAAATAGCAAAATTAATCGTAGCCCCTTTCTTTCACAAGTTATTTCTATTAGGGATTGAGGCTGGGGAGCCCAGTCGGTTAGTTGCTCGCCTAGCATGCGAAAGGTCCCAGGTTCGGGTCTGAGTCAAAATAACTTCTGACTTATAAGTGGCCCGTGCAGCCAAAAATGTCCGGTGAATAATACCCCATGTAGAGGGAGTGCACGTTAAAATACGCTCCAAAGTCCCAACGCTGCGTACGATGTCGCCCTTAACGGTTGCCTTGGGTGCCAACTCAGGTGTCGGCTCATCACTTGACTGTGGTTCTAAATTAAAACGCCTGTCGTCAATAGCCCTCGTGTAGCTCTAGGCAACGATAATTCAAACTGAACTAAACTAATTGAACTAAACTCTATTAGGGATTGTTAACAACCCTAGAAGTAGAATCCAACTAAACATCTAGAATTATGCCAATGCATCCAGCAGTGTATACTAGAGCTGTTTAATCAAATTAAGTTAATTCTGAATTTGTAAGTTGATAAAGTGTTTCCCTAAATACCTAGTTGAGCAGTTTCTAGTTGTTG
Source organism: Oedothorax gibbosus (assembly GCA_019343175.1). Taxonomy (NCBI): domain Eukaryota; kingdom Metazoa; phylum Arthropoda; class Arachnida; order Araneae; family Linyphiidae; genus Oedothorax; species Oedothorax gibbosus. The sequence goes on from JAFNEN010000369.1 coordinate 376,341, forward strand.
AGCTACCAACTTGTAAATTCCAATATATGTACATTGTCTTACTTCTTGATAACGTGCCAACAGATAACGATGTGACAAAAAAAACTTTGATGTTCCTTTAGAAACCTAAACCTAATTTTAGGGTTCCCACACAGCTTTACAAACACCTTTAAATTTGAAAATGGTTTGGGAGGTTCCTGAAAGCCCTTTATTATGCTCTAAAAATATAAAAACTAACCTTATTCCCCCAAAAAGCCCTAAAAATTCAACTTTTACATGATTTTATTAAATTTTTAGTAGATTTTAAATACAAAATTTGACATCAGGCGGTCGTGAATTAAGCCCACATAAAACCTGTTTTTTTTTTTAAGTGACCCTGAAAAACCCTTTAAAAAGCCAATAAATTTTCCTCAACTGTTCCAGTAGAAACCTTAAATTATAATTATTCTGATTTTATAAATTTAGGGGGGGGGGGATAAAGCTATATTTACAAATATTCTTAATGGGCTTGTTTCACGGAGGATCTGGCAATAGCTATGCGGTTTTGTTTGCATGTCTATTTTTATGTCTTTGAATAGTATTGCCACCAGTTTTAGGAGAAAAACTACGAAAAAATACCATTTAATTCCAAAATTACAAAAACATACCATAAAAATACTAGCAAAGCGTTTCACGTTTTTTTAAAGTCACTGAAAAGATTCTAAAATGCAGCTAGTATTTTTACGATATTTTTTTGTGATTTTAGAATAATTTTAAAATAAATTCTAAAATTCCTCCGTGAAACAAGCCATTTAAAGAATGGAGAATCAACCATACATAAAGATAGAAGATAGTATCATTTTTTTAAAGCCCTTACTATCCATCTCCATATTGAAGTTTTATCTGCAATCTATATTATAATAGAAGAATTTTTCAAACAAAAAATTAAGTTCACATCACTGTGTAATGTAACAATAGTTTTCTTTAAATATCAAATGAATATTTTAGTGTTGTTATTTATCTAATAAAATTATTTCACCAGTTTCTTAGAAGAATTAGAGGAAGGCATCTACATACAACAATCCCTTGAATCAGTTTTAGGAAATGGAGATGGACGTCAACTTTTGGTAAATTATTATCTTCTAAAAATTTAATATATATTATATGTAATTTAAAATATTTTAATGGGAATGTTTCTTATGATGTCACGCTCTCCATACTGCGATTCCATTGGTTGTTTTTAGGGATGCACCGAATACCAAATTTGGCCGAACAACGAATATTCGGCCAAAGTCTTAGCCGAATATTCGGCCTACCTAAACCAATTTTTATTTTTTGTCAGATCTAAGTAAGTTGTATTTAATTTATTATTCATCAATTTCAATTTAACACAAACATAAAAGTACACAATCACACAATAATTTTAATACTATTAAATTTTTGCTGTTAAATTTTTAATTAAACCAATACACAATAAAGTGGTACTCGTTTGTTATTAAAGCAAGCCTTTTAGAAAGTGTAACTTGTAAAAATTACAACAAGAAAACAAGAAGTTCATAAAGAACTAAAATAGCCTACTTTCCTGTTACTTAAATACTTACTGAAGTTCTAATCGGGAAAAAACTAGGTTTCTAACAGTAAATATCATCAACAGCCGTTTCTACACTAGATTTATACATATTAGAAAAAAAAATCGAAACACAGCATCCAGCTAATAATTTAAACTTCTAAAAGCCAAAATCAACTATTTTCCTTATTATTATTTCGCAAATCAATTAAACATTATTTATCGTCTGCTCGCGATTTATTTGTAGTTCGAGGAATAATTAAATATTTATTAAGAACAAAAGTAATGAAACTCCAAACTGCATTAAAAAAATAAGAAATGTAAATTAAAACTTAGCATAATTGCATGCAAAAGTATGCCTTGCCGCTTTCTTGTTAGATAATTAATGAATAATCAAAGAATCAAATTGTGCTACATTTTATGACGTCATTCCAAACTGATTCATGAAAATATTATTTTGCTTCAAATATGTTTAAATAAATAAAGTTTCTCATGCCATTGTTGATTTGGCAACAGTGATTTAAATGACTCAAAATTGAATTTCAATGCTAATTCAATGGGAAATTCGCCGACAGATAGTAGATTTATGTCCGTCCGGACGTACAGATAGACAGACGGACAAAAAGTATGAAAGTTGGGTATCTGAGGTCATAGCTTTCTAACAAAAAAAGAATTTTTAAGATCCGATGGATAGAACCGATTTTGGAAGGGGGGTACGGACAGACAGACAGACGGAAAGACAGACAGACATAAGAACAGACAGACAGATGGACATCAACCGCATTTCAATACCTACAGTGATTTAAATGACTCAAAATTGAATTTCAATGCTAATTCAATGGGAAATTCGCCGACAGATAGTAGATTTATGTCCGTCCGGACGTACAGACAGACGGACAAAAAGTATGAAAGTTGGGTATCTGAGGTCATAGCTTTCTAACAAAAAAAGAATTTTTAAGATCCGATGGATAGAACCGATTTTCGAAGGGGGGGGGTACGGACAGACAGACGGACGGACAGACAGACGGAAAGACAGACAGACAGGTGGACATCAACCGCATTTCAATACCTACAGTGACTTAAATGACTCAAAATTGAATTTCAATGCTAATTCAATGGGAAATTCGCCGACATATAGTAGATTTATGTCCGTCCGTACGTACAGACAGATGGACAAAAAGTATGAAAGTTGGGTATCTGAGGTCATAGCTTTCTAACAAAAAAAGAATTTTTAAGATCCGATGATTAGAACCGATTTTGGAAGGGGGGTACAGACGGACATCGACCGCATGTCAATACCTACTTTTTCATTTTTTTAATTCTTTCGAATTAAAAAAAGAAAAGTAGGCTAATGAAATAGAAGTATGAAAACATAAACAAAAGTAGGTGTATCCTAGGTAGAATGAAAATTTAAAAAAAAATAATAAAACCATGGCTTACAAATGTGATACATTACATTGGTAATTATTGTTTTTTAAAGCCCACTCAGAGGCGGATTTAGGCTTAGGCACGGGCCTACTTCGGCAAATTTTGAGGGGCGCCAAAATGTTTAATATAACACAAACTGCAATATATATACAGGGGCGGCGAATCGTATATATATATATATATTGTTACAAAAGAAAAAGGGCACCATAACGTCTCCGGCCTAAGGCGTCCTCAAACCTAAATCCACCACTGAGCCCACTCACAGTAACTGTTCCCCTAAAGAGACATGTTTATTTAATACAACTTAAGTAAAGCTTGATTTAACATTATAAATAACAAAAACTTAAGAATTTGAGTCTATCAAAAAAGAAAACAAGTTCTGTTTGGGAATTTTTTCGATGTTTTAGAAGCTGAATTAGCATGAAGAATTTTGAAAAATGTTTAATTTCACTATTCGGCCGAATAGTAAAGCTATTCGGCTGAATACCGAATAGTAACCGCATATTCGGTGCATCCCTAGTTGTTTTCTTTCCGTACTACGTGAAACACGCCCATAATCAATTTTAAAAGAGTTACCATTACCAGAATAACATAAACCTGATTTCAAACATATAAGAAAATCTGAAGCTTTGTTTTTTGTGTAATTATAAATACTTTTAAATAATTTGAGTTTAATATTTTAATATAATTTTCTTAAAAATATGGTTTTATTGGAATTTTTAAAAAAAACATTAAATCATTCTATCTTTCAAAATTTAAATGAAATCTATGTAATCAGTTAAGTTATTAATAGTATTAGATGACTTGATTTCTCTGCTAAGTATAAATAAATAGTCATAAAGAAATAAACATATCCTCCAGAACTATACACAGTATATAATTTTTTTTTATATTTGATATGATTTTTTTATGTTTTGTAACTTTGCTGTGCTATTCTGGAGGACTGAAATTATAAAATTACTATTAATTCGGCACTTAAAATTTGTAATTAATGATACAATTTTAAAATATTTTGTATGTAAATAGTTCTAAATACAAATATTTATTTACAAACTAATTACATCATTTAAAGAGAATTCAATAAAAAAAGCAGGGATTGGAAAGTTACTTTTAAAAAGTAACACTGTTACAGTTACAGTTACTTAATTAAAAAAGTAACTCTGTTACAGTTACTTTTAAAAAAAGTAACGAATCACAGTTACTTTTTGAAATTTCAAGTTATAAGAAAAATTGAAATTTAGCCATCTTACCATTTTTCAAAGAGAAGCACGATAAACGAAACATAAGCTCAAACAAAATACTGAAATTATCATTAATAAACATTTTTTATAATTAATTTTAATCCTTTACCCTGATATATAATCAGAAGACAACGAGTCCATCTGTAAACGAGGGGTATCTCAAGAATGAACGCGAAATCTCCCCCTCCCCACCCTTCTTCGAGGAGAAGGACTTTGTTGTTGGTCATTGTTGTAGAACCCATTCAGGCAAAACACAAAGGGGTTTGGAGTGAGGGATCCAACCTGCTTGCAACCTGCGTGATTTATTTTAAAACCCTTCTTTTCCGTAGATGCCTGTAATTGTGCGGGTCTTATAATGTGATACTTAGAAATATAAACAGACAAGGAAAAACATTCGTACTGTAACAATTCTGTCTGAAAGCCGCCGTCACGCCTTTATCAGCCAGGACTATTCTATTATATGCTTTACGTTTTCCCTCCCAAGAAAAGCTCGTTTTTCGAGAATGCGAAATGTTTCCTTTTTTTTTTAAAGTTTTTTTTTTAGGAGTGGAATTTCAAAATTGGCATCAGACAGCCTTCGTAAAGTAACGGAAAAGTAACGACATTTTTCGTTACTTCGTTACCGATAAAAGTAACTAAGTTACCGTTACAGTTACTTTCTGAAAAATGTAACGGCGTTACCAAAAAAAAGTAACTGTTACAAGTAACGCGTTACTCCAATCTCTGAAAAAAGCATGAACAGAATGTATTCAAAGGAAGTAAATATGCTTTAGAAAAATCTATCTTGAGTAAAGACTGTTGTGACAGTTAAAGGCTACCACTACACTATAAACAGTTTTCAAATTTAATAATTCATATTTTTAGCCAGCATATAATATATTATTTGTATTACTTAAAAATGCTTTTTCTTTTTTTTTTAATTGTTCAATATTTTATTTTACAGTGTGAAGCAGTATTTTTATGTGGTGTTATCCTTTTGGTAATTGATCAAAAAATAGAAGGCATTGTCAGAGAAAGAATGTTGGTTTCATACTATCGTTATAGGTATTTTTTAATTCAGGTTTATCTTTATCTATAACATCTTAATACTAAAAATTTATTGTAAAAGTAATTAATATAAATATTAATGAAAAATCTCCTATAAGTTGCCTATACAGTCCCTGGACAAATTATTAGACGCACTGCAAGATTTCATGTAAAATATTAATTACCGGGTGATATTGTACCTATTTGTATAAATACAAATATGTAATCTACAACAATTCTTTTAAATAAAAATCAATAATATTGTAGTTTAAATATACCATTTTTGCATAAAACCTCTTAAAAAACATAAAATTACTTTAAAAAAAATACAGTGTGTCTAATAATTTGTCCAGGGACTATATATATTTGCTATTTTTATAAAGTATCATTATTATTTTACTAGTAGAATTCACAGTTAAAAATTTTTACATCCTATATAGAAAGTGCCTTTAAATCCACGATTTTCACAAAGCATTGGTATTTATATTGTTCAAAAATTTGAAAGAAGAAAATAATAATTCTAGTTGTTTCCTTTATTTTAAAAACTTTCTGAAATCAGCTTATATAAACAACAGAAAAGGTTTTAAAAAAATTGAATTTCATTTAAATTTTTAGTATACAAATTTTAATTGTTTACTCTCACTATAAAATTGTTTACTCTCAAGACCCTCACTATAAAATTTATTATAAGAAACATTTCAGAAAATTCAGTTCGGTTTTCCTTTAAGCTTATATTATATAATTTAAATCTTAAACTATGTTATCTTATTGCTGCACATTCGAATTATACATTCGAAAAGCTCAGTGGAAGAACATGCTATGTGAACATGAACATGCTATGAAATTTTTTTTTTAATTATATTTCTGGGTCAATACCCTCCTTTAAAGACAACAAGTTTCCAATTTAAACTTTAAGTTAAGTACATTTTTTACTGTTTTCAAGTACTGTTTTTAACAGATCTAACTGCTAACTAAAAGCTCTAAAGTACATTTTCTCGTTTTCACCTTTTTGTCACATAACACATTCTTCCATTTAGCCTTTCATTTATCACCCTATATGTGTCAGAAAAAAAAATTATGACTTCACTGCATTCTTTAAATTATTTGGAAATTATTATTTCAGTGCTCAGAGATCTAGCATGGACTCTAACATTGATGATGTTTGCAAGCTGCTTCGCAGCACCGGTTACACCTCAACTCCTGGAGCTAAGAGAGTTCCAAACTACCCGGAAGAGTATTTCAGGTACTCGCTTGGCATTATTTCTCTCAGCCCTTCATTCTTTCTTCGTCAATAAATGAGTACCAAGCTTGCTTGGGAAGTTATCTGGCGGATCATAGTTGGACTAGTCACACAGAATGGATGATAGCTACCATTAGCACCTTGGGCCCGGGAAGACTTTAATTTTTTCCTATTCAAGATTTAACCTAGCATTACAAAATATATAATGCTCTGTTAGTCCCTTTGTCCTTATCTTTTATCAGGGCTGGAAAAACCGCCCGTCCTCGACGGTAAAAAATTCCCCGAGGACAACCAATCGAAGTCCGAATCTCGAATCCGACGTCCACGAGGACGGCCATTTCCCAGTTAACATTCGTTTATTTTTAAATTTTTGTTTTTGTTACCTTAACAAGAGTCTAGCGCCTGCGCTACTCGCTCCACCCAGTCTGTGACGCCACTGATGACGTCTCCCTGCTGTCTCCAATCAGGGCCTTCAAATCCTGACGCGCCATTCCTTGCTCACTCCTCTGAGTCACTTCTCGAAAGTTTTTGTTTCGTTTACCTTCCCCACTAAAAATCGAAAACGTATGCGGCCCGACACTGCTTGTATTACCGTTCTTGGCAAAATGCATTCGGATAAATTGGCATTCCACATAACTTGACCTTTGTCATTGAAATTATTTCATAAAAGAAATACTAGGTTACTATAATCTAGTATTTCTTTTATGAAATAATTTCAATAACAAAAGTCCAGTTAATTGGAATGTAAATTTATCCGAGTGCATTTTGAAAATGAATCAAATATGACATATGCTATTAAAAAGAAATACTAGGTTAGTATTAGTTATCTACTAACCTAGTATTTCTTTTATCACTGTATACTATAATTGTAGTAATTACAGTGTGCAATTTATATAAATGTTTGTAATAAATAAGGGAAAATTATACATATTTATTTATTTAGATGCTGTTTATATAGTTTGAGTTTGACGGGTTAGTTTCAAAGGAGGACGGGTACATTCTTGGACAAGCCGTCCTCGGGGACGGGTAATATTTCTGAGATTTTTCAAGCCCTGTCTTTTATGGAGGCACAAAGTCCTTAGAAGCATTGCCACATTGCAGATAATTTATGTTGAATAAAGACTATTTTTTCATTACTTGTTGAACATTCTATCAGAATAGGTTTTTTTTTTTCTATCACAATTTACTTGCATACTTATTTCTAATGTATTGGAAATGGCACTATTAAAAGTAATGGAATCAAATTCAAAGGATATAAACAATACCATTACTAAAGTTATAAAATGGCGATTCCTTCCAAACTCTATAGAGTTAATAAAACAAGATGTGAATGGATACAACAAAAAAATACTCAACTGTAAATTTATTTTTAGCATCAGAAACTTTAAATCAAATTGAACGAAAACTTGTGTATTTTATTAATCAATAGGTTCATAAGTTGCTATTCTGCTTTCTAGAATTCCAGCGACAAATCATGTGTCCATGTAAAATTACAAAAAAGACAATTTTAGCTCCACACTACGCTTATAATGTAAAAAGTGGAAGGTATTATAAACGTTCAGTCTCTCTGTCACCCACTTTCATAGTCCAAACTGCACATGCTACGGACAAGTGTGATATGTCAAAAAATTCATCGCATCGAAATTAAAACACATTGAAATTTTAGAATAAAAATCGAATTCGAAGTACGTCAATTAATTAAAAAACTGCAAAATTTAATGCTCATTTAAAAAGCATACGAAGCCATTTTTATTAGAATTAAATCACCATTGCCATTCGCAACAATCGCTCGAGAAACTTTAATTCTTTTAGACAATAAAATAAATTTATTTTTGCGACATCGATCAGTTTGCAATGACGTCAAATATATTTCACTATGAGATTCTTTGTATGTTGATATGAAATGTTTTTATTATATTTAAAAACGAGGAATATTACATATTTATTATTTGAAATGCAAATTAATTTTTGAAAATGATAAGTAATAATTATTGAATTTTCGAAATAAAATAAATGAAACTAGCCAAATTTAGCATGTAAATGTTTAATATAGAATTAAAGCTGTGTTTGGCGCCTTTTTACCTGTTAAACACAACTGTTGTGTGGAAGCGGGTTAAGTGACAGATTCTGTTACAAACTTACTTGTTATTTTTAGGAGAGTGCCAATTAACTCAACCTTTATCAGTATGATTATTGGAAGATTACGCTCGGATGATATCTATAACCAAGTAAGTATTTGTATTAATTTTAAGTATGCATTTGTATCTCAACTGGTTCAGATCTGGTGTCCAGCTGTTTCAGTTTTTTTCACAATCAAAATGAAATGTGAAGCTTAAGCTGCATGTAAATGAAACTTTATGCTTAATTTACTTTGATTTGATATCAGAATGTTAGAAGGTTGTAATAGGCATATTTCACTTCTTGAGTAGTAACAGTTCCCAGGAATGAAAATAAGGCCTTGATTGGAAATTTGTGCCCACATGACATCTAATCAATATACTGGGTGGATCTTACTGTGTCATACCACCAATCAAGGACAATGAAATCACAGAAGTGCAGGATTGAAAGCTGTAATAAACTATCCCTAGTAGCAATTTTTCATTAACCGATAAACGAATTTTCATTGTTCACCGGTGAGCCGTGAGAATTCGCGGAAATATCGGATTTTCATCGAAAATTGCCCGTTACGTCGATATCTCATCGTCCTCACGGGGGAAGACCCTACGGTGAGTTTTACCGATGGAATTCCGATCAAATGTCAAGACGGTATTTATAAGAATCCGATGAGTAGGACTCGAAATCTCATCGTCCGATTTCAAACACTTTCCGATAAAAATCCGAACAGTTTACGATATGTTAGTACAAAAGTTTTAAACGAGATGGCGCTACTAATTTTTTCTGTTGGTCAGGTATTATTCAGATAGGTATTATCGGTATATGATGGTGAATCTCGAATGTCAGGAGCAAGACAGTACCATCAATCTTGGGCTCCGAACTTTTGCCTTGCAACGAGGAACTGTGCATTAGTTGTCGCGGCCATGGAAGCTTGTAGTGTGTTTGCGTATAATTAAAGAAGTCAAAAGGAGGTTGTGCTCGAGTATGGTACCCAAGGCCGGATTTAAAGATTTGCCGCCTGTAGGGCTGTAGATTTGCCGCCCCTGTCACAATATTCTCCCCTTTCGGGAAAGGATAGCTGGTTAGTTGCAAAATAGGGTGGTATAATGTGCTATTTAAAATTTTCACAACGAATATAAAAAAGGGAAAATAGGTTTATTTGAAATACAATATAATTAGATCATTTATAATATCCTCACTTACCCTGGTCTCATATTAAGGTGTAACTGATGTGAACCACGCAGCGACGACAAGCTCAGCTAGCGGGTGCTATATATACAGTTTACGCATTAATGTAAATTATTTGTTTTCATTCTTAAAAATATTAGTATCTTAATAATATATTTTTTTGCCGAATGCTGCTTTAATTGGTCGTAAAATTTGCCGCCCCAAAAAATTCGCCGCTCTAGGCTACATAGCCTATTTAGAAATCCGTCCCTGATGCTACCCCAATCTGGGCTTCGACCTCAAATACTAATACACAACAAATAGATTCTGTGCAACATAGAGCTTCAAAAATTATAATCGCTGCCATTTCCTCAATTAATAATGAAAAGGCGTAACAGGAAAGTGGTCTACCACCATTGGAAAGTAGACGCAATCTCACCACTGTAAAATTCACAAATAGACTCCGTTGCAACAACAACGATCATATCTCTACTAGAGTTTTTAATAACTGGAAATCTTCAACCAGGCTTAAAAGATCATCTACTCTCCAGTTAGAGGTACTAGAAGACAGACCCAACAGGAACACTCATCCCTGGATTTCTTACTCGAACCTTTCTTCCCCAAAACACCACCATCGAACACGATTATTCATCTGAACTTGCTCAGCCATGCTCTAAAAAGAGAATATCCCATTGTACTCAACTTCTAAACCAGCCCTCAAGGAAACCTTTGATAACAGACTTCGACCTCCCAAAAGACACAACAACCACACTCGCCCGACTCAGAACATTATAAAGGAATGAAAATTCTTCCAAACGGGACAAGGACTTATTCTTACTGCAAGAACTGCCCAGAGACCCAACTCACACTAAAACATATCTTTGAATGCCCATGTATTACTGCAGAGATCCTGAAACTCGGCTTGTTACCGGATAAAAATCTGCTGCTGGAAACCCTCTACAGTCCTGAAGCACCGAAGCTGGCGGCTGCGGTCCTTCGGACCTTTGAAAATATCTAGAACTTTTTACAATCCATAGACACGACATCATCATCAAAAGGATGTTCGTTAAAGAAGTTTTATGTCATTGATTAAGAAATTTTGATTTTTCTTTTGCAGGTTGAAAATTACTTTTAAATATTACTTTATTTAAGTCAACAACACCAATAGAAATATGTTAAATTTCAAAATAACTCTTGGTAATTTACGTATTGAAAAGTTTTTTGGTTCATAATATTTATTCAAAAATCTATTTTATTTAACATGCCATGATTTTTTTTTTGTTACCATGATTAGTTTTTAAAAAAAACTAATCATGGCAAAAAAAATAATTTCGAAGTATATAAAAGAAATAAGTTACCATACAGTAAAAATATTTATCTGCACGCAATTAAAAATGTTGTGAGTAAGTAAATGAAAAATAACTATTACCAGTTTGAACATGATATTTTTCGGAAATGATGAAGTTTTCGAAATAATTTAACGCAATTTGTATGTACTAATATAAAAAAAGCCAAATTTTTCGGTTTCTTATTATTTACGATATCGATTCGTCATAATTTTCCGATGAAACGTATGTTGATCAAATTTTCACCTTTGACCGATATCGAATCGATGCCTTTTATCGATAGGATTTCGGTCACCGATTGCCGATGTCATCACGTGAACTTTCGGATTACGAATGCGATCACGAGGAGTTTTCGCTAAATCCAATCACCAATCGATAACCGATCAAGCAAATTTTGAGAAACAATGCTACTAGGGATGTCACATGAAACATGCCAATTTAATGTCAGATACTAGAGGTTCAAAGGTTTAATCAACATTTAATTGGACTCATTTGTTTTATTTAATCTTTCAAGGTGTCTGCATATCCCTTGCCAGACCATAGAAGCACTGCTCTAAGCACACAAGCTGCCATGCTGTATGTCATATTGTATTTCTGTCCCGACATTCTGAACAACCACCATGCTAAGATGAGAGAAATCGTGGATAAATTTTTCCCAGATAATTGGGTATGTTATAATTTCTTTAACATGTGTAATTATGTAAAGCAATAAAAGATTTGAATTCAAAATGCTGCTACACAAAGTATTTAAAAGTATAAAGTTATTGGTTATTTTTTTATCGATCTTAGTTATTAAACTTAAAAATTACTTTGATCTGTTTTTTTCCCTCTTATATTGCCTTGGGTATACTTTATTAAACTAGTATCTAATTTTTTTTTGTCCATTACAAAAAAATACAGTTACAATCTTTTCAGCAAAACTCATTATTAACCCATTCGCGATAGTTGGCAGAAAATTTGCTACAGAAATGAGCTTTCATTTAGTGCTTAGTTTAAGAGTGCTTTAGTTTATCTAAATAAACAAAATATAAGACAAAGGAATAACATAATCCATAATTTTTTTTTGGATAAATAAAGTTACACGGATATCAAATCTGAAAAAATTAACATTAACCTTTTTTATTCTGAAATGAAGATGTTAATAGTATTAACAAAGCTTTTGTTAATGGGCTAATATAGCCCTTGGAAGGTCAAACACTATTCCTACCAATATGACATGTCCACTATTGCCTTAAGTACCCATTCATTACTACTTTTTTTATTGCCTTCAATTAGTACATACTTAGTGTTTTACTGCAGTCGACTCTCCTAATGCAGAATTAGTGTTTATTTGAAACGAAATTTTAAAACTGCTAAGTTCTCACAGTTTCTTTTTAATTGAGAGAAAATATAAGCCATTTTTTACTGCTACTTTCTCTAGACATTCTTATTGCCAGCACTTTGTAAAAGTTGCAAATTATGAATATGTTCATATTCTCTATTCTAGGTTGTAAGTGTGTACATGGGAATGGTTGTCAATCTTTCTGATGCCTGGGAACCTTACAAAGCTGCAAAACAAGCTCTAAGCAATACGGTAGATCCAGCTAATGTGAAAGAGCAAGTAAGTAATTATAATTACTTGTAGTTATTCAGTAATATACACTTTAAATATTGAGTTGCAGTATGTGTGAAAAATATTGATTCTTCTAATAGAAGATATATCATTAAGTTTTGTGGTGGTAATCCAGTGACTTTTCTTTCCAGTTCTGCATGTGATGTTTATAGGTTTGCTCAAAATGGTTCAAAATACTGTCAAGTGAGGTAACTTTGGACCAAAATCAGTTTTTTTTAAAACAAGTTAAACCACAAAACCGATTTAAACTCTTTTAAATCACTATGCACCTTAATTATTGTACTTTAGGAATAATTTGTAAGCATTCTTGTTAAATTTTATAAATTTTTTTAAAAGGTTAGGTCTCGGCTTGTCAATTAACTGGTTCTAAATTACAACGCCCGTCACCAATAGCGCTCTTGTAGCTCTATATTGAAAAGATAATTCAACCTAACACCAGGGATTGGAAAGTTTCTTTTAAAAAGTAACTCTGTTACAGTTACAGTTACTTAATTAAAAAAGTAACTCTGTTACAGTTACTTAATATGAAAAGTAACGCGTTACAGTTACTTTTAAAAAAGTAACTAATCACAGTTACTTTTCGAAAGTTTTAAGAAAAATTTAAATTTTTTCACCATCTTACCATTTTTCAAAGAGAACCACGATAAACGAAACTTAAGCTCAAACAAAACAATGAAATTATAATTAATAAACATATTTTTATAATTAATTTTAATCCTTTACCCTGATAATCAGCCGACAACGAGTCCATCTGTAAACTCTTGGGTAGGTACTGACAGACAGAAATAGGGGTATCTCAAGAATGAACGGGAAATCTCTGTCTCCCTCCTCCCCACCCCTCTTCGAGAGGAAGGACTTTGTTGTTGGTCATTGTTGTAGAACCCATTCAGACAACACACAAATGGGTTTGCACTAAGGGATCCAACCTGCTTGGCAGTTAGCGTGATTTATTTCAAAACCCTTCTTTTCGGTAGATGCTTGTAATTGCAGGGCTTATTATGTGATACTTGGAAAAATAACACACAAACAAAGAAAAAATTTGTACTTTAACAATTCTGGCTGAAAGCCGCTGTCACGCCTTTAGCAGCCATAGTGGACGATTCTATTATGCTTTATTTTTTAACTCCCAAGAAAAGCTCGTATTTCGGGAATGCGAAATGTTCCTTAGGCATCAGACAGCCTTCGGAAAGTAACGGAAAAGTAACGAAATTTTTCGTTGCTTCGTTACCGCTAAAAGTAACTGAGTTACAGTTACTTTCTGAAAAATGTATCGACGTTACTCAGCGTTACCTAAAAAAAGTAACAATTACAAGTAACGCGTTACTCCAATCCATGCCTAACACTAACCGCTATTCTTCCTAATAATGTATTAAATGTAACAAAACAATTTGATAAATAATACCGTGTTTCTTTTCCTAGAGCATCAGATATCGTACCCGTGTGGTGAAGCTTATACCACAAATTGAGCAGCTCTTGAAAGAAGGAGCCTTGTCAGAGGAAGTTGTACTAGATAATGTGCCAAAACTCCTGAATGTCGCCAGAGAATGCAACGTTACTCTAAGATGGTTGCTTCTTCACACCGTACCTTTATCACCATGTCAGTATAATTTATTTTGTCATAATAAGAATTTAATATAATTGGAGATTTATGGCAGGACCTGTCAACTTTCCAGATTTAATAAGGCAATAACGGATTTTTAACTACTTTTTGAATTTCCATGTCATATGTACCAATCGCTTGATTTTTGAAGGGGGAGACATTAAACTTTCTCTTGGCACCCAAATCCGAAAAATTGGTATTACCTAGTTCCAGAGAATGCAATGTTGCCAGAGAATGCAACGTTACTCTAAGATGATTGCTTCTTCACACTGTACCTTTATCACCATGTCAGTATAATTTATTTTGTCATAATAAGAATTTAATATAATTGGAGATTAAGGGCAGGACCTGTCAGTTTTCCAGATTTAATAAGGCAATAACGGATTTTTAACTACTTTTTGAATTTCCATGTCGTATGTACCAATCGCTTGATTTTTGAAGGGGGAGACATTAAACTTTCTCTTGGCACCCAAATCCGAAAAATTGGTATTACCTAGTTCCAGAGAATGCAATGTTGCCAGAGAATGCAACGTTACTCTAAGATGATTGCTTCTTCACACCGTACCTTTATCACCATGTCAGTATAATTTATTTTGTATTTGTTTTCAATCATAATAAGAATTTAATATAAGTGGAGATTTATGGCAGGACCTGTCAACTTTCCAGATTTAATAAGGCAATAACGGATTTTTAACTACTTTTCGAATTTCCATGTCGTATGTACCAATCGCTTGATTTTGTAGGGGGAGACATTAAACTTTCTCTTGGCACCCAAATCCGAAAAATTGGTATTACCTAGTTCAATTCAGAGAGTTGGCAATCTTGGATGATTGAATTAATGTCGCTCTAGAGCCTCATTTGGAAGGTCTGCAGCTGTATAAATTCTACTTTTTCCTAGCATAACAAATTTAAATTTCTACAGAAAATTGTTATTTTTTTTCTGGGAACCCAATTAAATATGACGTACATAGTTATCAGAAACAGGGTTTTGGTTGCATGTAACTTTGTCAAAATTGTTTTTTATAATCTAACAAAATTTTTCTTTACTGAATAGTATCAGTTTGAAATTTATGTATCTTTATAGAAATAAAGATGTTGATTGCCGTTAAATTAAAACAACTTCGTATAAATGAAAATGCATTAAATTATTTACAACGCGACAAACTCAGTGTTATCTCTTCAGTTATTCTTAAAAATCTTCCTGCCTCGAAACAAAGCTGGTATTTTTGACAGATGTTTTGTGTAGATAAAAGTAATAACGTAATGAAATTACAAAGTATTCTTTTTTCAGCTGTTGAACTAAACAAAAAATGCAAACAACTTCGAGATCAAGTTTTAAATGATAGTGAATATAAGCCTCTGCAAGTATTTCAGCTGTTACTTTACACTGCTCAATTTGAATTAAAGATTAAAGAGGTAAAGATAAAATGACTTGTATATGTTTACTAAATACATATATTTAGTTAATTTCATTGTCTGTTAATAATCTTCATCCATATTTTTTATATGTATTTGCCATAGTAGCTAAATACTTAGAATATATCTGCAAAAGTATAATTGAATTAGTAAAGTTTTCATGATAAATGTAAAATTATACTAAATCAAGAAAATCTAAAGTAGCCTCTTTTTCGGTTACTTAAATACTCACTGAAATTCTTATCGTAAATCAACATTTTTGTAACAAGATTTATACACTTTAGAAAAAAATCGCCAAACACAACATTTAGTTCTAATTTAAAGCTATAAAAGCCAAAATTGGACCTTTTCATTAATTTTTTTTCGCAAATTAGATTAATATTCTTTTTGTCGTTTGTGTTAAATTTATTTGCAGTTCAAAGAGTATTTATGCAAAATAGCTTGGGTCAAATCCTAAGATTGGTTCCAGCGACATTTGACATGTTTAACACCAACGCCTTAAATGGTGCAAGCTTCTTGTTCTAATTAAGTATGGACAAGAAAACACAGTATTTTCGAAATGTTTAAAAATAACAAAACATAAAACAACTTCAAATTACATGAATAATAACAATATTTTTCTTAATTCATTTTATGTTATAAAATCTTTCACTGAACTATTACTGTTACTAAAGCAACAAAATAGTAATTTTACAATGCATCTAAATAAAATTTATTAAATTGTGTTTATATTAAAAATCTAAAGGTAAATACTTATATTTTAGCTTTTTCAACAATTGTTATCAGAAAAGCAAGAAAAGTGGACAAAATACAAGGCAGAAAGCGTTGAAAGAATGAATGAATTAGGAGATGTTTTTTCTGGAACAAAACCTTTGACAAGAGTCGAGAAAAATGGTAAAAAAATATATTTATTTATCTACTGATTACAATTTAAATTTTTCTAATTTGTTTGTAAAATACAAATATGCCTACACTTATGTTTTCTATACAATTTCCCAAATAATTTTGAAAAATAAAAGTGTTTATTAGTGATGTATAAATAAAATAAGTATGTGTTTGTTATGAATATAATCTTGTTTGTCTCAGAAAAATTGCAAGCTTGGTTTCAAGACATGGCAAAACAAATTGAGTCCTTAAATTATGATGATGCTACAGCCACAGGTCGAAAAATAGTCCAACTTATCCAAGCTCTTGAAGAGGTATGTATTTTTGTTGAGTGATGGAAATATAATGAGGATGTTTCAGATGACGTAAGTTTTCATTTTTTTTCTTCTGCAATTTCATTGGTCGTTTCGGTTTCACTCTCAATGCATGGTAAAAACTTATATTTAGTATTTAGGATTTTATGTTTAGTATTTAGATAAATTGTTTTACAGATTGCAGTACGATAAATTTACACAACATAAAAAGAACAATGGGGTTGTTTCACGGAGGATCTGGCAATTAGCTCTGCGGTTTTGTTTTCATGTATTTCAACAGAATTTTAGAATAATTCTAAAATTACAAAAAAAAAAATTCGTAAAAAATACTAGCTGCATTTTGGAATCTTTTTAGTGACTTTAAAAAAACGTGAAACGCTTTGCTAGTATTTTTATGGAATGTTTTTGTAATTTTAGAATTAAATGGTATTGTTTCGTGGTGTTTTTCTCCTAAAACTGCTGGCAACACTGTTGAAAGACATGAAAACAAAACTGCGTAGCTTTGTGTTTTCTCCGTAAAACGCTGGCAACAGGGTGAAAAGACATGAAAACAAAATCAAGATATTGCAGAAATACCATTTTGCCCAAATATTATTAGCAATTCCAGTATTTTTTATATTAAATTAAAATATTTAGATCAAATGATCACCAAAACAACTGTAATTACAGAAGGCCAAAAAATGAAAACAATACCGCTGGAACTGTTGCCACTCATGGCGGAAAATGTGTCCATTGTTGATATTAAAAACTTTACGGTCCTTGTCTACTAAAATTCTATGAAATTTTCATTATGTTTGAAATAGGTATTTCCGAAATTTGCATATTAAACTGTGCACTTTCAAACTTACACTTCTTTACTTCTCTATTACAAACCAATTTTTTTATTAATTAATGCGGGTTTGTATTCTTTTATCTTAAGAGGGAATGGGAGCGGTAGCCAGATATCCAAACTGAAGTAATTCCTTAGTGTTAATCCAATGGGGGGAAAAAATTTAAGCCAAATTAATCTGGCTGTATTTTATATTTTTACAAACATTTTTTTTTTTATAAATATAGCTGTCTTTCAGGGGATCTATAATTCCACATTTTGATATTGGTTCAAATATATTTGTTAGGTTTTTAATAATTTTACAACAAAGTATCCGAACCAATTTCAAAAACTGGAATTATAGATCCCTGAAAGCCAGCTACATTTATCATATGAAAAAACAGTTTGTAAAAATATTCAATTTAGACACAGAAATTTGGCATAGAAAGTACTTTTTTTCCCATTAGATTTAAAACAGAAAGAAGACTTTAGTTTGGAAACGGCTCCCGTGCCCTTTTAAGTTTAACATAACTTTTTTTAAATATAAATTGTTAATTTGTTTGGTGAGGCCCAGTGGTTTCAGTGCTTCGCATTGCCACGCCACAGGTCCGGGGATCGAAGCCCGGATCAGGCGAGGTTGACCCATCCTTTCATCCCTTAAGTGGGTCGATAAAATGGGGACCAAGCATGCTTGGGAACTAAACACTGGGGGTTCTGGGTGAGGCTAACCACCTTACCGGGACATGTGCCTAGCACCCCAGAGCTCTAGGTCATGTAAGCTGAAATGGGAAAGGCAGGCCTTCGCTCGCTAATGGGCTGTTGGGCTGAGGAGTTTAGTTTTTTTAATTTGTCTGGTGCTGAATAATCTTGTGTATGATTAAAATATTAGGTTCAAGAATTTCATCAACTTGAGAGCAATTTGCAAATAAAGCAGTTTTTGATGGACACTAGAAGATTTCTGCATCAAATGCTGAGGACAATTAATATAAAGGAAGAAGTGTTGATCACTTTAGAAATGGTAGCTGATCTTTCATATGCCTGGGAAATTATTGACAGGTATTATAATAAATAATAATAATAATAAATTTTATTATCACAAAAAACAACAACAAATTAAATCAAACGAACGCCAAGGGAAAACATGGAATCCCGTATAGGTGAGATAGAAAAAATGTTATTTAATTTGAACAGACTCACACACAAATTAACAGAGAAATGATGAAAAATAATAAATAAAGCAACAACAAACTGCTTAAAAAATATACAGAAAAGTTTGGCAATAAGCTGCAATAACAAGAGGGAAAAAAATTATGAGCTTCAATAAAGTGAGAAATAAAGATCTAAGTCGTCAATATTAATCAGAAGATTGAAAAGTGTACGTTTAAATGTAGCATAATTATTAATATTTATTAAATCGATGGGAAGACTATTGTATAATTTAGGAGCGAGGTAGAAGAAATGTTTACAAAAGATATCTTTATGGAAATTAGGAATTTGAAAAACATCATTTGATCTAGTGCTATGGAGATATATTTTAAGACATATTTTATAACACTATTTTAAATTTTTGTAAAGGCTCTGTAAAGTTGTTTGTATATTTAAAACCGATAAAAACAACCTTTCCTTCTACTTTAATTCTTGGTCTTTAGAGTTTAATGAATTAAAATAGTATTTGATGTCAAATTTATTGTAGTGTCATTGTGTTTAATATTTTATGTAAATTATCATGATATAAACTTTAAGTTTATTCAAGGGCATTTTATATTTCTAGCTACACCATATTTATGCAACAAGGAATTAAAAAAGACCCTACCTTAGCAATAAAGTTGAGAGCTACTTTCTTAAAGGTACTATACATTTATAATAACTATAAAGAACTCAGTATAAATTGAAAATTTTACACTAAATTTATAAAATATGAATATGTTGATTAAATATCTTTTATTACCATTTTCAGTTGTGATAAATAATATGAAAGTTTCTTGTATCAGAAAAAATGTCTTTGCATGCTTTTTTTTTACTTTCAATTACCTGATATAAAATATTAGGTAATGAAAGTTTTGCAATGGGGTCGAAAATCCAAAATAGAGATTTTGTGTTTTCTAAAACAAGTAGGTTTGTAACAGAATCTGTCACTTAACCCGCTTGCACACAACAGTTGTGTTTAACAGGCGACAAACACAGCATTGATATTCTATATTAAACATTTACATGCTAAATTTGGCTAGTTTCATTTATTTTATTTCGAAAATTCGATAATTATTACTTATCGTTTGCAAAAATTAATTTATATTTCAAAGAATAAATATGTAATATTCCTCGCTTTTAAATAGAATGAAAACATTTCATCGTACAAAGAATCTCTTAGTGAAATATATTTGACGTCATTTCAAACTGATCGATGTCGCAAAAATCAATTTATTTGAATTTATTGTCTAAAAGAATTAGTTTCTCAAGCGATTGTTGCGAATGGCAATGGTGATTAAATTCTAATAGAAATGGCTTCCTATGCTTTTTAAATGAGCATTCAATTTTGCAGTTTTTTAAATAATTGAAGTACTTCAAATTCTTTTCTGAAACTTTCGATGTATTCTAATTTCAATGCGCTGCATATTTTGACGTATCACACATGTTCGTAGCATTTGTAGTTTGGACTATGAAAGTGGGTGACGAACAGACAGACTGAACGATTATAATACCTTCCACTTTTTACGTTATAAACGTAGTGTGGAAGCTAAAAGTGGGGCTTTTTTTTAACATTGGTCCGTCTGTCTGTCTAAAACCACTCTACAGCTCCAACTTAAGATCTACGGATTTCAAGTTTGGTTCTCAGTACCTGTCGGACGTCATGATGTTGCATAACGCAACATCGTGTAGCTCAACCCTAGTTTTATCCTAAAATCTTGAAGTTACCTATAACCATAGATATCATAGTTAAAGTATTAGATTGGCAGATCACGTGTCCTACAATGCTAACGACAGGACGCACATGGAGGCCAAATAAGAAGGCAAAATGGTCAGTGTTGCTGCCACTTTAAGGAGAAAAATACTACGAAAAAATACCATTTAATTCTAAAATTACAAAAAAATATCGTAAAAATACTAGCTGCATTTTGGAATCTTTTTAGGGACTTTAAATCCTTTTCTAGTATTTTTTGTTTGTAATTTTAGAATTAGATGGTATTTTTTCGTAGTATTTTTCTCCATAAAGTGGCGGCAACACTGGCCATTTTGCCCTCTTATTTGGCCTCCATGCGCGTCCTGTCGTTAGCATTGTAGGACGCGTGATCTGCCAATCTAATACTTTAACTACGATATCTATGCATATAACCCTGTATTTTATTGCTTATCTCATTCGGTTTATTGATTAAAACATTCTATGTGTTTTCAGTTTCATACTAAGAATGTGCAATTAGTTTCACAATTTTTAATGATTTTTAAACTTCTAGTTATTTTTAATTTATTTTGTCTTATGTTATGCATATATACTAAGATGTTAAATTGTTTTTTCAAAACCAAAAGTGACTTCTCAGTATGTGCATAACATAAAGCAAAATAAATTAAAAAATAACTAGTAGTTTAAAAATTATTGAAAACTGTTAAACTTATTCGAATTACAAGTTAGTTGCACAAGAATATTAGTAATAAAATATTTACTTAAATTACTAATTTCATCATTTAACGTTCTTTCAGCTTGCCTCTGCCTTAGACCTTCCTCTACTTCGAATTAATCAAGCATCAAGCCCAGATCTACTTTCTGTATCCCAGTATTATTCTGGAGAACTTGTGTCCTATGTGAGGAAAGTTCTGCATATTATTCCTGAAACAATGTTTGGACTAATGGCTCAAATTATTGAACTGCAAACGAATGTCATTAAAGAAGTGCCCACAAGACTTATGAAAGACCAGCTGAAAGCCTTTGCCCAACTGGATGAAAGATACAAAGTGAGTATCAAAATAGTTATTTATGCGACAAGTGTGAAAAGTAACACTTTTTAAAACTAGTGAATTTTATTTTACGAGCGAGTGAAATAATGGCACGTGTTTTAAAAAGTTTACTTTTCACACGTGTTTCATGCACTATTTTTTATAATTACATGAAAAAATCAAATCTCATTGGTTCAAATATAATTCACATGCTAATTTTTATTACGTAAAGAAGATCGGCATCGATAAATCTCTGGAACTACAAAAGGTAAACTTATTTTTTAGTTTGAAGTCAAACATTTGAACATGGATACTGATTCAAAAATAATAACATTCACACGCATAATATTTATAAATAAAGCAGATCAATAAATTTCTGGATTTTATGAATATTATGAAATAGAAATTTTACTTGAAATGTTGGCATCTTATGAAAAGAGTGAAAAAATGTACTTTTTTTCACTGCTTTTGGGTGAAAAAAGGTATTTTTTTTTATCACTGTTTCTAAAAAGTATAACTTTTCGCACGCGTCTGATATTAAAATTATAGTGTAAAAATCGGATTTTTTTCACGCAGTTATAAAAACATTATGCAGGGGGCGCAGAGCTCCTATTATTCCTATTTTTTTAATACTCTTCCTTTTTTTTTCCTGTTTTTCCTATTTAATTCCTATTTTTTCCATATTTTTTTTTAATTTCGGAGTTTTCGTAATGCAGTACACAGTCTTAAATTTTTCTAATCAGGATTGCTCTCCTCGGCAGCTGGTGGGGACCGGATAATATATAATAGCTGAAGTGAAGGAATGTTGGCTCTCAAGGTCAAATTCCACGGCATTAGGACATCGTGCTTTCATCGGAGGGGGGGGGGATTCTTAACTTTTCATGAAAAAATCTTCAATAAGTTGTTTCCTCTATTCTCGGTCTATATCAATGAAAACTAAACTTAAATTTTAAGAAATAACAAGTTTAAACAACAGATTTTGCTAATAAAGGTTTAAAAAAATAATTATAATTTAAGGATGAATTAAGATTAGATTACACTAAGCTGTCTTCAAATATCGACCAACGATCAGTGCAATCGCTCATTAGATAAGGATCATTTTCATTTGTACAAAAATTTGCAGTCCAATAATGCTTTCTGATTAGTTTATATGGCTGCCTAGTAATTTTCACGAAATCCGCTTGCCTCGTAATGATCGGGCAGATATCTGGCTCTGTGTGATGATTCAAATAGTGTGTGATTACTTTTGTAGCTCCAGTTCAGGCCAAGTAGGACCAACAAGAATATTTTCTTCTGATCAAGAGTTCGCGAGGCGTGACCTTGTGCACACAAGAACAACTTTGAACGTTAAAAGATTTATTTGGTTTGCGTTTTAAACTTTTTTCTACTTCGACCTATACTGGGGTTTCTAATTTTAGACATGTTTTTTTAATGGATTTTTATACACGCTTTATATTTTCAGATTTTTTTGTTGTTTTAATTTCTAGTCTTTGATTTTCTAGTTAGATTATTGAATTAAGTCGCAGTAGAGCTTCACGGGTGTAGCGTCATAGTTAGACCAGTCAAGCGACTACTCTACACCTGAGTAGGCACCAAAGAAACTTAAGGTGACATCGTACGCAGCGCTGGGACTTTGATGGATATTTACGTGCACTTCCTAGGTTTATTCGTCGGACACTTTGCTGCACAGCCATTTTAGTCGCAGTTTCTAGGCGATGCCGATCCGAACCTAGACCTTCCTATACAAGCGAACACCTTAATCTCTAGGCTCCATCCGTTGATTTTTCTGGAATGGTTAGTACGGACATTTCCACCGTTTTCATCGTGTAGAGCCTGTTCTTTCACTTAATGTGTGATACGTTTCGAATGAGTAGACGATATTTAAAATTAGATATTTGGTAATATTTTTTTTGTACTTTTGGTTAGTATATGGGCACATTCATACATTTCCTATTACTCAAATATATGCACATACCATATACTCATTTAGTTGATGTTCCTTCACGTGATTTCCTCTTTTTTTGCGTTTTAATCTGAATGTTGGATTCTGGAATACCAAATTAAAATCTTGCTGGACAGCGGGATCAATGAAAAATTGTAATAGTTTGGTTCTAAAAGTAATGCTACAAAATAAGCCAACCGATTGTTTAACTGTGTAGGCGTGACATCATGACTTACATGTCTATTGTACATATATTGTGCACATTTAGAAAAATTTGTTGTAACAAAAAGTCATGTCATTTCTATTTTTTCCTTTTTTTAGTAGGTTTATGTTCCTATTTTTTTAAAATAATACTCCTATTTTTACTACTATTTTTCAAAAAATTTGGCTGCTCCCCCTGCATTATGTCTAAAAGTTTGTGTAAAAGGATTGTCCGACAAGTTGTGTTTTTGTTTTGGGGGTTTTAAAAGTTTTTAATTAAACAGGATCCTCAAATAATTCTTAAAAACTCAATATTTCCATAAACTGATTTTTAAGAAACTTAAAAGTCATTAATTACTTTCAATTACTCAATATGAAATTAAAGGCAATCAAAGTATTGTGATGGGGTCAAAAATCTGAAATTGATATATTTTTTTTTCTACGCGTTGTTTCTACCATTGAAAATTGGCCTGTCTGTCTGAAACCACTCTATAGCTCGAACTAAAAGAGCTACAGGCTTAAAATTTGGTGCGCAAGTTCCTAGTGCTTGTCAAACGTCAGAATATAGTTTTTGAAAAATCGAGTGAAAAGATAAGCTGCCATATATTTTTTTTTGTAAAGTTATTGAAATTAATTCCTAGTGGGGTACACTACCTTTAAATGTGAGGCCGTGGATAGCCTAGTGGTTAAGGCCTCGTTCTTGGAATCGGAAGGTCAAGCGATAGAGTCCCGATACCACTGAAGCCCCACCAAGTATATGTGGAGTATGTGCTCGTTAAAATCTGTGGGTCCGAAAGTCCTGTGGGCGGTCATGGCGCAGTTTCCCACGGGTACAGGTCCCTGGAGACTATTTCCCTCCCATTCAGGGACATGTCTAAATTGTAGAGGTGGCGATAGATGGCAGCATCTGTCAGCACGATGCCAAGACGGATTCTTGCCGTGTAGTCTCTACACGGGCATCTCTCCTCAGGAACCGCACCCATTCGCCTTAATCCTTTCCCGCTCCACGAGAAGAGCTTGGGTTTTCCAAGGGGCATTAGTAACAACAACACCTTTAACTGTGCATTGCTTTATTGTTCGGTAATTGAAAATCGTTTAGTGTTACACACCCCTAGTTTTATTGGTAATAAAGAATTAGTTTGTAAAAGTCATTCTGTCACAGACTAGAGGAGATATAAAATGTTGTCTCATTTTTTAGGTTGCAAAACTTACCCATGCAATATCTGTGTTCACTGAAGGCATTCTCATGATGAAAAGAACACTAGTGGGGATCATTCAAATTGATCCAAAACAGTTATTAGAAGACGGAATCAGAAAAGAATTGGTCCGCAAAGTTGCTCTTGCTTTGCATGAGGGCTTAGTTTTTAATCCTAAAGCTAAGGTTAGTTTTAAAATGAACATCTGTTTTGTCAACTATATCTAACTTTATTTTCCCATTAAATTTTTCAGTGTGGTCTTTTCCCAGTGGGTTTTGTCCAGTGTGGTCATATATACTGTATACATAAAAATATTATATTGATATGATTAATATTCCAAATTATTTTATTTTTTTATCTAGTTATCTCAATTCACTAGTAAATATGTAAACGTTTTTGATTTTCAGAATAAAATAACTTAGTCTTAAGTATTTTTTTTTAAATTTCACTCAATCACAAAACAAAATTTGATAGAAAAGAAAAATTACTTTAAATTAACTAAATAAAGTTTTACTTATTGCTAGTATGCAAAAAATATTTAACATTGTATTATTTGCATGAGCAAAAGCACATTTCATGACTCAGGAAACATCATGTTTAACAATAACAAAAAAAATCATAAATTTACCTAAACTACATTAACTGAAAATTTGTAGCTTTTTTTTTAATTATTCAAATTTCGGTTTTGATTGTAGTTTTAACTTTTTTTTTAATATATGATATGTAACCAAAACTATAATTTTATATTTAAGACTAGTGAGCTGTTTCCAAAGCTTGAAGCTATTGGCCAAAAAATGGATGGATTCCGTCGATCCTTTGAATACATCCAAGATTATGTTAGCATATATGGCTTGAAAATTTGGCAAGAGGAAATGTCTAGAATTATCAATTACAATGTGGAGCAAGAATGCAATGCTTTTCTGAGACATAAGGTATTTTTTCTTTGAGATCCTTTCTAAACTTGTATTTAATGTTGTTGTTGTGCCCATGGATATAGTCCGCATGTCACTTCTTATCATCACAAATATTTTGATTGTGGAAGGGTCCACTTTGGAAAAGGGCGAAGAAGATTTTGGTTTAGGCAAGAGTGACTTTGTTTGGCGATTAATTGCTTTTGCAGGCGCTTATTTCTTTAAGGTGTAGAAACAGTTTCTCCAGTAAAGTGTAGTTCGAACTTGCATCGGGTTCACTATTATTGCATAACTATATTTTAACTTTATCCCCATTGACTATCAAGTCAAGATAGAAAATAAATACATATGCAATTTGATATTGACCATCAGCAATTAACTATAATCCTCCTTTCCGGTGGCGGCCCGTGGTCAAAAATGTTGGTGCAGCCAAGACAAAGCAACGCCCCCCTCCCCCCCAACCCACATTTTTTAGCTATCATATCATTAAAAAAGTATATAAAAATATTTTTTAAAAACTTATCATAGGCATACTTTATCATGACTTATGACTTGAGTGGGGTGGCCCGTCAGGGCCAAGCACCGCGACCACTGGTCTATTGTACTAACCCCATCGTTTAACCTTGAAGCAGGCCGATTGCTGAAATGAACTTCAGAATATCCCTGATTGATAAGTTATCAACCTCCCAGGCATCGATACAATGGTACCCAAGATACTCAAATCTTTGTGCAGAGTAGTTGTCACATTCGCAGAGAACGTGAAACGAACTTTCCTCAACCTGTTGACAAGCCCTACAGAGAGGGTCATCTTTCACACCCATTATACTCAGATGTCTATTGAGAGCACAGTGACCTGTTAATAAACCGATAGCTGCACGAATCTCTTTCCTGCTAAGGCTAAGTAACTCCTTGGCTCTCCGCCATGGAGCACTCTGATTAAGCTCCCTAGCCTGCCTTTGATCGGCTGCCATTTGCCAATTTGTAAAATTATAGGCCTGGAACAGCCGTCTTATGGTCTTTCTAACAGAATTATGTGGAAGACCTAGCACGGGCTCAGGCCCTATGAAAGCGGTCTTAGATCCCGCTTTTGCCAAAATATCAGCCGTTTCGTTTCCTTCAATCCCTCTGTGCCCGGGTACCCAAAATAAGGACACTCTATTAAGGCGAGCCAAACTTAAGAGGGACAGGTGACATTCCCATACAATGCTAGAAGAGAAACATTGTTTGGACAGTGCAAGCAATGCTGCCTGACTGTCTGAAAAGATCCTAATCTTTTGGTCCCTAACATTCCTGTCAAGACAGTTGTGTGCACAGGCTAGAATAGCGACAATTTCAGCCTGGTACACTGTGGCAAGGTTCCCAAGAGAGAAAGAAATCTTTGTGTTATTAGAGACACAATAGGCCCCAGCGCCTGTTCCTGAGGACGTTTTAGACCCGTCTGTGAACCAGACCTCATTAGCACTCTTAGTGTTAATCTGGCAGCTATCCCATTCCGTACGTGTGGGAATATGTATGGAATAGCTGTCCGCAAAACTGTATCGCTTAAGAATCCAGTCCTTGTTTGCATTAAGGCCCTTGATGCCCTTGAACATGAGTTCCAAGGTTTTTAAAAGTAGTTGTTTCATTGGCAGTCTTCCAGTCACCAGTAAGTTTAAGCCTATCAGCACACAAGACTGCCTCCATTTCAACTTTCTTTGGAAGGGGTAACAAATCAAGTAGAATCTCCATGCTTTCAGATGGTGTGGTTCTAATTGCCCCTGTAATGGCTATTGTGGCCATTCTTTGGAGACTGGTAAGTTGCATTCTAACAGTGTTATTAAGAGTTTTACCCCACCAGACAATGGCCCCATACGAGACACTGGGACATACAATCGCGGTGTATATCCAGTACATTACTTTAGGAGATAATCCCCATGTTTTTCCAATAGCCCTTCTACATGCCCAAAAGACCCTTTTTGCCTTATTGATGCAGTGTTGAAGGTGGCTTGAAAAGTAAGCGTTTTATCAAAGATAACTCCAAGATATTTTACCTCGTCTACAAGAGTAAGGCTTTTTCCGAAGAACTTTAGAGCATTAATGTTATTGATTTTATTAGCTTTCATTCTAGTGAAGGGAACCAGGTGGGTCTTATCAGGATTTACTGTCAACCCAACAGTATTACACCATCCCTCTACCTTTTTTAGGGCACTTCCCTTAAGATCACCGACTGTGTTTGGGAACTTCCCTCTTACGACAATGGTGATGTCATCAGCATAGCCGATGCAGTGAATGCCCATGGTGTTAACTTTGCAAAGAAGTTCATCAACAACAAGGCACCAAAGAAGCGGGGAAAGTACACCCCCCTGTGGACAGCCCTTACAGCTATCAACTCTGACCACAGCACCTAGAAAGCTGGATGTAACAATTCTAGTTTTAAGCAGATTTTCCACCCAAGAGCAGACAATCCCATTTGTTCCAACTCTATGCAAGGCTCTTACAATGGCTTCAGTTGGAACTCTGTCAAAAGCCCCTTCTATATCAAGGAACGTAGCCAAGGCCAGTTCCTTTTGGTTGACTGCCCTATCAAGAACCGTAAATAGGTCGTACAGAGCTGTTTCAGTTGACTTACCAGGTTGATAAGCATATTGAAATTTCGATAAGGGTTTTTTGTGGCAACACCTCATCACGAATGTATCTGTCAACCATTTTCTCCAGTGTCTTCAGGAGAAAAGAGGAAAGACAGATTGGTCTAAATGCCTTGGCAACAGAGTAGTCTGCTTTACCAGGCTTTGGGATGAAGACTGCCTTGCTCTGTCTCCAGGCCTCTGGTATGTGTCCATAGACAAGGCAGGCCCTGAAAATTTTACACAGGTGGGGAGCTAAGAGGTCGATACCCTGTTGCAGTAGCACAGGGTAAGTACCATCCACTCCCGGAGATTTGAAGGGTTTGAAAGTGGAAATAGCCCATCTGATCCTTCGATGTGTAACGATATCCTTTACCACTTTCCATTCATCCTTGCTTTTCCTGGGAAGAGAAGGTGGATAGTAGGTTAGCTCAGACCGACACACTTTTGATTCAGGGAAGTGTACATGCAATAGCTCTTTAAGTGTATCTTCCCCATCTTTGGTGAGTTCTCCGTCCGATTTACGGATGGAACCCAATTGACTATAATCGTCTTTAGTCAGTATCTTGGTTAGCTTTGCGGCACAGGAGATACCTTCCATTTGGCTACAGTAATCCTTCCAGGAGTCCTGTTTTGCCTTTCTGACCGCCTTATTGAACGCTGTAAGTCTCATCTTATAGACAGACCAGTCACCAGTCTTTTTGGCTTTATTAAAGAGTTTCCTACACTCTTTTCTTAGATCACCGAGATCTTTACTCCACCAGGGCACTCTTCTTGGCAACCCTGAAGAAGCTACCCTAGAATTGGAATTAAATGACTGCACAGTAGCACTCTGCACATTGTCAACAGTCATGTCTATATCGGCAAGAGAGGGAAAGTTAAAGACGTTACCTCCAAGAAGCAACCCCAGCTCCTCCGGTAGGAATCCCAGTCAACCTTTCTGGGATTCCTGTTGCCCGTAGGCGGTGTTAACAGCGGGCCTGAAAGGTTAAAAAGAATTAGTCTATGATCTGAGAGATAGTCTCTCTCGGATACATGCCAATTCGAAATGCAGTTCACTGCTTTGGCATTACAGAACGTAACATCTATGACCTCACTTCTTTGAGAAGTGATAAAGGTTGGACTATTTCCCCTATTGAGAATTGAGAGCCCATTGCTTAGAATATATAAAAGCAGTTCCTCACCTCTATTGTTGCAGTCTTTACTGCCCCAAATAATGTGATGTGCGTTAGCATCACAGCTGACAATGACTTTCCAGCCAGACTGAACACAATTGTCAACAAAGCGTCTGGCAGGAGCCGATAGAGGCACAGTTTCCTCGTATGGGAGATAACAGGACATTAAACATGTTATTTCACCTTTGCTATCTGTTAACTTGATGGCAACATTGTCCCCATCTAAAAAGTTAACCATAAACATAGCATTAAGAGACCTACTAGTAACAATGCATGCTCTGGGTCTCTCGCAAGTGCGGTCGTAAAAAAGATTACCAGTGCCTCCAAGGCCAAGAATTTTTCCATGGTGCACCCAGGGCTCTTGAATAAGAGCGATATCTATTTTACCCTCAATGAAATCCTTGCTAATAAGAGCAGTAGAGGATTTGCTGTGATGTAGGTTGATCTGTGCTACCCTAACAGGGTTAGCACTACCTAGGTCATTTGAAACATTGGTTGTAGTAAGGGCCATTAAATAAACAGTCAAACATTAACCAGTCTCTCTAGAAACTTAAGTTTCCTTTACTTCGCCAGTGAATTCATCGGTTTCCCTCAGAAGCTCACTGCCTGAAATAACTGTAACATCCGAGCCGGAGTCAGAATGTATATCCAGATCAGATTGTAAATCAATGGAAAGTTTACTAACCTCATCAGACTCATCGGCAGGATTAACTACCTTTGAGTCTGTTGGAGCGTTGTCAGCAATGTCGTTGCTGACCTGCATCGGAGTTTCCTCCTCGACAACGTCTGTTGGCGGCTTTTCCACCGGAGATGTGACGGTGGAGCTTGCGGAAGGGCTTGCTGTGCCAATGAGCTTGCAGATTCCCTTGCCGAAAGCACCGCAGAACAGCTCATTGTTGTGCTGCCTTATGAAGGTGGCCGCCTTCTCTGGAACTTCCAGCACCCACCTCATATAAGTGGGTGCCTTGTCCTTTGAGAGAACCCTCCATCCAGCCGTGGACAGGCCAGGGTTCTGTTTGGCCAACCTTCTGAGGAGGATAGATTGGTCGGTAAGCCCATGGTTCTTCGTCTTGAAGATAAGCTTGTAGGGCTTTGGGAGCTCCGCAGCATCAAGGGTTTTGACAGCTGTGTCCAAGCTGCCAAACTTTTTGCCATTGATGGACTTGAGGAGCTCCACCGCATCCGCTCCGATGCAGTGCGTGATGAGTGCTCCGTTGGACAGAGCAGCGTTGCTGAAGCGAGGCTCATGTCCTTCAGCAGCATCATCGATGAGGACGTCCAGCTCGTTCTGCAAGTTGAACGCCTCTGAGGTTGATAGCAAACGCTCCGGGAAACCTTCCAGAATGATCGCCATCTTCTTTGTGGCAGCAGCTTCTGCAAAGGATCCC
Organism: Oedothorax gibbosus; assembly: GCA_019343175.1. Classification (NCBI taxonomy): domain Eukaryota; kingdom Metazoa; phylum Arthropoda; class Arachnida; order Araneae; family Linyphiidae; genus Oedothorax; species Oedothorax gibbosus. Next base: position 407,407 of record JAFNEN010000369.1, read on the forward strand.
GAGGCCTGCTCCAGGTTGGGTCGCTTTACAGGTGCGCCAGGTGATGGAGTAGAGGCAGAGTTCGTGGGCTTTCGTGGGCGCTTCTGCCCACGGAACCTTTTCTTCTTTCCCTCCTTCATCTTAGGATCTGTAACAGATACAGAAACATTAGAACCTGACCCCGAAGGGGCCAGGGACGGAGTGCTGGGACCCGAAAGGTCTCCAGCACGGTTTGGAGTGTTAGTGGCCAGGTCCGAGGACTGACCACTTAACTTTACAGCAGAGTCTATAGACTCATGCTGGGTTGTAGTAGAGCTTGAGAGCTCGGTTGAATCAGATCCCGATTCGCTCAAGGTGTCTGACGTTTTTTTGTTTTTTTATATTTAACCATAATTTTTTAACTGGGAGCATTTATCCGTCACTGCCTACCTGAGCTCCCAGATGTAGGACCAGAAGGCTATTTACAACGAAGGGTCGCCACTCCCCCCGAGGTTGACCGTTAGAGACACACTTAACCCCTGTGCCCTGAGCACTCCACGTGCCAGATACTTCAGCACGGTCAACACCTTGTATTTTAGGTTGCCGTTCACACCAAGGTAGCAGAAACCATACTGTTGACAAGCCCAAAGAGCCAGCGCACAGTGACAGTCCCCCCGATGTTTAGGTCTGTTGGCAAGAAGATGCCAACACCTTGTTGGGGCGCCAGTGAGCCCGCCAGCACGAATGCCGACAGCAGCTACACCCGCAGGACCACACTTCGCACCGGCCAATCAGACCCACCCCCAGCACGGATCCGCATTCCAAAGTGCTATGCCAGGGCAGAATTTAGGCACCCTCCTCATTTGGTCCTATATAGGCACCATTCGGGCTTGGGACCGGCATAGGGGCAAGGCAAGCCCTACAGCACCAGTAGGGACAGCCGACCTATGGCTGAGGAATTGTTACTCATTTAGCACCACCCGGGAAGCACGTGTAGCTTAAGGTATGCTACGGACGCGAGTAACATTACAACCCATTACTTTATCATAGCGGAGCTCCATTTTTTTAAAAGAAGATTAAATGAAATATTGAAAGTAAGAAACAAAAGTATTCCGTTAACAGTTTAACACAGAAAAAGTATAATTGTGTTGAAGGGTTCAAATTTTTGATACACAAACTCACCGCCACACGCACACATGGCCTAAGACGTGCTCTGCTCTTTTTACCAATAACCCATGTGTAGTTTAAGTGTGACACATTATTTCCAACCAAACTAACCCAACAATCCCCTGTGTTCACCAAACACCATGGGATTGACAACCCTGCCTCCTTAAGGTTCTCTACGTTTTCAAAGTGGGATCTTCCACAATTAAAATATTTGAGATGCTAAGAAATGACAGGCGAATTATATCCCATGGAATTTATTGCTTTGAATGTTTTATTTACTTTTTTATATTGAATATGTAGCTTTGAAATACAATACTAATGTTTGCTCTAATTGGTTTGCTACTTTTTTGCTATTTCTTGACTAAATTCCCAAATAATATTATACGTCTGTTGTATTACATTCTCAGCTCTTGACCAATAGAATATAATGTATTAATAAGCTAAACTTTTCTAAATGGAAAGTCAATATGATACAATGTTCAAATTTAAAATATTTTTATTAAAAAAATGTTTAAAATTAGTTTTTTTTAAATTAGGTTCAAGATTGGCAGAGTATGCATCAATCACGAACGATACCAATTCCTAGCTTTGCACCTTTAGATCCATTTTCGGTTAATTTCATTGGCCGGTTGGCAAGAGAAATCCTCAGAATTACAGATCCTAAGTAGGTTATATTTTTATTATAAAATTGTTTTTAGCACATTGCTTTTTTTTTCCAAAATTATTTTTAAATTAACTGAAACTTTTAATATATAAATATATTATATAATTTTATTTTAAAACTTTTATTTTTACAAACATTTGCATTTCAATAAGTCTTTTTTTATTTTTTATGCCTCCAGCTTGTTTTTACCTAGCTTTGATTGTATAGTTCCACTCTTTTATGACTAAGAATAAATATTATAATTGAAGTTTTATAGAGATATTCTAATTTATGTTTTACACACACAAAAATCTGAAGTACTTTATTTACACAAATGTTTTCTTTTTTTCAAATGATTAAAAGGTTCTGATAAATGACTGTCCTGTAAGTTCTAATAGTTTTTTATAATAATATTTTTATTAACTTTAGGACTACTGTATATATTGACCAATCCACCACATGGTATGACTTTAAAACCCACAGTGAAATAGTTACCTTGAAATTATTTTCTTTGATTCAGGTAAATACCTATGCTTCTTTTACTCAAAATTATCTCTTTGAATAAAGTTTCGAGAAATTTTAAGTACTTACATATTAACGCCACCATAGCAGATGTTTTGCTGTGGTGGCGTATTTTTTTTATTCCTTGTTATTTGTTGATTTTTAATGCAATTGTTTAGTGCTACAAAAATGTGTCTTTGCCAAACACAGAGCAAGATTTGGCGGCACTTAAAAAACTGCCAAATCTGTAACTGCGGTGGTGGTAATGCGCAATTACTTAATTTAATTTTCAAGTTTTTTTTTTTAATCTAGAAAAGTATTGGAACTCCTGGACTCACAGGCTTGGATCGCTTGCTGTCATTCATGATTGTAACTGAGCTTCAAGGCATCATCCGCTCCTATGAAAGACTCATTTGGGGAGACAAGTCGTGGCAAGAAGCTCTCAGGAACCTCCACTCAGCGTTGAATCCTAACTCTAAGCTTATAAGTAAGAGATAACATCTTAACCTAATACTCAAAAGAAGAAAGTACTTCTGTATTGTTTATCTTAATTATAAACTTATTATAGTTCCTTCTGATTACAACGCAAACTTCGAAAGCACTTTTTTCCCCTACCCCCTTTGTGTTGTGAACCAGGAAATGGCCTGAGTTATTGTCGAAGCCAGTAAATTAGAGATCAGCTTCCAGATGAGAACATTGTTTATTTAGCAGTTCTTTTAACACAAGTTGAAACACAGCTGCAAGAGGTAAAATTTAACAACCAAAGAAGAACGCCATCAGCGGCACGTTTTCATAGCAACCATATAACAGCTCCATAGCAACCATGAAACAGTTAGTGCGTCTCCATAGAAACCATAACTACCACGGTGAATACAGTTATAAACGTACTGTATTTGGGGATCTGCTGTGAGATTTACTGCAATGGCTTTCCAAATCCAAGTAGGGTGGGGGGGAAAACTTAAATCAATGGCACTCTCATAGTTACCTTTAAAACCACACGTGGGGGGAAAAAAGTGCTTTCGAAGCTTTATTGTAATCAGATGGTCTATAATCAATACTGATTTTAGATACTTGTCAGAACACACAGTGTATTAAATTTCCCATATTTCCCTCTTGTGTGTGGTGCTAGTTCATAGATTTTTCTTAGGGTGTGTCCTGACTACGACATCAAATGCAACAAAACTTGGCGACTTAGCAGAGTCAGCCACATGCTATTGCATCGCTTGGCGGTCGCCAAGTTTTGTTGCATTTGTGGCGTTTGATGTCGTAGTCAGGAGACAGCCTTATGAACTTATTGCCAGATAATAGTAATAAAAAATTGAGCTTTTTGGCATAAATTATGTGGGTTTGAATCTCACTCCAGCATCAATGCCTATAGCTGTTCCTATATATTCTAGTTCCCAGGCTAATTAGCCCCTGTTTACAAAAAGAGTCTCTTTGATCTCAAATAAACCTCAATGTATTTACTTACTGTAATATAAATTAAAGTACTGTTCTTGAATCTTTTTCTTTTTTTTTTAATCTTCTTGAATCTTTGTGTTTGTATCTTTTCTTTGATATGCTAAGGAATCAACTCAAACCTAAAATAATAGTCAAACCGGTTTTCTTTTTCTTTTTTTAATGACTGATGATGAAATAAATAAAACTATTAAGCAGTTGAAACTTCTTAGACCAAATTTTACATACATATTTGTTTTTAAAAAATTACAAATAATATCCGAAAAATAGTTATACTGTATACTTTTAAAAAGGAATGTTTTTTACATCTAGAACATATCATCTTGCTTTCAGATCAACCTTTACGAGTTTATGGAGCAACAATATCCAAAGCTGGAAAGTATACTCGTTTAACTGAAATGCTAATGAAGGTTGGTTTTTTTTCCCTTTATCTTTATTTAGCCAGTTTACCATGAGCTTTAATAAAATGATCCTTACTTTAATTGGCCTTGGATTAAGCCTTCAAGGGGGAATGGGCATGCTGGACTGGGGGTCTCCAAAGCAAAATGTATCAGTGTTAATCCTATGGAGAAAAAAATATTTTCTCTGCCACATTTCTCCGGCTGTATTGAATATTTTTACAAGCGGACCTTCCCACTTTTTGAAACTGGTTCGAATATTTTTTTTAATTTTCAATAAATAATTTTACACAAAATATTCGAAGCATTTTCAAAAAGTGGAAAGATAGAGATCTGTAAGTTATTTACATTTATTATTTAAAAAAAACTGTTTGTAAAAATATTCAATACAGCCGGAGAAATGTGGCAGGGAAAATAGATTTTTCGCCATTGGATTAACACTGAGGCACTTGAGTTTGGAGACCCGCGGTCTAGCTTGCCCATTCCCCCTTAAACCCTTAATCTTTTACTTAATATGGAATGACCAAAATGACCATTTTCTCATAAACCTTTAAAATATTTCCCTTATTTGTTGTTTTAAAAAAAAAAATTGTTTAAGTTAAAATTTTATGCTAGTTATTCCATCTTATTGTATAGTTAACTTTGTAATTTAATTTTTAATTAATATACATAAATTTGTTTCAATCGTTTTTTAGAACATCCTTAATTTATATAAAAGGCTTCAGAAAGCTCCTAAAAACTCCCTTCAATATCATATGTCTAAATATCAGTGTCTACAAGTAAGGTGTTAAAATAATTTTTAAAAATTATATAAATTATTTTAAACAAATTTAGATCGGACAGATGCAACTTCTAAGACGTCGCATCGCATATGAGCTGAACACCTCATGCAAGTTTGATTCAAAACACCTGGCTGGTGCACTTGAGGGAATCAATGAGTAAGTGGTTGCTACTTTAAAGATTTTGTCTTAAAGTATGCTGGGAGAGTTCTTCTAGTATTTTTTTAACCCTCTAATCCAGAGTTTCCTTTTTCACTGCGTACCAATTCATTTTAGAAATTGTGCCGAAATAATAATTTATTAAGTGATGGTTTTACTCTTCTAAAAAGTATTCAAAATATTTTGAAAAGTTAAAAAGTGTTATTTGATGCTTGCTTACAATATTTTTTTATAATGTGCAAAAAAAGTAATGTTAAAATGGTGTATTTTCAGCTCATTTAGTTTCCATAGGCGAATCAAATCAAATAAAAAGAAAATTGTAAAAAATTTTATATACATAAATATGCATGTTTAATAAAGTATTGTTTGCCTGTGAAAATTTGGTGTTCTTACTTTGTCTTTTATTTAATTTCCTCTATATTTTTTTTATGTTCCAAGATTCAGAAAATTGCAAAAGTAATGAAAAACAATGAGAAAAATAGTGAGTTTCAAGAGCAGGTACTAATTTAGTTTCCATCGAAAATTAGATTTTTTTCCTTAATGGAAAACTATATATTTTCTTTACTGCCAGCTACAGGCCGAAAGTAGGACATTTGGCACTGTCACTCACTCGTATCACCTGAAATTTTCCCGCGTACCACCAGTGGTACGCGTACCACCGGTTGGGAACCTCTGCTCTAATCCATGAGTTTGTTTTTACTCCACAAAATAATTAGTTAAGCAACTAGTGCCGAAATTAATACTTTATTAAGCGAGTGGCTTTTATTTCACGAGAAAGTAGGTCGAGTGAAATAATGACAAGAGGTTAATAAAGTGTTATTTGGCACGTGCTTGCTTACAATATTTTTTATAATGTGCAAAAAAAGTATTTCTACCAATGAGTGATTTTCATGACATCATTTAGTTTCCATGGCGATATTCGAAAATGCAAAGTAGTAAAAGAAAAGTTGTAAAATAATTTTTTATTTTACTATAAATATGCATGTTAAATAAAAGTATTGTTTGGCGTGAAATTTGTGTTCTTACTTTTGTCTTATTTAATTTCCTTTAATAATTTTTGTAGTACTTGTTCCATGGAGATATTAGAAAATGCAAAAGTAATGAACCAATAGAAATAAGTGAGTTTCATGACATCATTTAGTTTCCACGGAGATATTCATGACATCATTTTGTTTTCCTCCAATCGGATACTCTTATTTACTTTACCGCACTAGTGCCGAAAGTAGTACTTTCGGCACTGTCTGTGACGTAAGCACGCAAAGTGTCATTTTCGCAACGATTTATGAATAAATGTGCTATAAAATTGAACTTTTTTGCACGTTGTTATAAAAACATATTTTGATGGTCATACATTAAGGGGAATATATGAATATATTATATATATACATATATATGCATATGTGTGTGCGTGCGTGTGTGTGTGTTACATTTTAAAGATAAATGAATGTGCCATCTTAAACAGTGATGGCTAGTACCAACTTATTCAAAACTTTATAAATTTTATAATTTCCTCAAGATATTGTTAATTTTTCAGCTGATTTTTTACTTATTTGTATACTTTACTACATTTTCACGCAAATGTCATATTATTCAGTCAATGTCATGTTTCTAAATATAAAAAAATGTGCATTTAGGTCCCTGATTGCAGACATTGAGCTTCATTATAAAGATCCAAGCAAGCCTTACCCTAAAGAATCCAATCCATTGTTATACGAGCTTTCCTCATACTTAGAATGGGCTGGAATATTCAATCCATTATCCAAAGTAAGTTTAAATTTTAAAAAAAACTAGCTACATGACTTTCAATTACCACTCAATAAATTAATACACATTTAAAGGTAATTAGCGAGAAAGGTGTTGGACAATAACACCAATCACTATTTCACTATGACACTGTTTCACCACACAAGTAAAATGCACCACATAAGTAAAACTCGGGACAGCAACAGAATAAAACACTTTGATATTAAATGAAACCACCTCCACGTACACAACGACTCCAGTCAACGCCCACAAAGCACAGCTCGAAAAATTAAATTCGATTAAAAACACTTCTGACACCATTGATAAATGCCTGAAGCCGCTGTATACTAATAAAACACCTCTAAATAAATACTACTGGAATAAAACTAACACAAGACTAAAATCAACACATATTTTTAATCAAACCACAACACTACATTCCTCAAGCCAGTTGTCATACAGTTTTCGTGTTCCATGGTGCGCAGGCCCAGCTCGAACCACAGTTACAGTTACAAAGGTAATACCTTTTAAACCAGAAAAGTTCTATGGAATTATTCTTTGCATGTGCTCGATTTTTTTAAAAAACCTTATTTTAACGTTTGACTGGTACTGGAAACTTGTTCACCATTTTTTAAGTCTGTATCTCCTTTCGGTTTTCAGCAATACCTTTAAAACCAAAAAAGTTTTATGGCAGCTTTGCTCATGGGCGATTTTCTTGAAAATCTTATTATGATGTCTGTCAGGTACTTGTGTACAAAATAAGAAGTCCTTAGCTTATTGAATGCGAGCTGTAGAATGGTTTCAAACAGACAGACGTTCAAAAACCACTTTTTTAGCATCATAACCCTCTGAAACACGTAGAAAACGAATTAGTGCATTTGCAAACTAATGAGTGCATTTTATGTAACTGACCCTCTTTGTAAACTAATGATTGCTATAGTTTTCTATTGCCTTAAAAAGTAAACTTTATTGATAAAGTTATGTTTTAAGCTTTCCATAAAATCAACTGTTTTCTATAGTCATGCAAAAACATAACAAAAGATTTTTTTCAAGCATAAAAAATGTAATGCTATAAAAATAATTATATACACATTTATCAAAAGATTGCATGTAATTATAATTTAATTGTATTTTTGTGAAACAGTATAACTGTCGTAAAAAGTTTTAAAAATCTCACACAATGTACTTTTTTTAATACATATTGTTTACTTTCAGATATACGTCACAACTAAGCCCCTGCAACATTTGTCCCTTTTTATGTGCCTTTTTACAACTTCTCAGCTGTCCAAGTTAAGTTATGAGAAGAGTATTGGTTAGTAATTTTTGAGCTAAAAAATTAGAAAATAGTTACGGAAAATATCTCAAATTTATAAATTCTGTAACTTTATTTCATTATTTATTTTTGTTCCTTTATATTCTTATTCGTTGCGCTATAGTCAGTAACGGATTTCTAAATAGGCTAGCTAGGCTAGAGCCTACGGCGGCAAATTTTCGTAGGCGGCAAATTTTCTTCGACTTCCGCAAAACCTTCCATGCATTGTGGTCGAAAGGGGGTAGATAATCCCTTTGGGGAATTCCTTAAGTTTTGAAGTTGAGTGAATTTGCGCCGTTTCACTTTATTTTGAAAAACAAGCCTATTTATTTTTAGAGACATGTTGAGGCAATTCTTTCAAAACGCAACTGAAGTTTAAGTGCTCAACTACATTGGATTATTTGTTAGTATTTCACCTCAAGCCCTATTTTATGTAGCATTAAAGTAAGAGATGAGAAAAATTACATCTAAATGATGAAAAACATACTTACAGCATTTTTTAAACTTAGTTAATTTAGTAATTTAGGGGCACGAACTTTCATTGAACAACAGGTTACAATGAGACAAATCAACTATTGGGGATCAACTTTTAAATCGATTTTTACCCCCACCTACCCTATAGGCGGCAATTTTTGGTTCAGCCTATAGGCGGCACATTTGGAAATCCGCCACTGGCTATAGTACCACAAAGCATTGTGTACTTACGGGGGAATATGAGCAGGTCTCCAAACCGAAGTCTCTCAGTTTTAATCCTGGAAAAAAATTCTAAGCCAGCAACAGTTTTCATAAAAAATACTGTAAAAATATTCAGTACAGCCGGATTAATGTGGATTAAAATAAATCCAGTGGATTAACATAACCAGCATAAAGGTACTTTGGTTTGGAGACCCACTGCCATTCCCCCTTAAAGTTTTGAGACACATGCTGTTATGCATAACCTACAGCAATTTGTTTAATAAATGTCAGTATAAGTTATTTTCTTGCACATGTGTTTCACATCACCAAATAATGGTAACGCCGATCTATAGTATTATTGTTAACCTAAGTAAACTTGCAAGGTTTATCAATGTGAACAAGAAATTTTTCAAATTAAACAAATTATTTCAAAATGCAGTTATCTAAAAAAAAAAACTGAATGCATGATACTTGAATAAATCAACTTTTACCTAACCAAATTCTGCCAAACATATTTAACAGAAATACTGTATTGAATTATAGAATCTAGTTGTTTGTCGAATTAAATTTTTAAAATATCTATCATTTAAAAAATTTGAAGTTAAAAGAAATTGAGATTCTTGATTTGTGCTTGTTTAAATGGGATATCTGTTGTTTTCAGATGCTCTTTTGAGTAAGAAAATCGCAGATGGCATTGATGGTTTGCCTTTTCTGATCGGAAGCCTGACCTTCTTGCACCAATTTCACCAGGAGCATAAGTACAATTTCTTGGAATATATGGGGCAGTATGCGAGATCGGTGATGGATACTTTGCGGTAATTTAAATTAAAAGTTGCCCCTTAGTAACTTTCAATATTGACAATTGACAAGAGCTTTGTGGAAGAACGTGCTATGTGACAAAAAGGTGAAAATTATAAAATGAGCTTCCAAGGTATTAGATTGCATTTAAATCTGATAAAAAACGGTTACTTTCAAACTGAAAAAATATACTTCTTAATTTACACTACAGTTTAGGAAAAAGGGATAATATATAAAGGAGAAATAATATGTTCAATGATGCAAAACTCTTAATTTTTTTCACAAATGTCACAGAACATGTTCTTCCACTAAGCTCTTCTATATTTCTTGATGACCATGAAGTGTACATAATTTTTATAAAAGTTTATTGAAATGACTTAAATTACAATATGTACATTTAGTAATTAAAGTTTTAAAATGGGTGGATTTCTCTCGAAATTATTACTATTTCTTAAAATTATAATTGAAGAGCTTAGTGGAAGAACGTGCTAAGTGACAAAAAGGTGAAAACGAGAAAATGAGCTTTAAAGTTTTCCGTTTGCACTTAAGATTTGTTGAAAATGGTACTTGCAAACCGTAAAAAGTATACTTAATTTAAAGTTCATGAAAAGGGGGAATTTTGTTATCTTTAAAAGAGGGTTTAACGTGTTCATTGATATTAAAATCGCAATTTTTTCAAAAATATCACTTAGCATGTTCTTCCACTAGCTCTTTAATTACCTAATGAATCTTTTTACTCAATAATTTTGAATATTTGTTGATTCTTAGTTATTGACTCTCGCTCTATATTGCAGGTTCAATAATATATTTTGTGTCAAATTTATTTCAGTGAAAGCAGTAAGAATGATATACCTGCAGAAATGACCAACACCTTTGTTTATCTTGAAGAGTTTGTCAAATATGGGCAGCTACCAAGAGAGGTATTTATAAACAACACATAATGTGTTATATAATTTTCTATAAACTATGCTAGCTGTTGGAAATTTTCAGATATTAAAAATATCTTTTCTATAGTAAATACCTAATTTGATTTATAAATGTTTTCTACTGTAGTACAAAAACCTTTTCGTTCTTTTTTCAGGCTATTACCAATCACATTCCAGAACTGATCCTAGATGAAGCTCGTGGGCAAGCTAATTAATTTGCTATTGCACAGTATTATGAACTTAATGATTTTGTTTTAAATATATTTGCTTCAATGTTATATATGAATAAATTTTTATAATTTGTTAAACTTTCGGACTTGCCTTTTACTACTACATTATACCTAGCCAGTAACTTGAGACCACCTCAAACATGTATTGTATTTTTAGTAAAAGATATTTGTGTTGCCTCAATCAATGAAACATATACGTATAACAATGGTTTAAAATTCTAATGCAAGACCCTTCAATTTTATTATCCTCAATAAAATATTAAGCACAAGGTAAATTTTATTAGTTATTATTTAATTCCAAGTTTGATTCAATGCATCTCTTCATAAGCTATTTAGATTATTTTCGTTACTTTTTTTGCATTCCAATTTCAAAAAAAGTTTTAAGTTTGTGCCCATTAATCAGCGATTTGCTATATAAATTGATCAATTATTATGCACATATTTCTGCATTAGTAGGGAAGAGATATATTCATTACTATTGAAATAAACCAACTCTCATGGGTTCGATTAATACTCCAGGAGCCACCCAATGTATTTTGGGCTTTTAGACTTTAGGAAACATGACATGAAATACACCAACTCCCTCTGTTTTATGGGGAGGAGGGATTTCGACTATACAATCTGTTTATCGAATGATAGTGCAAGATCCGGCCCCGATTGGCCCATCCCATTTAATACCTAATTGGTCCCTTAACATGCAAAAATATTCATAAAAAAGAAAATTTATTGGAAAATATACATTCGGTTGGGAAATGCTCAAAGATATACCCATGAGTGATATATAAGAGGGAGTCACATTATTTTGCCATCCTTGACCAGCACTGCTAAAATATTTGTAACAGACGTACAGATCGGAAGATTGGATTTTATCAGGATTTTTTTTTACATTGAAAATTTAAAGTTTATTTCATTTAAATGCTATAAAAACTGCTCTTTTTATGGCGTTTGAGGCTTCTTAATTGTTAATATCTAAAATAAAAGGCCATTTTAATTATAAAATTATTAAAGTTTATTTTTTAGTAAAAATTGATCATTTTTGCTTGTACTATGAAAATTTTAAAATCAGATTGAAGAATGAATCAGATGAAGATTGGAAGATTTTGTACAGACGTAAAAAAAGAAACGGTATAAGTGAGATATGTTATGTTTAGAAAACCATGGGTTATTTCCCCTTAGAAGCTTTACTAAAACTGTGAGAGTCAAATATATTTTCTTTTCCATTAGTATTTTTTGTTAACTACGATTTAAAACTTGTTACAGGTAAGAATTATAAAAACAAATATATTAATACTTAATAGTACTTGAATGGCTTTATCTCCATAACAATGTTACCTTTGTTTTGTAAAAATATATAACAGCCTAACTAATAGTTATAACACCTGCAATCAAAATATTTTTTAAATGATGCTTTAGCAACAAAAACATGCAAATTAGTTTCCAACTTATTTTTGTCTATGAAACATTATAAACACAAGAAATACGAGATACAAATATAATTTTAATGAAGTAAATAAAATACATATTATAATTGTCATAAGATGAAATGTTTTTTTACATAATGTTTAGGTTTGAGTGGTAAGACTAAATACAATGGGGGGCTATTTACCAGAGTAAATTAAAAAGTGTTGGCATTTACGAGTCACTCTTCCATATCTTGATTGTTTTGTCATTTTCTAAGGCAGCTGAAGCAATTATGTTTTCGGTGGGATGACAGGCAGTACAAAGCACAACATCTGAAAAAGTTTTTTTTTAAACTTAAGGAATAAAACCTATGAAAAAGTAACCACAAAATGTGCTGCAATTTTATGGAAATGTTTTACAGTGCACTTCATTCAAAACTAAAAAAAGGTGGTTATTTAAGTAAATAATAAATTAAAATGTATTTAAATTGCGTGAACTAATTTTTTGTTGATTTAGATTATCATTTTAGTTAATTATTATAGTGCAAAAATTGTGTTCTTTGGTGTGCTAATGTTAATTGCATAAATAAAAGCAAAATTATTGCTAGTACAAAATGAATGAATGAGCAATTTGATAAAAATTAGATAATTGCAAGTTATAGGGAAGTATCTTCTCAAGAAAACTTTTTCAAAATTGCAAATATCTAAAACCAAGTATTTGATTTTTGCTTTATTTACCATTTTAATTTTTTAAAAAATTAAAGGTACTTTAGGATTGAATTTTAAAATAAGTTTCTTTCGACTTTAATACCTCATGTTTCTACATAGTCTATGCTCACTAATCTGAAGTATTTGTCAGTACACTGAAGGTATTTTTATTTTATCTTCTAAACTAAGTAAACTAAAGGGAAAAGGATTCAAAGCCAATCAATCCTCTCTTGGTAAATCAAAGTGTTTTTTTTGCAATTAATGCTTTGGATTAGCAAGCCTGGACAGTATTTAAAAATATTAAAAATTTAGTTTACCTGTATGGCCTTCTAACTTTTGAACGATTTCTTTCGTTTGTAAGTTCCATATATACACCATGTGGTCTTCTGATCCAGAAACAATCCACTACAAACAGAAATGTTATTTTTTTAAAGGATTTTTGTAACAAAAAGAGGTGTTTAGTTTAAATAAAACACAATATTATTCAACAACAAAAAATATGTAATATTACTTACCTTGCCTCCAGTTACAGAGAAATTGGCAAAAATACAATATTTTTCATTTTTGTGCCCTTGGTATGTTTTTAAGCACTAAAATATAGAAACAAAAAAATTAACTTATAAAAATTAAATTAGCCAAAACCTTGCTAGTAACATCGATTCTACAGTGACTCGTTAAAAGAAGAAAAATTATTATAGACATATATAACATATCTAATCAACTATGGTTAATTAAATTAAATAATTTAAGGTAACCCGAACGAAAATCGAAAAATATCGTTTTTGTTTGTTTGAATAGCCCAATTCTTCCGATTCCAGTGATATAAAACATGTATTGATGCTCGAATTAGAAGTACTCCAATTAATTCTTTGGAACCCACTCAACAGTTTGCAATATCGAAGTTCACTCTTTAACGCTTGATATCTCAAAACATGTTTTTTATGTTTATGTTCCTTTTCTCAGGATCTATAATAGCAAGAATCACTGTTCAGGTGTCAAAATGTTCTTAAATGTGCTTAATCTGATATTTAATTTTTTTACTAAGTACATGTAAATTTTTTTTTTCTGGAACTAACAGACATAGTTTTTAAAGCCCGCATATCAGCAATTAAATATGTTTGAATAACTACCTAAAAAAATTTTAAGTTAATAAACTGCAGTAGTTCCTGAGAAAAGGAACATTAAAAAGGCTTAAATTAACATTGCGTCCAATGGAAGCTGAGCGGGATTCCGGGTTACCTTAATCTTCAATAAGTGTGTTAATTTTTAATAAATGATAAAGTTATTCAAACACACACACTAATACAGTTTGTGTTCAAAATACATAAAAAATCTTCATTGACGAAAAATTATTTGTTATTGAATCTTTTGGAAAACCATAGCCTTGCAGCACTCTAAAAAATAGTGAAATACTAGCATGAAAAAAACTTTTGAAATATAATTTTTTTAAAAAATCACTCACTTTTCCTTTTCCGTAATCCCATAATTTTAAAGTACTGAAAAAGAAAATGTGATTTAATTAATTGTATTTAAGAATATAATAATAATCAGCAATATTTAACAACAAAAAAGGCAGATATTTAGTTTTCAGTTGTTTCTGAAATATCAATAGTATCAACCAGGATCTATTTAAATGAAGTTTGGGGTGCATTTCAAAAACAAAAAAATTTAAACAAATTTTCACAAAGCTATTAAAAAAATTTCAAAAAGAAACTTAAAACAGCTTCCTGAAAATTAATGATATCAATATACATGTTAACAAATTAAAAGTTAAGTGAAACAAATAAATTCACACTTTTTGCTTTGCATTCTCAGATAAAACTATTAGAAAAAATTATTGAAAATGAATTAAGCCCATTTCACACCTGCACAACTACATGCAATTCCGTTGCAACTAAATGCAACTGCAACTCGTAACTTGAGGAAACCTGGTTTTTCGAGTTTCCACAAAAAATTATTTATCTCACAATTTGGCAAGTTTCATCTTTTTTGCAGGGCATCGCTTGCATCGTACAGAAATTTATTCTTCCGAACTTCATTAATAAGATCAATTTCCATATTTGCCGTCCAATTACCCATTTATAATTGCGCAGATTTTTGCATTTTTTGCAAGCAAGGAAAGTTGGCGTCTTAAAAAGTAAATAAACAACCAGTTGGCGAAGTCTAGTTCGCCACAATGTAGCCAAACAAATACTGTATTCTGATTGGCTAATGGTACATGCAACTTGAGATTTTTTCGTGCTCGCATGAAAAAATCTCACGACTTGAGTGCAACTTTTAAATGCATGGTGTCCTATGGGAGTTGCAAGTAGTTGTGACAAGGTGTGAAATGGGCTTTAGGCAACAGAACATGCTTTAACATGTAAAACAAAATTAAGTTTTTAATAATTTTTATCTGTTTGAGCATGGTTAAGAGTAACATATTTCATGAGCCAAATTTTTTTTTTTTAAAAAGAAATATACTGTCAAAAAAACTTACTTGTCCAGAGTTGCTGCTAAAATGTACTTCCCATTAGGAGAAAACTTTACAAAGGACACAGGGGGATTATCATCATCTAAAACAGCAATATTTTAATACTCATACATGTATACAAAAAAAAAGTGAATATCTGAAGCATTTAGCTGATTTTTCAGTGATAAAGTTAGATTAAAATGTTTACGGAAGGACCTTTAAAATGCATACAGAAACTTGATTAAAAAAGCTCAATAAGCAATGAATAAAATTAACTTGCATACCCTTTTAAATTTCAATATATATTTCTTATTAATTACGTAAAAAAAACTATTTGATAATCATAAAATATAAACCAATCACTATAAATAACTAAAAACTAGGAAATTATGGTAATTTTTTTTTTAAATAGTTACCTATTAGAGTTTTTAGGCACTGCCCAGAAGCTGTATCCCAAATTCGGCTAAAAAAAAATGGGAACATTTAGGGATTTCATGTTTCACAAACTTTTAATAAACAATTTATTGAGTAAACTTAGTAAATTTAAAGTACTTGTTAAAAGAAATTTTACAATATTAAACAGCAATTATTGGATTTTTTTGTTTAAATTTTCTTCAAAACTTTGCAATCTAAAAATTAATTGAAATACAAGATGTGATAAATATTTTAATAATTAACAAAATAACAGTTAATAAAAATAATACCGTTAATAATAAAGTTTTAGGACCTCCTTTTCAATTACATTCTAATCGGCAGTACTTTATGTAAATGATTAGTAATTTGGTTGAAATATTTAGTATTTAGAGTGCCAACTTAAAATAATTAAATTAAATATTGTCAAAACCAGATGAGTTATAAAACCACTTACCATAAACCATCATAACTACTGGAAACTATTAATGATCCATCTCTGTTAAAGTGTACCTAAAAAAAGTAAGGTACTTTTTAGGGTTTTTTTTTTTTTTTAAACACAATTAGCTATTACATATCACACTAAAAAAAATAGAATAAAAATTGAAGAAAGCAAAGCTTATGCAGTTTAAACGAGATTTTTTTACATAATAAAAGTTATTAGTAAAAATTTGGTACTGCTTCCAGGCGCTTAATTACAGCATCTTGGTCAAACTTTAAACAGCCTTGTACTTCAACAAGCTAATCACATACAGAAGTTTTTAAAAAAACTATTGGCACTTGAGAAAACTTGGATATGTGTTGGTTTTGGACCAAATTCAATCTACCAACCTATTTTTATTGTTTTTTTGGTAATAGCTAAAATTAAATCTGTTTCCTTTAACACCAAATTCAGACACACCAAATTATTTAAATAGTAATACTAATGCAAGTTTTACTGAAGAATCAAATCAAATATTTAAACACAACACACACAAAAAAAACAATTCATTCAGCAGCAAAAAATTACTTGGGCTTTTTTTTAACTCTTAAAAATTACAGTGAATTAGAAAGGGTAGAAAATAATTGTGCTCCCAAAAAAATGAGTATGGTTATACAGTAAAATTTCTTTATAACGAATATCATTACAACGAAATATCCAATATAACGAAATAAATCCCCAGTCCCTTTTGAAATTCTATAAGAATAACAGTTTAAAATTTTCGTTTTAACGAAATTACCAAAACTCAAGGTTTCATTATAACGAAGGATTTTTTTTTTCTTCGGCAACTTCGCAATTTTCTGTTTCTGATGTTTTGAAAAGGTACCAAACAAGTTTTAAACGGGTTTGTTTATCATTGTTGTCAAATGGAAGGAGAAGGGGGGGGGGGAGAGATCACTGCAGGGGTGCAGAAAATGTTTTTACTCCCAACATTTCCCCCAATCCGTTTGAAAATTCCCCCAAAATTTTACTATATGTTATAGACGTAACATAAATTCTGTATTACCTTAGGTATAAAAAAATTTACGATATACAGGGATGTTAGTGCTTGTTGAACAAAAAAGTTGAAATCCAAAAGTAAATTAACGGTAGGTTTTAAAACAGAAAACGAACGGCTGGTCAGGGAATTTTGTAATACATTGTTAAAATCGAAAACAATTGAATATTTTCCACGAAATTTCCCCAGATGGCTAAAATTTCCCCCGATCTAGGATCGCCGGATCGGACATATTCTGCATCCCTGGATCACTGTACCTCTATTCTTTTGCAAATCTGCCTCCCTAACGCCCCTTCCCAAGAAAGCCCGAAATTGCTGTTCAATGGGTCAAACCCAAACATCTGTAGTGACCAGTACAATCCTCTTTAGAATTCTCTAATGATGGCCTGACATTATGACACTTTTGAGATTACGGTGTTCCTGGGATTGAATTTGAAAGCATGTGCACAACTGCACACGGGCATTGCTTTTATTGTTGTCATAAAGAAAGTCTTTAAGAATGAAAAAGACTGTCGGCTTTGCCGTCACAGAAAGTTATTCCTTGAAGACACTTTTAACATTGACTAATGGTTCGTTCCACACTCAACCTTTGTAACCATAGGGAAAAGGGTGGAATGATTCGTTCTGCACTTTTCTTCACTTCTATTCTCTCTAGTGTTGGTTGTGATTGTCTTACTCTGTCTCATTCTAGAAATGGCAACCACCAAACGAGGACAGTTTTCCTTACAGGAAAAGATCACCATAATAACGGATGTTGATAAAGGATTAAAAAAATCACATGTTACAAAAAAGTTTATAATATCTCCTTCAACTTTATCAACCTTTTTGAAAGACCTAAATAAAATAGAAACGCAATTGTAGTCGTCGGTGATCGTGCTGAGTAGGAAAAGAAAATTGATTGCACAGTTTCAAGATGTGGACACAGCCATCTTCAAACTTTTGATACTTAGTTACATTATTTAGTACTTGTTTATTGAAAGTATAAATATTATAACTTGTCTATTAATGAAATTGTTGCATATTTTTGAGTTTTGTAGCATCTCAAATTTAACAAAATGTTATTTTTAATGCAAATTTTTAATGCACGAAAATCCACTATAAGAACTTTTCTGTTCCCTTGGAATTCGTTGTAACGGAAATTTACTGTATTTAGAGGCATTGCTGGGCCAGGGCAGCTCAATCTTATAAGATTTCAGCAAGATACAAATTATAATATAAGATTTTATTCAGGTTTCATAATTTTTTTTTAATTTACTTCATAAACACAGTTTTAAACAACAAAAACTACAATAGGATATACTTACTGCTGAAACTGGATCAGAATGTGCAGGTAAAGTTTTTAAACATTTTCCAGTTTTTACATCCCAAATACGAACACTTTCGTCGAACTAAAAAAAATCAAAACATCCTAAGTATAATAAAAATCAAAATAGCAATGCACTTTTTAAAAACTTGGTGGAATTATACACGATTTTTTCCTGCGATTGAAATTAAACCTAATCTTAGACAGTGGTTAACTTTTTTTATTATGAATTATTATCCATTTATTTACTATGAATAGCTATATATTTTTATTTGAAAATATAGATTTATAAAAAAATTATCACATTTATATTATAGACACATTATTACTATATATTACTATATACTCAATGTTAATTATAAAAATTGCAACTAAAATTTTTTTTTTATCAAGATTAAAAATCATAAATTAAAAAAATCTCCCAAACAACAAAAATTTATGGTTGAAACCTATAAATGGCCATTCAAAAATTTCTTAAACAATTAAAATTTTTTAAATTTAAAAGAATATTATTTTAATTATATCAATTTGTTTGAATTTTCATGATAGTTTTAAACAGCTGTAGCAAAAACATATACTTTTACTTTGTCTTGAAAATACTATTGGTAAAACAATTATAAAAACAGTCTGGAATTAACCCTGATCTTTTAAAATTATAAAAACTAAAGAAGAAGCTTTATCAAAAGTACATAAAATACCAGAGATTATATTTTCATTCTGCTTATAAATCAACAGTAAAGATTTCTTAACATAGATTGAACAGAAAATTGATTTGTTACTTAAAAATTTGTAATGAGTGTACTACTATCAAATCACAGTGATGTGTAATAATTATTAAACAAGAAATAATTGTTCTTCCTATTCTCCAAATTACCAGTTATCCAACTCTTTTTAATTCGTATTGGCACAAATTCCAAGATTGTGTCCGTAACGAGGGATCCGACGAGTTTTAATGACTAATTCTCATCATTTTTCTGTCTCATATGAACTTTAGGATATAAGTGATGTATTAGGAAGCAAATTAAACACTAGATAAAAGATTTGTGATTGACGACGTGAATGTTACTCTACTCAAAATTTTGATTAAATACTGACCATTACAAACTTATACTGACATCTTCAATAACTTAATAACACTGGTATGTTTATCCTGACATTTGAAAATTCGATTATTGTTCCTGTGTTTAAGCAGGGAGACCCAAATAATTTACTAATTAGACCCATTTCAATCCTACCATTATCTAAAGTTTTTGAGAAAATAATTTATGAAAAAATGTTATCTTTCCTAAATAGTATAAACTTCTTTTCAAAAAACCAATTCGGTTTTCTCCCTGGTTCAAGCACCGAATCAGCCCTGCTTAATTTTAACAATTTTGTATATAATAGTATTAATAATAATAAAATTACGATTGGAATTTTTTTGGACATTGCAAAAGCTTGTGATACTGTAGATCATGATCTTTTATTGTTTAAATTATATTCATTGGTTTTCGTGGAAATTTTTTCGGTTTACTCAGGTCCTTTTTTGCAAATCGTTTTCAATATGTAAGAGTAAATGGTGTTTTAGGTGATAGGCTCCCTATAAAAAAAGGAGTTTTTCAGGGTTCTCAGTTGGGCCCTTTGTTATTTCTTATTTATATTAATGATTTCTGTAATATGGATATAAATGGAAAAGTTATTAGCTTCGCAGACGATACTGTTTTACTTTATTCATCATCATCTGCATATGAAGACTTAAACAGTTTAATTAATTCAGATCTATTTAAAATCCGAAATTGGTTCCTAAATAATAATTTAAGTATTAATGTTTCTAAAACTAAATATATGCTTTTCAGCCTGCAAAATAGCACCTATACTACTCCTCTCAATTTAAAATATCATGACAGAGTTTGTTCAGATTTGCTTTCCTGTAACTGTAATAACCTCGATCAAGTAAATACCATTAAGTATCTCGGTGTTTTTATAGATAATAACCTGAAATGGAAATCACACGCCAATTACGTATCAAACAAATTAAGATTCGTTTTAAGACAATTTTATTTTTTGAGATATAAAATAAACCATGATTTCATGCGATTACTCTACAACGCTTTTGTACATCCTTTGTTTAATTATGGAATCCTTGCCTGGGGAGGGGATTATGTAACAAACCTCAAAAGAATTATAAACATACAAAATAAATTTGTTAAATTTTTGTTAAAGGCAAATGTGAGCATAAACATTGAAAATTATAAATTGTTAAATATTCTACCTATTCGTTGTATTTATTTCTTTAAAGTTTGTTTATATATTTTTAATAATCCTGATGTGTGCAATAAGCGGATATGTATTAACCCAAGAAGACAATGGTATTTACATCATTCCTAAACCTAAAAAGAACATTTTCTGTAAAAATTTTACTTATCTTGCACCAAAGTTTTGTAATAGTCTTCCGCTTCAAATACAATCTTTAGTTAATCTTACTTCCTTCAAAAACCAATTGAAAAATCTTTTGTTTGATATTCCCGATATAGAGAACTATTTTTGATTATGCATACTTCAATTATTGAAATAAAATAACTGTACAGTAATTCATTTTGTATTGACTAACCCTCTTAAATATACCCCCCGACACTTCTGTTGCCATAATATTATTTACTTGTAATTTAATATTTGTTCTTTTTTTGTGTTTGTAAATTTACATCATATACTTTTTTACGTTCGCCAATATGGTCCTTGTGACCCCTTTGGGGTTCTATAGACTGTATAATTGCTTTTGTATTTTTTTCCCCCTTCAAATTAATATATGTTATTTTTGTGCAATAAAAATTATTATTATTATTACATTTATAACACTTCCAAAATGTGAGAACACATTTAGCTTTACTACCTGAAGAATAACTAATTCTTAACTACCATAATATTTCAATGTTAAGTTCATTTTTTAAGTTAATTTGTCAAATTTAAATAATTTTTAAGACTTGTTTATCCAAGGATTAATTTTAAATAATAAATTTAAAACTAAAAACTATACTTACAGAACCAGAAACAACTAAATTTGACTGGGGATTGAAATTCGTACAAAATACATAATTACTGTGTCCTTTCAATGTTTTTACACACTTTCCCTGTAAAAACAATTAATATTAATTTTAATAGACATTATTTGTAAAAAATAGTTTTTTTAATATTATTTTTATATTATATTAATTGTAGATTTGTACATAATATTTTATAAACATCTTGTAGGCGATACTAAGACTATATAGGGCTGTTTTCTTATGTCTTTTGATAACAGCGTAGCCTTTGGTTGCATAAACATTTTTGTGATAATACAGTCCCGGGACAAATTATTAGACGCACTGTATTTTTTTAGTAATAATGAAAACATACCAAAGAATGCCATATCATTAAAAAAGATGTCTACATATGTATTAAGTATAGCAGATAGTATTTTCCATTCAATAGCTTAAGTTTACGATCACAAATGTCCTTCTAAAGGTATTTTGTTCATCATTGATTGATACATGAAATCTTGCAGTGCGTCTAATAATTTGTCCAGGAACTGTATTTGTATTCATCTTTAGTTAACGCACGACACAATTCACTTAAACCCATTGACATGATTATGTCAGCCCTTGCCTTTTGGTCGTCCGAAATCCATTTGGTTATCTTCACATGACTCATCACTGGCTTTGTTTCTGCTCTGGCTACAAAGTTCCAAAGATCGTTTTTAACCAGGATTGCCATGATTTGTAGTTCTATAATGTCTAGTTTTCGTTCCCCAGGGTTTATACTCTATCTATGATAGTGAAATTCAGGAGTTTCTAAGGAGTATTTCAGGAGAGCAGCAATGTAAAATCAGGAGGTGACAAGAAATAAAATTGCATATATTTGTTTATTATTGTACTAGTCTAGTGACTTCACTGCACTTCAAATGACGAAACAGAAGAAAAAAATTCTGTAGAGTTGTGCGGTGCAATCCGGGACATTAACTATTATCACAATGTCTGAACTCGATTTTTCTACTGTGCATGTAGCATGTAGACTTATTCCGAATAAAGTAAAGTATTCCGAATAAAGTAATCAATTTTTTCAGGAGAGGGAGAAAAAATAAGGAGATGAGACAAATTTCAAGAGTTATAAGGGCCCTTAAAATAAAAAAATGGAAATTCAGGAGTTTTTCAGGAATTTCAGGAGGCGTACGAACCCTGGTTCCCAAGCTTTTTGGATATGTAACTAGTTCAAAAAAATCTTCTTTCAAATTTGAAGACGAGAGTGATGGTGAAAAGTTCAAGAAGCTTCTTTTCATTTTGCCATGAAATTAAGCCTCTTTCGGCTTGATCAATTGTCTGAATGTTAGCCTGTCCCAGTGGTTAAGCTGCTGTTACTATAACCTTTGTCGGTTTCAGACAAATAAACAAAGTTGTAGAGAAGCGAAGATATTTTATTTCATAATCATTGAAACTATCAACTTAGTTAATATTATATTAAAGCATTTTAGGAAGATTTGACCAACCATTTTTAAGACTAGGTCCTGCCATTAGAGGAGCAAACACCCATTGTTCATAAGATCAGAAAGTTAAATTATTGTTGTCTAACATGATAAAAGAATTCTAAAAAACATTTTTAAAATAATCATTTTGTGATTAATATTATACAATAGTTGTTAACCCTTATTCTCATAAAGTAGCATATATGCTACATGTGGGTTTTTCCCCTACTTTCTGTTTAAGTGACGTCAGCGAGTATGTTGCATTGTTATTTGTTAGAAGAACAGTATAGAAGCTTCGTTCAGAGTGAAAAAATATACAAAGTTAAAATTATTTTTGTTTTAGAGGAAGGTAACTTGTTGGGTTGTTGTGTTTGTGCATCATGTCTCGTCGTCTGTACAAGGAAGGTTCATTGAATTATTTTTCATATTAATTTTTTTTTTACTTTGAAAAATATTTTTCACATTTCTTATGTTCTGTAGTTTTAAAAAATTGCTTAAGTTGTTGGATTACCACTGTTTTTGGAAAAAATACAAGCCAAAAACTGAAGGTTGCATATATGCTACCTTTTATAAAACTAATTAATTACTGCACTAATTATTTTAGAAAGGTTATGACACTAAATAATCTTTATTTTAGCTGTAAAAAAACAGAAAAAAAATTAAAATTAGAAAAATTAAAAAAAATCGATGATCATGAGAATAAGGGTTATTGTAGAAAACTTACATTTTTATTAAGACAAATGTTTAAAAGTACTTACAGAGGATACCTCCCATATTTTTAATGTTTTATCATCTGACGCACTCACTAACAGCCTGCTGTCCGTTGACCAGGCAACATCGGATATTCCCTAAAGGACATTATGAAAATCAATATATCAATAATGGACAATATAATATCAATAATGGAGATGGATATAACCAAACAGTATACAAGTGTACGTTAGCTTTATTCAATCAATTAGCTTAAATGGGCAATCAATCTAAATAAATGTCAGTTATACTTCATAATAACAAAACTCCTAAAGATTTTAGGAGTAGAGGTTTTGAACAAATTATTTCAAAAAGGTATATGCACTAAGATTTCAATCCCATTTGGCTTTGAAATGCACAGAAATTTGAACAATTCGACAGGTTTTTTTATGCATGTATATTATAGATTACCTTTTTGACAAACAAGTTAACATTTTTAGGTTTTTCCTTAATTATTTTAAGTATTTTGAATTTGGAAACCCTTTATTGAAAGACAATGCATATTGCTATCGCTACGGGTAACTCTGTTGACTGTTCCATTCTAAACCAATAATTTATTTGACGATCCATTTTCTTTTAACAAAAAAAAAATTGTACAAAATTTTCTGTTACTAAATACTAATAATAGAGTTTTAAAATAAAAAGAAAATGTCAACAATAACAAAATTAAATATTACTAACCAATTTATGACCAGGGATAGTTTTTTCAAATTTTCCATCTGCTGCACACCAAAGTTTTATGAGTTTGTCAGCAGCTGCAAGGAGGAAACAAAGGTAATTTAAAAAAATTAAAGTTATATTCAGTGATTGGCGTAACTCGTTACTTGTAACTGTTACTTTTTTTCCAGAAACGTAGTTAGATTTTTCAGAAAGTAACTAACTTTGTTACTTTTAGCTGTAATGAAGTAATTAAACATTTCGTTACTTTTCCGTTACTTCTCATGCCGCTCTTCACGGATATTTTCGGCACAGTTCGGAGTTCGGCTATTAATCATTAAATTTAACATTAATTAATTAAACATTATTAAATTACAACTACATTTTTCTAACTTTTCCATTGTCCATTACATAATTGTCTTGAAAACGTAGATGAATTCAATTTCTTTACTAAATTAACTAAAAGTACTTAACTATTACCTTTCATACATAACCTCGATATCACCCTGTACTCGCGCTTTTTCGATATCCCATTGAAACGCCATTGATTATCGCGCATTCGTTTCGCGCATTCGATTACGCATTCGATATATCGCACATTGGTATTCGCGCATTGATATGCGATTCGAAACACATGGATATATCGGCCTGTATTAGGCTCCCAATTCATTTTTTCAATATTACTTACGTATATACTCTGTAACCGACTCTGAAACGACCCATTTTAACATATCCTCCAAATCGTACTGTATAGTCAGTAGGAATAAGCTAGCCTTTGAAGAATAAAGAACCGTTCATACGGATCGTAATTTATTATTTCAGCTATTCAACCATAAAATAACGGTTCTCTCGATGTCTGACTGCGACTCTGATGAGATCTGTGAACTATTCAGTGAGCGTGAGACTATGCTGCCAGCACGGACTATGTTTCTTACACCTTAGACTGTGACTATGCCTGTGCACAGCTACGCAATACGCATCAGTCGAGACTAACATTAACATCATTATGGTGGATACGATAGATACCAATCTATTCATCTCAGATACGCTTGGGTCCTTATTTATATATCTAAACTTATTGTGAATTTAGTTTATTAGGACATGATTTTTTTGAATTGCGTCGTGTAATCGCCGATTTTTACGGCACTGAAATCAAATTCCGCTTACAGAGTTATCGGTACTTTAAAATCAACATTACTAAAAAATGAGTGAAATATATAGTTTTACCCTTACAAAAATGAGTAATGTTTATAGTAATTAATAATATGTAATAATAATGTCCTTTCTAAATTTTTGTTTCTTTTTTTTTAGAAGAGTTATATTATTTAACATTAAATATAATTTAGTTTTATCTTTCAAATACATACTGTGCTTTAGTTTTAAAACTTTGTTGAGAGCATAAATACATCAAAAGTATAGTATTTATCAAGTCGCTTGTTATATGCGCATTCGGTTATATCGTGTTTTTCTTGTCTCCCGGGAAGCGCGATATAACGAGGGCTACTGTATTAAGTAACTGTAATAGTTACTTTTTTAATAAAGTAACTGTAACATAGTTATTTTTAAAAGTAACTTTCCGATCCCGTAATAGTGTATAGGTAGGAAATTTTAAGGATAAAGCTGTTAATGTTGTTAAGAAAGGAAAACTTGTATTTATAGATTTTATTGAAAAATGTCTGTCTATCTAGTGCCTTTAGAGACGATGTCTTTTAGTTGAGAGTCGAGGATAAGATTAAGATCACCTGTGATTATATGAAAGGTTTTCATTGCTGAAGTTGATGTAATTAGAATAGTTACAAATGCGTTGTTATTCTATAAAAAACGGTTTTAGAGCAAAGGTTATTGCTAGTCAATAATGGAACTTCCAAACGAAGTGGTGTATTTTTGTCTCTTTAGATTGTTACATTGCTTTTTTATGTATTGTTTTCAAAAATTTTTATTTCAATTCAATTGGCGATTTCATAAATTCTACAGTTAAATTCCAAGTGAAAAAAACATTGGGAATCAATCAAAAGACAAGTATGCCAAACCATATAAGCTAGAGCTGTTCTGTACACAACATTAAAAGAAAAATGCAATAAATGTGTGAGGATTTCACTTTATATCTTACATGAACTGGCCAACCATTCTCCACTTGGACTAAATTTCACGGATGAAATAGCCTTGGAGTGACCAGCTAAGGTGAATTTCAGAACGTAATTTGGTGACTGGAAAGAAACATAACAATTAAAACATGTAGATTTATAAATACAAATTATAGTTTTTCTAAACAAATACAAAGAAAATAGATTTTGTTAATGAATTGAAACTAAATAAAGATTACTTTTACTTTTATAAAACAAATAGTTTCATGATCCATTTTCCTCATTGGGCTGGGTTTCCTACCCTAAAAAACACACAGGCTTGCATGGGGGGGGAGAAAGAAAACCTTTCATGAATTTTCCCTGAATTTATAGCAGAAATTATTATATATAGTTCATCTATTGGTCATCTAATAATAACCCCATGCTTTGCTCAGACTATATTTGTACAGTTTGTCGCCAAGTGTGTGTGGAGTGCCAAATGTGGACTCTGCGAAACCCCACGCCAGGACTGGAATTTTCAAAACGAGAGAGAACCTTAATAGACTTGGAACTGTGTGTTGGTGTGAGGAGGGGATGTGTGCCCAGTACAAAACCAAAGTTGAAATATGATGTCAACAGGGTTGGAAAAAACATGTTTTTTTTAAAAACAAAAAAACATGTTTTTTTTGTTTTACATTTTTTTTGTTTTAAACATGTTTTTTTTGTTTTAAACATTTTTTTTGTTTAAAACATGTTTTTTTTAAACAGTTAAATTTTGGTTATTGAACAAGTTGTATGAGTTTTTAAAAAAAAACAGTTCTTTTTGCGTTTTGGTCCTTCTATATTTACTTTCATCCCCAATAATTTTAGGCATATGCCTTGCATCTTTCTTTGTTGAAGAATCATAGAACACAAGAAATCCTTCGATTATCTGGCGATTCGGTGTCTTTCTTTGATTAAATCAGATGAGCTAATAGAAGAATTTATAAACTAATAATGTAATAGTTTATGTTTGATATTATTTTAATTAACTAAAATTATCTATTACATTGATAATTAGCATAAATCGGGGTTTTTTTAAATTGTTTTAAACATGTTTTTTATTACTATGTTTTAAACATGTTTTTTATTACTATGTTTTAAACATGTTTAAAACAATGGACAATTACAGCGTTTTCCACAAACATATTTATTCGATTAAGCATATTAAAAAACCTCTATAACTCAAGTATTTCTGGTTTTAAAGATGTATTTATTTTTAAATTCATTTTTAAAGTTAATGATACGTCACTCCTGTTAAACCTCTCTTAGCATAACAGATGACGTCACGGTTGGCTTTTTTTTGTTCTTGGCGTGTTATTTCGTATCACGTTTCACTGTATCGCTTTTGAAACTGTGAAACATGCTTTCATCCTTATCACACTTTTAAAAAAGTTATGCTATTTTACAGAAACATGTCATGTTCATTCCAGTTAATTTCTTCAAACGTTGAACGATTTCACTCGACTATTCCGATCAGATCCAACAGTCAATAGTTCTGCAATAGCTCATACGCGCTCTAGTGTGTGTATTTTAACTAACAACCAAACTTGGAACAAGCTGTTTAACTTCCTTGATATGAACTGGTTACAAATAATATTGTCTTCTTTTAATGAGGTTTCGCAGAAATTGTAAGGTTTACTATTTTATAAAGTGTATTACAGCATAGATCGAAACATCTCCAAAAACATAACAGTTGACGTCAGAGCTGTTTTCAGTGACGTACATTTTCGGCAAATTTCAAATGCATTTTTTGTTGAAATTAAACATATTTGTGAATATTTAACCTTGCATTCGGAATCTGCAGCTTCTAATGTACCAGAAAAACACATATATTATGAATTTCGCGTTTCATGCAACTTGTCCATTGTTTTAAACAAAATGTTTTAAACATAACAACCCTGGATGTCAATTTACCAAATATATTTTAAAATCTACAAAAACCTTTATTTAACTGGTATTTGTAACAGCCAACTTGTCAAATTAAAAATTACTACTACAAAACCTTAAAACAATTTGGCAGTCATTTAGGCGTGTGATGATTATTTCTGGCAACATCGACAGAAGTTTAGTATATTTTAAATAAGGGCAGTTTTGATTCACATTTTGATAAGGTATGAATGCATATGTTTTTATTTCAATCAAACAAACTTATTAACAGAGAAAAATAATTGATTTATAAATGTTAAAAAAACATTAAGTTTTGTTTGGATTTATATTTTTCTTTTATGAAAGATCAGTTTAGGTCACAAATTCTATATAAATATTTATATTATAAAAATTACCCTTCTTAAATTTCCGAACAATAATTGTGTGTAACAAAACTTAAGAATTTATTAAATAATTTGCATTTATCAATGAAATAGATTTAAACTATTATCAGTAAATTCCTACTTTAGCATACTTCAACGGTTACTTAGTTTACTTTAATAAAATAACAAAAAAAATTATAATAAATAAGTTAACATAAATGCAATAATGACATAATATGCATTCATTTACAACATGCCATAGCCTATATTAGCCACAAAGCATTCTCTAAACTAGGAATATTAATTATTAATAGTGCTGTAGTTGAAACAATAAAAAAAGTTTTGGGTTTATTTTAATTCCACTTTCTTTTCTTTTTTCTTTAAATTAACTCGACCCAAGAAGAAGGGGTTAAATCCTAGTTTCGGTATACAGCGACTTTTTCGGAACGTTAGCGACAAAAAAAAAAGGCGATAAATAATTCCAATCAGGCAACACAGTTGTTTGACTTCGCGGTTTCCGAGTAGCATCGTCTAATCACGTGTCGGTACACGATGTTTTCTCGCCAACAAGTTTGGCGAGAAATAAAAAGTCGCTGTATACCGAAACTAGGAATTAACCGAAGGGTTAGAAGAAGGGTTTTTATACTAAACAATATTTTACAACCACGTTTTACACAGTAACTACTATCTTTTTTAATAATCAGAATGTATTTCTACCATTCGAATTATAAATCTCGACCACATGTCAATTAACTTGTAAGCTCACATTGATATAGTTGTTCTATACAAAATCTTTATCAATTTATCAATTTCGAACATTTTCTTAAACAACTTTAAATTGAGCTATGATTTTAAACGATTGCATTTGCATAAAGCTTAACCTTAAACTAAAGGAATAACTTAAACTCGAATGGTTTTAGTTGCTTTGAAATGTTTCAGTCGTTCCTGTTCTGTCAACCACCATGTTTTATGAATAGCCTTTGCCCGTTTCATGAAAATTTTGAAAAAAGTAAACTAAAATTATTAAATAATATAAATTAGCGAAAAAACTATTGATGGTCATAAAAAAATCGCTTATACCTTAGCTTTGTTTGCATCTTCTCGTCCATTAGAAGCCATGCTGAAATCTGTCAAGTTGTATAAACAAAACCAGGTAAATAATAAATACTTAAATTGAATTAAAGTAGAAATTAATTACCATTGGTGTTTACCATCAATTAACAACGATTACAGAGGTATTATTATTTTATTTTATAATATCTAAGCATTAATTCAAAACAAATGTGACAAAATTACGTTTTTTGTAAGTAATCGTTTCCGACTGTCTATTTATACCTTCTGGCTTTCCATGGAAAATTTAAACACAGAGTTTTGTAGTTTCAAACCCTGGTCAAGTGACGAAACCAATACCTGAACAAATTATGATTTTTTTTAAATATTGAAATATTAGGGCTGACGCATTACTTAGTTAGGGGGAAAAGGGGATAATTATAAAGGGGTGCATGTTTTAATTTTATCATTGAATGGGTGGGGTCATGTTTTAAAATTCAAATTATCTACCACAGTTGAAGCAGGGCCATCTAGAATTGGGTTCTTAGAAGGCCCTGGTTGAAGGGGGTCGTTTTGTACATGTTAAAACAAATCTAACCAGAAGCATATAAAATTCACTTCACTCTAAATGTGGGAAAGTTATGTGTTTTTCAAATTCACAACTGTTATGTAACAAATGTGTAAAATAAAACTTTTTTTAAATCCCTGGCTGAAAAGTCCGTTGAACTGGTGAACCAATCTTTTCTCATACGTTATTATGAATATTAGTTCAATTCATATAGGTAAAATGCATCAATCAGAAAGATTATATCAGACCCTTGGGGTCCCATATAATCTTTATCCATGGACACGACAGCATCACATGATATTTAAAACAAATTATATTGGTTAAACTGATATCAGCGCAATGAAAAAAATATGGAGCCAAAAAAGTAAACTAGTGTAAGGCATATTAAAAAAAAATAATAAAATTGCTTCAATTAGTATTTTATATCATATTTCAATACTTCAGAACACTTTCACAAAATTGTGATTAAAATGCTTCATACTTTTACACATGTTATAATAAGTTATTTCATGGTATAATTTTATTTAAGTAGGTAGTTAATTAATTTAATTTATAAACTATAAAATCGACAGAAAGTGGGGCAGAGGTCATATAAAAGGGGGGGGGGAGCGTGATGTTTTAAATTTTAGGTTAGAAAGGGGGATCAATTTTATTTTTATTTATTTTATACAGCTATAGCTCAAAATCTTCCAGCCCCCACTCTAGTTAATTTATGCACCTGGCCTTACGGAAATGGAAAGGATATGGACTGACGAACGTGCAGTACAGGCAGAAGGAAAAAAAGTATGAAATATAAATCTCTGGTGCTATAAGTTTTTAACAAAAAATAATTTTCATAATGGGTCGCTTGTAGCAGGGCCTGCTTGTAGGGGATTTTGAAAATGTGTGCGGGCGGTGCGCTAAACTCACTGACTTGATTCAATTTCAAACAAACCAAAAGTAGCAAAAATTTGTGTGACAATCCCTTTCCGTTAATATTACATGTTTTATAAACAGTAAAAAGAGAATTTATATTTTCCACATTTTTAATTTGAAATTGTTTTATTATAGTGTATTTACATCAAATATTTCAAAAAATAAAAACTAGCTTTCATAACATTTCCGATTTTTATCTTAATTGTAATCGTTTATGTCGAGTCGGATTCTGATTGGTCGAAAATGTTTCGTATTGTGATTGCAAGGAAAGCGTTTCCTAGTGATCTCAGACACCATTATTGCTATGGTTTTTTAACATTTAATCAGCAGATTTAACTTCATATTTTACGATTTGATCATTCAAGAACAGTTGAAGTTCAAGTTTTGGAAATTAAGATTCACAATTACATACAAACAAACCCTAATTTTAATCTGCAAATTTCTTGAAAAAAGGTGTGGTCACATGACTGGCAATAGCCAATGAGATTGCGCCTTTCCTAGTTCTTCTATAAATCTGAAATCGCGTACACTCGTAGCCATTGCTATCATCGCAACTGCTATGAGAGACGCTTATAACAATCCGCTTTGTTTACGGTAATGGAATATCATCCAAAAGTACCGGAATGTGTGCTATTTTGTCAGAAGGTGAACTGAAGGTATAATTTGCTATTTTCCATGAAAATAATGGTTATATTATCTAAAACTCGCTGCTTTTCTTGCACTGTCTGATATTGACACTCGAGATCTTATCATAACCAAATAACTTCTAACTGTGAAAATAAATGGTATTCACCCAAAAGAAGTAAATCTGAACTAATACTAATGAAAAATAGGCCGAATTGAAGTTTAAAATCTATTTGCAGCTCTGTTTTGCGGGCACTCAAGTTGCCGCCTTACCCAATGCTAAATCCCGTTATGTTTAAATGCTATTTATTTTGTTTATGTCAATGATTCTTATTGTTCTCAGTCATGTCGCCACTCCCTGAAACGACTTGTAAGCCGATTCACGGCATTTTTCAGCCATGAAATACGCCGTATGAGTCGTACACAAATCCGTATTTCGGCAGGCAGGAGTGTAAAAATGGCGCTTGCTCTTCTCGGGCGATTTCGTCTAGACTGAGATGGCGCTGTTTTAAATTCCGTTTGAAAATAGTCAGTTGACGCGGTTTTACCGGCGAAGATGCAATATCGAGTTTTTTTTCCAAGTTCTGCATCATTGCAAATATGACTATGAATCGGTTTATGCACGTGTTGTGTTAGTTATTACATTTCTTATTTTAACTAAACTTTCAATCGATTTTGTTTATTTTCTAGTTGGGTATTATCAAGCAGTTAGTTATGAATGATCTTTACTTTTTTAAGTATGTTATGTTTTGTGTATTTACTTTTTTAGGTATTATATACAAAAATGCAAACATTGCCATTTTGATCAATCATTCATGTTATATCAGTTATATAATTTAATACTTTTACTAAGAACTATCCTACTCGGTTATATTT
This sequence comes from Oedothorax gibbosus, assembly GCA_019343175.1. Lineage (NCBI taxonomy): Eukaryota > Metazoa > Arthropoda > Arachnida > Araneae > Linyphiidae > Oedothorax > Oedothorax gibbosus. Next base: position 440,174 of record JAFNEN010000369.1, read on the forward strand.
TGTTTACTGTGTGGGATACTTATGTTTTATTGCAACTAAGGTCAATGTTTTGTATAATACACAATGCATATACTTGCTTTAGCTTAAATAAAATGAATCATCTCTATCTTATGAGAAACTTTATATTTTTTGAAAATTTTACCAATGATCTTGATAGTGTTATTAGATTTGGGAACAGCTATGATATAATGTCCAGTCTGTTCATTGGTGACTTTTGGCGAGCTTGAAAATAAAATGTAGGGTTGCTATACCAATCGAGTTGTATGAAATATGATGTGGAATGGTTACCACATTTGGGCATTTTTGTTGCCTGGCAATGTAACACAAATCGCCAAGTCGAGACTGGCCATTATATCAACTGTTCCTTGCTTTGTATTAATACTTAAACAAAAACGTGGATTCACACTACATTTAACTTCGTTCAGAAATAAGAGTTTTATGGAGACAGTTTAAAGTTAATTTAGACTTTTTATGTACTATTTGTAGATGACTAATTTTGCCTATTTAATATGTATTTAATGCATTCCAATTATGTTGACTATAAACCTTAACTTTTACATTTATTTAACTTTCATTAATCTATTCTTTGAGAAAAAAAAACGTTAAATTGCAAGACTTGTCTCAAATTGAGCAATTTTCATCGATAAACTTATATTTGGTGTTAAACAGAATCTGGTGTTCTGTACGTTTGTTCTTTCCGTTGAAGCTTTTTTTTTTATTTGACTTAATCTCTGCAATTTTACACAACTATTTTGCTTAAACAGAACTCGTTTCCACACAGTTTTGTGAAAGTCATAAAATATGTATAGATTGTGTATATCGTCACTTAAGTTCCCACATGTGCTATCTCATTTTCTCAACTTTTCAGGAGAGCCGGAAAACGTGTTTGTTCATTTAACACCGGCTGTTCGGGCGTTCTTGTTACATAATATCGGTCTACATATATTATATGTAGACTGATATTATGTAACAAGAAAGTCCGAACAGCCAGTGTTAAATACATATAAACATATATTATATGATGTTGACCGATATTATGTAACAAGAAAGTCTGAACAGCCTGTGTTAAATGAACAAACACGTTTGTCGGCTCTCCTGAAAAGTTGAGAAAATTAAATAGCACATATGGGAACTTAAAGTGAATGTAGACAGATATTATGTAACCAGAAAGTCCGAACAGCCGGTGTTAAATGAACAAACACTTCGGCTCTCCTGAAAAGTTGAGAAAATGAGATAGCACATGTGGGAACTTAAGTAACGATATATTTTTAAAAGTCTAATTTAATTGCTCAAGGGATCCATCTAAGTCTTGTCTTCAGTAGCTTATACTATGCAATAGTTAGTTACCGTTACTATAATAGTATAATTTAGTTACTTTGCATTGCTAATGTACAATTACAGTCGCCTTATTTGTAGCAACAAATTGTTAACTTAAGGAAATTGTGGTCTTTGAATCTCGCATAGCACTTAATATTAAAGTTCTTGCTTATGGGGGTAGGTGTTATTTTCCAAAGGTACCTTAAAAAAATTAAAAATAAACATTTCCCCTATCTCATTCTTACTGGCTATATTGCTCTTTCTTTTATACCTGATCACAGTATATTCTAAACTACCTGTATTATCTATTGGCCTATACTTATTTTTTAAAGCAAGATTTATGATAAAATAGCCGTTCTTGATTCACGTTATGTTGCCAAGCAACGGAAATTTCCAAATGTGGTAAATATTCTACTTCACATTTCATACAACTATAGCAAACCTACACTTAATTTTCAAGCTCGCCAAAAGTGTTTGCAATGAACAAACCAGCCATTATTTATATCATAGCCGTACCGATAATAGTATTCTGAACCACATGTGCGTATGGTCTATTTATACTTTAATATTATCAATTCCTAATTTTTAAAGAAATTCAAATACTTGTATTAAAAGTCATTAATATTTATAGTATCACTCTTTTATTATGTCAGGTTTATTGTGATTACTTGGATCTGATTCAACCGTTTTTAAAAAGAGATGTGGCAATGTATAATTTATGCAATTTAATTTTTTTTCTCTTCTAGAATTGCATGTTGAGAGTAATGTCCTCCTTTCCTAATGCCTAGTGAAGCATGGGGGCCATTCAAGATGAAAACGAACACAAAAATGTATGTATCCCTTTTATTACATACATATATTAAATAACAAGTCCAAATAAAATGAATTATATATACAGCAACCCCTCGTTATATCGCGCTTCCCTGGAGACAAGCATAAAACCACAATATAACCGAATGCACGATATAACGAGCGACTTGATAAATATTATACTTTTGATGTAGTTATGGTATCAACCAAAATAGTTTTTAAACTTATGGACGGTATGTATTTGAAAGTTAAAACTAAATATTTTTAAATAATATAACTACGTACTCTAAAAAAAGAAACAAAAATTTAGAAAGGACTTATTATTAATTACTATACACATTATTGCACAGGCATACTAGACACATTTCACTCATTTTAATTAAAAAATCCATCTAAAGTTGGCTATATGATTTTTCTCATAAAACCTGTTTTCCGGAAATATCAAAGAACGGAAGTTTATTATTTATTTTAAAGAAAGTACACAATGAAAAAAAAACCAGTGGAAAAATTGGGAGACATGATACAAGGCGCAATATATCCGAATGCGCAATGTAACGAGGAGCGATATAGGGAGGGGTTACTGTACCTTCTGTATTTTTATTGTGTTATCTTTCATTTGTTTGTTAAAGACTAATTCTGTTAACTTCTTGCACTTTGATTTCTTTTGTACAATGTTATTTGTAAGATGCCACTGAATGTTTGGTCTTTCTTGCAACATTTTGTTTGATTGTTGATGAGCAGCCTGGTATTCAAATCATGCTGAAGTATTGATGACGTTTTTCAATAAATTTTCGTTAAGCTTGAACTTGGGAAATGGTTCCTACCTTGGTAGTTGATAATGACTTGCTTTTTAACTTCATTGAAAATTATTTCGCATTATATTCCACTATGCTTATATTCCACTATTACTATAAAATATAAATATGCATCTAAATATGGCTTAAAACTCCATTTTTAAAAAAATTTTCTAATGTCTGTTAATACCAAGGTATATTTTATCAATGAGAAAACGATGGTGTACGTGTAGGTAAAGAATGAAATTATTCCTTTAATCTACTTTAAATCTTTCAGTCTTGACTTGAACCACAGTTACTACGTTTGCCATGAACTGATCTGAGAAATACGGACTATAGGCACATAAAACTTTGGGGGACCCTCAACGGTAGGATTGCTCAAATAAGGGTCAATGTCTCAATCAAAATAAAGTGCTGCAGCTTAACAAATAGAAAATAATCATCAATGTAACATGTAACTCATTTTGCTCTTATTTCCTAACTTTCAATATAATGCAGGGTCCACTAAATTATGAAATTTACTGAAATTTTAGGGAGCAACAACATTTAATATGACTATAACTAAAATTTAGGGGCCCTTAGGCCCAGACCTTATGGAAGATCAGATCCTGATGTTTGCCCTATATTGATATGCATGTTTCTCATAGTAAAATCTTCCCGTATTCCTTCAGAACGGCAGCACCAACAACGACATGTCCAAATATGTGGAGCCCACCGTCGAGCCTGTCAACGGTATTGTGCAACCCCCTTTCATCCCTCCACCGGACAAGCCCCACCGCAATACCAACCAGCTGCACTACCTGTTGAAAACCGTCATGAAGACGGTGTGGAAGCACCAGTTTGCCTGGCCCTTCTACCAGCCGGTGGATGCTGTCAAGCTTAACATACCGGTAAGATATCTGCTTTTGATTTGGTTTTAAATGTGGGTACAGGGTTCGTGCGCCTCCTGAAATTCCCGAAAAACTCCCTGAATTTCATTTTTCTTTCCTAAGGCCCTTATAACTCCTGCAATTTGTGGCTCATCTCTTGATATTTTCTCCCAATCTCCTCAAAAAACTTTGACGACATGAATCGTTTTTCTCCCATACTTTATTCAGATGAAGTCTACTGTGCATGCACAGTATAAAAATAGAGTTTGGACATTGTTGTGATACTAGTTAATGTCCCGGAATGCACCGCATAACTCTTAAGAAGCTTTATTTTCTTTAGTTTCATCATTGAAGTGCAGAGAGTAATACGATAATAAACAAACATATTCAATTATATTCCACGTTGGCTCCCTGAATTTACAATGATGCTTTTATGAAAAGCTCCTTAGAAACTCCTGGATTTTACTATCATAGATAGTCTGAACCCTGATTTATAGACTTATTTTATTTGTCAATTTCTACTATTAGCCAATTTCTATTAGTGAATTTCTAGATTTGTATATATCTGCTCTATTGAGTACTGGTTTTGGCTTAGGTCCCATCTGAACTAAGCTGAAAATCCTAGCCCTGTACACATGCAATTTTTTCAGTAATGTTCGCTGTACTAATGCTGGTAACTGACCCAGTGACCATGTTAAGTAAATTGGATCTTTCACATAGGACATAAGCCCAAACCGTAGTGAGGTATTCCCGCAATGTTCAATCAAGTAGTGATTGTTAACCATTTTACTCCAAAATGGCCCAGGCGGCCGTACAACTAAGGATTCGATAATGATATTCCTATCGCGTATTATGCGGAAACAAATATCCTGTGTGGTGAAAGTGTTAAAGGTTGCTGCTTGGCAATGCATGACATTAAGTTTTTCCTCATTTTAAATTTATTTGGATGTTGCCACTACTTGACTGAACACTACTTTGTTTGGCTTCTGACACATGTGAACGATCCAGTTGACGTAACATTGCCTCTGCAATCATCTGGCACTCAGACATGTCAACAGCCCTGTTTTGAACGGGCATTCTCTGCTTTTTAGACAAAAATCCGCTATTCCACGCAAGGCAATCAAATGGTTACCTAACCTAAGTTTAATTTAGGTTTTATTGTTATTCATTTTTTTCCCAACGGGGCTGCTGAGCTTTTGCAGATTCTGCATTTTCCCCAGAACTGAGAGCCATTTTTTTTGTAGCACCATCTAGACGACTCTCGCTACAAATGATTGACTTTCAGATTACAATGAATCTGAGCTCTCTGTAGATGTTTAAAGTATGCCGAGATTTAATTTTGCTGAGAGAACCCAAGCCACATGGGGTACTTAAGGGACTTGCATGCCACATACTCATATGACATACATTGCCACGATTTTCCCATCCAGAAAATCTGATGACTCAGCCTTGGCTCGAACACGCAAATTCGGGCTTATGAGGCGGACATGTAATACCTCTCGGACACTGAACTGCCAATATTGTAATTCATGAAATATGGTATCAATTCTTTTATTTATGATTATGTGATAAATTCTGAAAAATTAAATATACTTATGAAAAATTATTTTTGGTGTACTAATATATGTATTTTCTGCAAAAAAATATAACAGTTAAATAATTTGTGGTAATGAAAGGGCTTAGATGGTCTTTATACTAATAAATAATAGTCCTTGTGTAGCTCTAGTGGGACTTCGATCAACCCAAACCCTTATAAGTAATATATGTATAAGGCTGTGAGCTTGGAATTGTATCATTGCTAAAAAGGAAGTTTCTTACTTGCACATTTATTAGAATTGCTTGTTTTGGACTAGTTTTTATATTCTTTACAAATATGCTAATGTTTTGCAGGATTATCACAAGATAATTAAAGTGCCAATGGATTTGGGCACCATTAAAAAGAGACTTGAAAACTATTACTATTATTCTTCAACTGAATGTATAAGTGACTACAACACAATGTTTATGAACTGTTACATATATAACAAGCCTGGAGAGGTAAGTTTATTTCTGCAGATTTTGTGAAAATGTATTTTATATCAACTTTTAAACCATGTCAATGAGTCCTGAATCTGACAGTAATTGTTAAAAAAAAATTCTGTTTTGAATTTTTGCTGTTAAATGAATTTTTTTCTTTCAAAAAATTCATTTTTGTAGACTGAATACCTATGCACAAAAAATTATCTGTGATTATTAACTTTTTGCTTTGTTTTGAATTCTATTATTCATTACATTTTAACTTATAATATTTAGAAATATTGTGTGTTAAAAGCTAGTAATTTAGATAAACTATTTCCTTTAGGATGTTGTCTTGATGGCTCAGACGTTAGAGAAACTTTTTCTAAAAAATATTGCTGAAATGCCCAAAGAGGTAAGATAACATGTAATTTTATCACAGTGGAACATTTTAACTAAATATCAGTTCTATCATTCATTTAAATAAACATTTATTTTAAATCAGTCTCGGAAGCATATTAAATGTTTAAATTTTCTGAAATCAATGAACACCTTAGTTTAAGGTTGGTTTCGGGACAAACATCTAAAATATGTTATTCGTACAGCTTTAATCATTATTTAAGTAGGCTTTGAAAGTCTTGTTGCTCTTATCAAAATTTAAAATTTTATTTCTAGTGTCATAGGTAATTTAATTTAAACAAACTATGCTTCAATTACTTATTTCTATTTTGTATTCAAATTGCATTTTGAATTTCATATTTTGTAATGCTTTTATATTCTTTTCTAGGCAAGTGTTTTTTTTTTCAATATTAGTATTGTTTAAACATATTTGAGTTAGTTTCATTTCTATGTTCCATATAAGTTTTTAAGTTGAAACTTACTTTGTCCAGGAAACGGAATTGCCTATACCTCCTACCAAATCAGGAAAAGGCAAGGGCAAAAAAGGAAAAGGCATTCGTTGTGAGTATTTTATATATCGTTATATATTTGAGGACTTGCATCTCTTTTTAAAAGTGGACGGTTCTTGGTGTATTCTTGATTGTAACCTTGTTTCATTGGAATTACTCTATTTCTTGTTAATTTCATTTTGAATAGTTGAGTTAATTTCATTCTCTTCCAGTGAACTCTGTGGACTCTTCTTCTGGCAAAGAGTCGGTTTTGAACTCTGCCAATTCTGTCCCCAAATCCCCCGCAAGTAGCAATGTGGTTTCTCCAGTGACCTCACCAGGCAATTCCTCAACATTGCCTGCAGCAGTTGGATCAGCCGGTGTCAGCCAGAACCTAAGGTCTAACAGCTATACAGCCACCTCCCCCAAAAAGGCCAACAATGTGGTCGATAAGGTCCCACCGAAAGCAGCCAACTCTGTGAACTCCAAACTATCGAATGATAGTCATTCTTCTCTGCCGAGTCTGTCCCCTCTGAGTGCGAAGGATAAGGTACGTGGAGCTGATGGCAGCATTTAACATTTTTATGACATTACTTACTTGCTAATCCAAAGTATTAAAAAAACCCACTTGGATTACCTAGAGTATTGGTTGGCTTTTATAGTGCATTTTTTCAATTTGCGAGCTGGAAGAACACTTAATTCCCCCTTGACTGGGGAATTCAGTCAGTAAGACGCTTGCAAAGTATGTGAAAGGTCCCAGTTCATTTTCAAAGTAACATTAACTTATAAACGGTCTGTGCAGCTTTAAAAAAGTCAAAATTCCCTATGTGGAGGAAGAGTCCTGATAAGTTTCCACTCCCAATAATAGAGAATTTGCACTTTTTTTTTCTTAGTCTAAATCAATAAAGGATGTCATAAAACCTACAAAATGTGCATTAAAATTTTTTTTAGATGTTTATTTTAGCTTTTATTTGACGTTAAAAAGGACACAGTTTCAGTTTCGCAATCATGGATTCGGTTCGTGATCAGGAAGTCACGTGTCATGACGTCATAAGAAAGATCTTTTTTAGAAAACGGCTACCGTTGCCGTCGAGAATAACACCGGAAGTGCCCACTTGTTTGTTCTTTTACAAGGTGTTTTTCAACATTTCAAATTTGTGTAAGGTGGTAATATTGAAATAATAAGTCTTGTATTATCTGCCGATATAAAAGTATCCAGAAATTGAGAATAAGCTTATTGTGGCGATGTATGTAAACGAATGTAATCGGCAAGTTATTACGTAACAATATTCTGTCAAATTAGAGAAAAACGTTATTATAAGGAAAATTATAAACAACGATATAAATGGAACGTGCACTGCAATTAACTATTTAACATTCCTGTTTAAAACGAAGACTCTCCCCTGATCCCCAAATGCAACCTGTTAGAAAACACTCGAAAATTAAATCAAGCTACGGCGGAAAAGAAAGGAGCTTATAAGGGGGATCTTATCTTTTGTGGGGGATATATTTGGACTCCAGAGACCTTAATCTACAATTGTATCTACTTTAAAACAATATTCAAGACTTGTGCAAATTCTCTATTGTGTTGAAGGCTTACTTGGGTGTCGGTTCATTACTTGACTGTGGTTCTAAATTAATACCCTACGCCAATACCCCGTGTTTAGCTTTAGTGCGACAATAATTCTATTTGGTTGTGAATGAAACAGCAAGAGCACCTTCATTTTATATCTCCTCGCTTGTTTTTGCACCCTACTTATGCCCAAGTGGGGTAGGGGAAACTAAGAGCAAAGACGCTCTGCTGTTTCCTTTTTAACCAGTCAAGAGAGTGAGGATTGCGAACTAAACAGAAAGTCTTTAATCCTTTTCCTAATGGTTAAAGACTGTCAGTACCCAAAGAGTCCTTGAATTAGCAAGCATGAACTGTATTTCTGTTTTAACTACAGAAGACTCAACCGGCTTAAATGGAAAGCGAAAATCCGGTTAAATGGGAGAATTGAAATCAACTAAACTTTTGATGCACTAAGTTTCTTTGCCTTTTATAAATCAATCTTTTTTCTTCCAATCACTTATAATGATTTCGCCTACAATCAAAAGACAAAGTGATAGGTTTAAAACTTTCGTCCTTATCAATTCTGTTTAAGGCAATCATAATTTCATAGACATACTGCATGCTTTTTCTCTCTCGCATTTTGCTATTTTAAAAATAAATTTAAATCTTAAGATGTCTTTTATAACGGAGAGCAAACAATAATTTAAACTATTTCATCACACGTTCCTTCAAAATCACTTTCCTTTCCATTCCTCTTAACTGGAATGGGAAAGTCCAAACAATGGCTGCAATCTTAAAGTTCAAAAAGTACCTTCACTTACTGAGCTGGTCTCCCCTCCCACACACAGATATTGTTTTTGCATTTTACTTTCTTTTTTTTTTAACTTTCACCCTTACGATATCCACTTATTTTTTTTTTAAGAATAAAAAAAAATTTCAAAACTGGTTTTCTCTACTCTTCCCAACACCGTTCTGCATTTTTTTAGGCAATTATTTTCTACTGTTCTCATTGGCTTGTGAAGGTGACCCTTGAGAATTCTCATGCTTGCATCAGCCGTTACGGATTTATTCTGTCTTTGGCTGCCGTTCTTAAAGCTCCTCTTTGTCTTAGTTGATTATATTGAATAATTGTTTAAGTATATTAATAAAATATGAAACACTTAAACTTTAAAAGCTTTTATTAAAACCTGCATATATTCTCCACCCTATATTATATTGATTTTTAAAAAAAATATTTTCCCATGAGAATGCAGCACAGTTGGAACATCAGGGTTCGTACTCTTCCTGAAAATCCTGAAAAACTTATCTTTTTTTTTTATTTTATCTAAGGGCGTTTATAACTTCTGAAATTTATGTTAGAAATCCTGATTTAAAGTTTTGCCTCCTGAAAAAAATCTGCTTATAATGATATAATAGAAGAAAGTTCTATGGATTTGTGGGATCCAACTTTAATTTTTGCATTAATTTTTGTTTAACAAATTAGGAGTTCTTTGATCTTTAAAGTTTTGAAATTTGCTGATTGTTGCAATTTTGCTAGTTAATTATCTAGATTTTTAAAAAGTGGTTCAAGTTTTGAGATAATCAAAACTTTACAGTAAAGTAACTACTATTCTCCAAAATTGCTCAATTATAATGCAATTTATTGATATCATGGTTTAAATAATTGCTATTTTAAAGGCATTTGTCTTTGTTATGTCCTGAAGTTGTAGTACTGTATTCCTGAAATAACTCCTGAATTTCACTATTAAAAATTGAATATGAGCCCTGGAACATGCTCACAAGTAATTTTTTTTTATGTAATTTAGTTAAAAACAGGAAAAAAAACTTTGTCCCATGTGCATACATGTTTTTTAAAAAAAAGTGATTTCATTGTGTAACTAGTTGAATTTCTTTAGGCCGCCGCTAAAAGAGGGGTGAAGCGGAAAGCCGATTCCAACACTAACACGATTATTGAAGATTTTATGAAACATGAAGAAGAGATATCACAACCTATGAAAATGGCCAAAGTTTCAACACGCCGGGAAAGTGGTAGACCCATTAAAAAGCCTTCTAAAGATCTACCAGAACTTCCTGTAAGTCCATTTTTATTCTAATGTCAGTTTAAATATTAAAGAATTTAAATAAAAAATATTTTCTTGTTTAACCTTTTTTCACATTTGAAGAGCTTAGTGGAAGAAATGTGCTAAGTGAATTTTTGAAAAAAATTTGAGATTTGTGTCAATGAACATATTATTTTATTCTCTAAAGATAGCAAGTTTCCCCTTTTTCATAAACTTAGTTAAGTGTATTTTTACAGTTTGCATTTGCAGTTTTTAACAGATGTGAGTGCAAACGAAAAACTTTAAATCTCATTTTTCCTTTTTGTCCCATTGCACATTCTTCCACTAAGCTCTTCATTTTATATTTCTTCAATACTTGTTGAAATTCAAATACTTTTCTCCCTTTTTTATGCTTAACTTTTTAATCTACTATATGTCGGCATGTTTTTCATGTAATGGCTCTTATTGTTAGAATTTATATCATTTTAACTATTTTTAAAATAAAAATGTCTATTTTTAGCAATCTGCTCTGAAGCCAAAGAAAGGAAGGCTGACTGAACAATTGAAATATTGCAGCACAGTATTACGAGAGCTTTTTGCCAAGAAACATGCTGTAAGTGTTATTTAAAAGATTATTGTAATCCAATAGAAATTGTTAAGTAAAACATTGAAATCATTTGTAATATTCCTTGTTTTAGGGTTATGCTTGGCCCTTCTATAAACCTGTTGATGCAAAGATGCTTAAATTGTCAGATTACCATGATGTTATTAAACAGCCAATGGATTTGGGAACTGTTAAAGTAAGTTATTGTTAAAATAAGTAGGAAATAATTTTTATGAAACTTCAACTTATCTTTGGTCTTTAATTATTTTCTATGAAAACCAGCTTTTATCTGTTTGATATGTTAATAAAAATAAATTTATAATTGTGATGTTAACTGCTAAAAATTTTAAGTCTTGTACTTTGGTTAATACTAAGTTTGTGCATTGCTTTAGTTCTTGTAGTAAGCAATTTCTTATTTTAAGAATATATATTTTGTAAAAAAAAATATACAAACCACAGTAACTAGTGAGCTTTAGTGCTTATCAATAATAATATGCTAAGATTTTTTACATGAATGCAATATTTTTTTGGTGCCATGTTAAAAGCATTTGCTAGATTCGACATTTGAATCATTAATATTGAACATGCAACTAAATATAATTAACTAGGACAAGGTTTGTAGCTTACTTGAAGTTGTATATTTTCCTCTATGAGTCAACTGCATATTCTACTGAAGTAACTGGACATTTTAACACTGAATAATTATGCATAGTAAAAGATTGAGTATAAAGAAAAAATATTTCTTGTTATTTTTTGTAGGTACAGCGTTAGACCTTCTCACCACTGTATACTTTATTGTTTTCTAGAGAAATCAAAAGAATCGACAAAATCGAATATTCAATCTTGGTTCTTTTTTTGGTTGGTTATGAAAATTTATAAGTGGAGTAGCCATATAATTAAAATTTACATGTTTTTTTTTCAGAATAAGTTGGACAATCATGAATATAAGATGCCATCTGAGTTTGCTTATGACGTCCGGCTAGTATTTACAAATTGCTACAAATACAATCCTCCAGACCATGAGGTGGTGGTCATGGCAAGAAAACTGCAGGTAAGTAATTTTTTATTACTTGAGACTTGCTATTACAACTTTTCGTGCCTGTAATGCCCTACTTTTGTCATTGAAAATATTAGGTGGGCCAACATCAGCAAAATTCTTAAGAGGTCACTTAAATTTGAAAAAAAAATTCTGTCTACATTTTCTCTGACTTTGTAATTCCCAACATTTAGAGACAATGATCAATGAAAACAAGAAGTACTGTAAAAACTAGAATTGCCTACTTTCCTATTAAATTAATGCTCATTTAAGTACTTAAAACACAGAAATATAAACAAAAGAAAATATGTTAAAAGATAGGTATCTAATGTCATACTTTTCTAATTTTAGTCACCACACAACATTTATGACAGGATTTATAACGGCTTTGTCATAGCTCAAACTACAAATGCAACACACAAGTGTGATACGTTAAAAAAATTTGAATTCGAAGTATTTTGATTATTAAAATAACCTGGAAAATGTAATACTCATTAAAAAAAGCATAAGAAGTCTATTTTTATTAGAATTAAATCAACATTGCCAATTGCAACAATCACACAAGAAACTTTATTTCTTTTAAATAAAAATATAAATTAAATTTTTTTTTTAGACCTAAATCAGTGATTTCAAAATATATTTCTCAATGAGATTCTTTGATTGTTTGTATTATTGGTTTAGAAAGAGGCACACAAGGCATGAATATTTTTTAATTTTAAAAAGGCAGACTATTTTCATTTACATTCAAGAATGTATTAATAAATAATGATGTTTTAATACTATTTGTTCTTTTTGATGTTATTATTTTAATGATATTAAAAAAACGTTTGGTGTAGTTAAGTTCTGAAGGCGCTCTATTGTTTAATGCTGTTTGAAATGTTTTGCTTCTATTTAAGAGCGAGGAATATTAGATTTATTTTTAGAGAGAAAATAAATGAAAATAGCCGTAAGATAGTGTGTAAATGCTTAATATTGAATTAATACTGTGTTTGGTGCTGTTGTTTTGGTGAATACAAATGTTGTGTGGAGGCAGACTAAGTTACAGATTCTGTTGCAACCCTACTTTTTTTAATCCGATGGTTAGAACAGAATTTAGAGGCATTTGTTTGGGATTGAGATGAAAAATGTTTTTATTTTTTATACAAATTAGTTTATAATTACTACAGTAATTTGTAAATGAACTATAAATGTAGCAAGCTTTTTGATACCTCACAAATGAAGGGTCTAGTTGTAAAGCTCGTATATCTCTAGACCCTATATCTTAGTTATGTTTTGGAGAACTGAATGTGAGTTTTGCAAGTGGAACCTTCTAATGCTCTAGCTTTAATTTTTTAAAAAATGTAATAAATTTTCTATTTATTTTTAAAGGATGTTTTTGAAATGAAATTTGCCAAAATGCCTGATGAACCGTTGGTATATGACTTTAAAGAAAAAGATGGGGATTCCTCAATGAGCCCATCTAGTGGCATGTCTGAATCTTCATCCGAGGATGATTCAGCGGCCGAAGAAGAACGAGAAAGAAGACTAAAAGTACTTCAAGATCAGGTATGATCAGGATTTTGATTTTCCTGTCCAAAACTTTGTATTTCCCCATCTCAGCGAGGGGCTGGGGAGCCCAGTCAGTTAAGGCGTTCGCCTTGCATGTGGAAGGTTCCAGGTTCGGGATAATTAGAAAAAAGATAACACTAATCCAATTTTAGAGTTGTCAACATATGAAAAATCTAAGGATTGAGGGTAGTTATTCTATAATGTTTTAGAATCATAAAACAGTTGACTTCTGCTACATTTCAATTTTTTAAGGTATAGTTTATAGTTGTGGAGCAGAGGTAGCATGCCTGCCCATGATCCCAAGGTTGCGGGTTAGAGTCCAGGCTAGTCGGCAGATTTTCAGCATGTGGAAAGTCGCATGTCATGATTAAATGGAATCTAAAAAATCCCTTGAGTACCCTTATGGCTTGCATTCTCTCAGCAAAATTAAATCTCGGCATACATAAACATCCACACAGAGAGCTCAGATTCAGTGTAATCTGTTCGCCAAAATTGGTAATGAGGAAGCCGTAAAAAAATGGTGCCACGAAAAGTGGCTCTTTCTGAGAAATATGCAGAGTCTGCAAACAAATGGAATAATCTATAAAAGATTAATACAAAAGCAGCTTGCCCTATTGGAGAAAAAGTTTTTCCTTGATATAAACCTGACAACCCTGAGCTTATGCCCCAATGGTACTTCCCCCATAAAAGGCCTTTTTTTTACATTACATTGTTCAATTGGGAGAGTCTGAGCTTTTTGACTATATATTCAGTTTTAGCATGATAAAAACTACAAAGGCAAAGGAAATTCTTCAGAAATCTTTTCTGTAGTTATCCTGAGTCAACTTGTTATGTTCTAACGGTATTTATAAGTCACATTTTTAAGATCGTAGTTTCACTTTTCATTGTTCATTTGAGGGGAATCAGAAGGTAGTGAATTTTTTTTAAATGCTGCATTCAGTTTCAACACATTAAAGGTTAAAAAGGTCAATTATATTCAACCAAATGTTATTGTTGTTCAGTGCAATTTAGTAATTGTAAGTTAGAAGGAGTAAATAAATTCAGGACCTAAAGAAAATTTTATTTCCTGAATATTTTTTTTTACTCTAACATATAATTATTAATTGAACTTAACATTAAAATAAGCATGGGCTTATAATTAAACAACTCTTAAATTGGGACATAATGGGTTAAAAGCGTTTGTTATTCATTGCAGCTGAAGAAAGTCACAGAGGAGATCAGCCGGCTGGCGTCAGAGACCAGAAAAGACAAAAGGAAAAAGCCGAAACACAAGAAAAAGGTGGAAGATCGAAAACCAATCAAAATGGAGGAACCCCACTCCACGATGGAGCCCCTACCCACCCCTGCCCCCTCCCAACCCAAACAGGCCAAAGTGGTGAGGAAGAAATCTTATGGACAAGCCATCCACAAGACTCCTAATCAAAATAAGAGGCAGAGGGCTAACAGCAAATCGTCAAAGAAGTCCAAGCCGGTTCCTGCTTTCGACAGCGAAGATGAGGATAATGCGAAGCCAATGTCTTATGACGAGAAGCGGCAACTTAGTTTGGATATTAATAAACTTCCAGGTGGGTGTTTAAGATTTCATTGTAGGTCCTTGTAAGTCCTTCTGGTTAGAACAAAAGCTTTGAAAGTACTTTATTCCCGTAGCCCCTTGTGTGGTTATTTTAGAAACAGGGTAAGCGTCACTTTTCTAGGCCTACTTGGTTTGAGGGTCTGCTGTGAGGTTAATCACAATTGCTTTCGAAACCCAAGTAGGGTGGAGGAAAAACGAAAACAGCGATGATCACACCATTACTAGAAAACTGCATGATGGGGTAGGAAGAGAGTTCAAAGTTTGTGTTGTGATTGAAAGGACTATAAAGCACGATATCAAAAAGGGGTAATACTTTTTAGTGTGCGGTTGGGGGGGGGGGGGTATAGAGCCTTTTCTAAAATAAGTTGTCTGCATTGAAGTGGAACATATTAGCAATTCCTTTAAAATTCCTATATTTATTAAGAAAATTAAAATTGGGAAATATTATTTGATAATTTGATTTTTTGGCCTCTCAAAACTGGATCATGTTCTTTGGGTTTTAATAAAAACACCTCTGTGTTTGTTTGCTGAAAATAATTATTATGTTCAGACAATTTAAACAAGTTAGGGATGGTTTTTATGAGTAGGATCCATTTTAAATGTTATGTTTATTAGTTTATAAAATTATGCATTTTAGTTAGAGTTTAATTAAAATAAAATCCATTTTTGAAAAATATTTGCCAATCCTTTTATGTTTTTTTCCCAATTTATTAACATGGCTTATAATTTTCAGGTGATAAACTTGGGCGAGTTGTTCATATCATTCAGTCCCGAGAGCCCTCACTTAGAGATTCCAATCCAGACGAGATAGAGATTGATTTTGAAACATTAAAACCCTCAACCCTCCGGGAACTGGAGTCCTACGTTGCCTCCTGCCTTCGAAAGAAACCCAGGAAGCCATACAGTAAGTTGATAAGAATATGTGTAACATTATCTGTAATCCAGTTATATCATAAAATTATTTAAAATCTGATTTTCCTTTCAAAATTTCAGTAATTGTATTTATTTTAATTGCATTTTTCATTTTTATTAAATGTGGACAATGCAAGTCTAGTGCCCCTATATTCGACACTGATTTTTACTGGCATCTAAATTTTCTCAGACATCAAAAAGGTCCATTTTTTCCAAAAATGTCATCAATTTGAAGTTCAATTATTTATTGTTTGAATTAATTGTTTGACATTAAATTATGCTTGCAAATCTTGTAATTAGGCCTGTATATCAAAAAATGAAAATGGCCCTGATAACCTTCTAAATTTTGCGAGTTTTGAATACGAACCATGTGATTGTAAAAAATTATCTTCTAAGTAAAAGCATTCCATTAAATGCAAGTAGCAATTTTTTTACCATTCTTAATTTACAGCAAAGAACAAAACTACTGGGAAGTCTAAAGAAGAGCACATGAGGGAAAAGAAGCAAGAACTGGAAAAACGTTTGCAAGATGTCAGTGGTCAGCTAGGACAACCCGCTAAAAAGTCAACCAAGAAAGGTAGATTTCAGTTAATTCCTTTTATTAAAACATTATTTTTTTGCTGTAAAAATATCAGTGTCTATAATTTTTTTTTAATACAATGTCTTAAAAAAACATACTTCACTTAAACTTATTTTTCTTTCATAATTTTATTATTATTTGTAGAAATATTTTTGACTTTTGCTATGGCAAGTAAAAATTGTATTCATTGCTATGAGAGTATTTTTTCATTTTTTACCCTTCCCACCCCAGAATTTTTATTTTTAGCATTGCTTTTTAAAGAAATTTAATCAGAATTACTTCAACTCAAATTTGTTACTAATTAAGTGTTTTTCATTTCCAGCATCTTAATATTAACTTATAATTTTATCGAGTTAATGTTTTAAAACTTTGTTGTCATTGTTATAACTGACTGTCCCTAGATAAGTTATCTGGATGGGGTTTTAGGGGCTGGGGAACCCAGTCGGTTAAGGCGATAGTATCGGCTTGTCACTTGACTGTGGGTCTAAATTACGATGCATGTCGCAAACAGCCCTCGTGTAGTTCTAGTGTGACGGTAATTCGAACTAAACCAGTACTGATTGTATTCAAAGTTTTTAAAATTTGTTTTTTAGCCCCTTCCCTGATTTTTACTATTATTTTTGCATTCTTTTATTTAGTCTATTCAAGAACTGTTATCAGAATTTAATTATTGCACCTCATTTAAACTTGTAAAAGGTTAAATATTGTTTCACTTGCATCCTAATAATAACAAACTTTTATAATTCTTTAAAAACTATTAGTTGTGATTGTTGAAACTGACTAACTAGATGGGGGTTTAGGGTCCTTCAGGAGATTAACCTTGTGTTATCTTTTCCAGATTCAGAGCCCGCCAATACCGAAGTAGGGGGTGGCCCAAGCAGACTCAGCGCCAGCAGTAGCAGCTCCAGCGAAAGCGATAGCAGCTCCAGCAGTAGCTCCAGCAGCTCTTCAGATAGCAGCGACTCAGAATGAACTCAACAGAAACAAAAAGGACATACTAACTTAAATCTGGCCTTGGGTCTCTTCTAACTGGAACTTTTGAAGAGTCTAGTGTCTGTGGGGGATGAACTAGCGTGTTCTGTCCGAGGTTGCCACTCGGTTTGGCAAGCGAGGGAAGTGAATTCCATGAAGAAGGGTTATTTATACTATACCTGAACGACGTGAACTTTTTTTCCAAGCTTATGTGTTTGCATTGCAATGTTTAGCATGTGTATTCCAATCCTTTTGCATCCGATCGACAAACAGGCGTTGGCATGAACCTTTAATTTTCTACAAAGTTATTATTACTTTATGTTACTGAATTGGGCATTATTTTTTTTATCACTGTTAGAATTTTTAAGTTTTGGATTATGGGTGATGGACTTGGCTTGGGAAAAATCTGGATTTCAGAATGTACAGAGAGTGGCAGCCCCTGAGTTGCTTTGTTTGTTGTTGGACTTAGTGCTGTGTTGGTGCTTGAGTCTTTTAGACACTGTTACATGGACTGGCCGGTCTAACTTGTACTCCACCACCTCTAACTGGCCAAGGTTGGATATTGTGTTGGTTTTCATTTGTAAATATAAGTCACCTGAAGTTCATCTCAAAATTTATACGCAACAGATTGTTTCCAGCCTTGGCTTCTGATTAACATTGTACATTTTCCATTCTCATTTGATGTGTACATTTCATTTTCCTAACTGTAAAAAAAAATTGTGAAACATATTTAATTGTATTTCTCTTTTTGTTGTTAGTTATTCTCGTTATGTAGTGCAAATCTTTTATTTATGATCTGTGTATAAAACGTCGCATGAATTTTGAAGCTTCCTTTTTATGGCGTAGCATTTTCCTTAATTTTAAAACAGCACAACTATGACACAGGACTATTTGTGTGCGAAATCAGCCAAATGATTTCCAGTGTTATCATTCAAGATCAAAAGTGTTCAGGGAGTCATTTTCAGATGTCAGATTGATCAATGTGAAATCAGTAAGTGCAAAATTTAGATTTTTTTTGGGGGAATATTATCTATTCACGAACTTTTGTATAGAAAAGCCAAAAATCTATTCATTTTTTCCCATCTGCAAAAAAAACTGTTTCTGATGTCTCTTTTGTTACCGAAATTGTACAGAAAAAATGATATGGTAATGGATTATTTAATTTATGGTAAGGAACAGCAGTTGTGGCATTGTATGTTGTGGAAGATGTCATTTTCATTTTGAAATCAGTGTTACCTATTTTGGACTGTACAGACATTCAAATCTTATACAAATTCCATGAAATGTTAATATCATTTGAAAAAGAATAAAATCATATAAAAAGTTTATGTTTATTATTTTTCAATTGGACTTCACTTTACATAAAAGCTAAATACTATTAATGTTCTTTTGATACTTGAAATGAATTATCCTGAATTGACTTATAGAATCGTAATCCAGTCACGTAAAATTTTTAATTTTTCTTATCCTATAATCCGAAGTGGGTGTTTTTTTTTTGTAGCTTAGAACATAGGGAGAACGACTAGGTTTTTTTTTGCCAATTGTAAGAATTTTTCTAGTGCAATTAACAATTATTGATTTTATATTAAAAAAAATAGTCGAACCCTGTTAACACAAACTCGAAGGGAGCACATAAAACATTTCGTGTTAACCGAATTTCACGTTAACCATCGGGAATTTTTTTACATTGAATCAGTAAGTAATAGTATGTTTTAAAATTTTTAAAAAAAATTCTTATTTTAAATATAATACGTATAATAATACAAGCATACTTATTAGTAATTCACTTAGTATAGTTTATTTGGAAGTACTAGTACATACTACAGAAAAATTAGGAAATTCTTTTTCTTGCAGGTTTAAATTGGTTTACTGCATAGGCCGCTTCAATTTTATCCCGATTTTTTAAAATCATTGAAATGGTGCTTTTAGCTACACAGTATTTAAACACAATTTCAGTTTTTTATACATTTGTCGTCATTATTATTTATATATATTTTTTGTTTTGTTTCTAAAGAAATCGACTGCTGCTTTCGATTCATTTTGAATGAAAATCAATAACTTGAAATGAAAACCAATTCTAATTTCATATGTTCTTAACCTTTAACCTCTGTCAAGAAACACCTATGCTTGTCATGACGTAGTGGTCGATCATCCTACACTTGCCGAATCATTCATTGGCTATAAATTGCCGAGTTATGGAAGATCGTGATTTTCTCAGAAGTAGAAGACAAATTTATTTTAACTTTTTTTAATGTTTTGTTCATTTGTTATTCGAAACTTTGAATTTCTTCGGGGGAAAATGTCAAATCCCGAATTTTTTGTTCGGGTTAAGCGGGATTTCACCTAAAGCGATTTTGCGTTAAGAGATTTTTTAAGCGTTGTCTTAAAGTTTTTTTAGTCCGGGGAAATGCTTTCAGTTTATGTTTAGCGAAATTTCGTGTTAAGCGAGTTCGCTTTAACGAGATGCGACTGTAGTATATATTTGAAATGAACGAAAAAAATTGCTGAAGTAGTAAAAAATATTAAGGATTTGAGTAAAACATCTTCATTGTAATTTTTTTGTTTCTACTCCATTGCATCTGAAATATTCTCCATATTGGTTGTGCTGTTCGCAGAGGTGCCGATCCCCCCCCAGAGCTAACGACGCACCCCCCCCCTAGAAAATTATTACCCCCCCCCCCCTAAAAAAAAACCGGTGAGGATTTTTTATTTATATGGGCAAATGGGAGTACCTAACCAAAGTAGCCTCTAACTACATCTTTACGGTGTATATAGAAAACCTTATAGTAAAATGATATTTCAAGTACCATCGAATGGGGTAACTTAACTTTATCCCAAGAATTAAAACCCCAGTACTGACTTTCTTCTTAAATATTTTCTACTGATAGGTCAAAGCAGAGTTGCCCCTAATCGAAAAAGGGAAGCACCTTTTGGAATATCTTTTATAATACGGAATTACAAGCTATTTTTAATTTTCCTTTAAAAAGGTTTTCTTTACAGCCAAAGCTATCGGAATCTAAATAATTGGTAAAAAATTCCGCTCAAAATTTATGTAATTATATTATTTTTTAAAACAATAAAAATAGCCGGACACGTGATCCATTCAAAAACGGCTTCCAATTCATTCCCTCAATTCTTAATGCATAAAAAAGTTTATCTTGGTATAGCTTTTTATTTAATACAACACATTTGACATTATCAAACACATCAGAATTATTTTATAATGTTTACAGAGATTGCTTCACTTAAAAAAACCTAAAATTTAAAAAATTAAAGTTAAATATAACAAAATTCTTACTGTGAAACTCGGAATTGCACTATTTAATTATTTTCAATTACCCAGACCCGTCACATTTGAGACAAGACGACATGTATTTTCCTACTGATTCTAAAGCAATCATTTAGTTATTTTGGCTTCGAGTCTAATTTGGCGGGAAAAAGTCAAAAATATTATCCGAAGGTCATTAATGCGTAAAAATGTTATACAAAGTTAAGTTCGAAAGATTTATGAGCCAGCTGCAAAATATGGCGGGAATATCTCATTGATTCCATTGGCAAACTATAATGCGAACGCATCAATTCACCGAAATGTTTTATAAACTGCGTGCGATTTATGAGTGTTTACACTTTGTTACAGTGATCGGATTGTTTATTGGAAATAATTGTCAGAAATCGTATCGTCTGGTAGACGCCAACGAACATAATTTATAACTCCTTTTTTCCCTGGTGTTGCTTTGAATTATGGTTGCCCATCCCTATTCTTTGAAGGCAAAAATATAAAAAAAAATTGGAGCCACTTTTGATTATCTTGCCACTTTGTGTTTTATTTTAAACCAAATAAAACTCGCCAGAGTACAAGTTCTGAGCCCCCCCCCCCCCCCCCGGTGTTGCGTCGGCTGGGGGGGGGGGGGGGCAGATAATGAGTAAGAATAAAAGTTAGCTGAGTTTTTTTTTATCAAGATTGGCTGTTTATTAATAATTTTTATAAAAAATTCAACCCCCCCCAAAAATTTCAACGACGCAGTCTGCGTCGTTGACCCCCCCTTGTAGGCACCCCTGTGCTGTTGTAAGGTTTCCACCTTACAACAGCACAACCAATATGGAGAATTTCATCGTTGCAAATCCTGCCTTAAATAATTAGCATTATTTTATTTTGGTTTTAATAGACCTATGTGGCATGTAATCACAGGTTAAATATTGGTTAACCCTTTATCTACTGACAGTACTTATAAGTACCACTTAAAAAGTCGCTGTTTCACTTTTCATTGTTCAATTTGGAGAAAATGGAAAAAGATGGAACTTTCTGTTTAAAACATGTTTGGTTTTAGCACATAAAAGTGTATAAAGGTAAAGTAAATTCTTCTTTAAACTTTTACTGCACCAACTTGTGATGCACTGTCCTTATATGTAAGTACCTTTTAAAAGGCCACTGATTTACTTTTCATTGTTCGTTTGAGGGAAAATAGATGCTAGTGGGCTTTTATTAATGTAGTATACGGTCTCAACACATTAAAGAGACTAAAAGGGTAAAACATATTCATTCAACAAATTGTCATTGTTAGTGTAATTAAGTAATACCCTTTTATATTCTTAAGTAATTGCAATAGCTATTATTAAAATATTTAAAGACAAATAATTAAATTCAAACTTAATTCAGTGCATAAAGGGTTAAGTAAATAATCAGAATTCTTCCTATAAAAATATAGCTGTAATTCGTTCTACTAATATAAACAAGTAATTCTAAAAGATCTAAAAAATAGCCTATTTTCCTGTTACTTAAATACTTACTGAAATTCTAGCAGACTTACTGAACAACTAGGTTCGTAACAGTAAATGTCATCCACAACCGTTTCTACACAAGATTTATACACATTAGAAAAAAAAAATCATTAAACACAACATCCAGTTATAATTTAAACTTCTAAAAGCCAAAATCAACTATTTTTCCTTAATATTCTTTCGCTAATATTCTAATATCTGTTATTATCTATTATTCTATTATTATCGTCTGCTCGATTTATTTGTAGTTCGAAGAAGAATAAAAATAATAATTAAACAGTAATTTATTAATAACGAAAAACATGAAACTACT
Organism: Oedothorax gibbosus; assembly: GCA_019343175.1. NCBI lineage: Eukaryota > Metazoa > Arthropoda > Arachnida > Araneae > Linyphiidae > Oedothorax > Oedothorax gibbosus. The sequence goes on from JAFNEN010000369.1 coordinate 462,754, forward strand.
CCAAACTGCATTAAAAAAAATAAAATATGTAAATTAAAACACAGCAGAATTGTATGCAAGAAAATATAACGCCTTGTCGCTTTCTTAGTAAACAATTAATGAACAATCAAAGAATCACATTTTGCTACATTTTAGACATTCCACATAAACTGATATATGAAAAAATTATTTTGCTTTGAATATTTTTAGATAAATCAAGTTTCTTATGCCATTGTTGAGTTGGCAACAGTGATTTAAATTAATTAGTTACGATTTTAATTCTTTCGAATTAAAAAAAGAAAAAAGTAGGCTAAAAATAGCTGTAATTCGTTCTACTAATACAAAAAACTAGAGGTGTGTAACATCATTACTTTAAACCCTAAAAAGTTCTATGGCAGCTATCGTTTGCGCATGTGCGATTTTCTCAAAAACTTTTTGACGTCTAATAGGTACTGGGAACTGGTGTTCCAAATTTTTGGGTTGTAGCTTTTTTCGTTTTTAATACCAATGAAACCGAATAGTTCAATGGCAGCTACCCTTTGCGCATGCGCGATTTTCTTGAAAAAATTATAATGTCGTCCGACAGATACTAGGAACTCGTGTACTAAATTTTAATTTCGTAATTCTTTTAGTTCGAGTTGTATAGTGGTTTTTGACAGACGCACCAATGTTCAAAAGCCACTTTTTCGGAATCAGCATCCTCCAAAACGAGTAGAAAACCCAAAATTTGCATTTCGGATTTTCGACTCTCCATCGCAATTCTTTCTTACCTTTTATTTCATATTAGCTAATTGAAATTTATAGCTGTAAAATAATCAATGTGCAAATGATGTACATAAAACTGAAAAACGTATGTTTTGAAAATAGATTTTAAGTTTTAATCATTATTATGGCTCTGAAACATTGCTAAAGAAATTTCACTGTACTTTATAAACTGTTTTATAGTTTGTATTTAATCAAAAACTCGCGATAAATTTATCAAGAAAAAAATGCTGATTATCAACTTTTTGTTCTTAATGGAATAAGTAGTTTAAAAGCAATTTCATATAAAAGCTAAAAATGCACTAAATTGTTCGATAAGAGATAAAAAAATCATTTGAACAAGAACCAAAAGTAAATATTCTTTGCTGAAGTTGCAAAATGCGTTTTAAATCAAGTGCATAATGCTGGGAAATAGATAAAATTATCCTTTACTTTAAATCCACTATTGCAACCTATAAATAGCTTAAATATCAGTTAAACGTTATCCATTTGTTTAAAACCTACAATATATATATATACAAATTTTTTTCATAGGTATAACCTTCGCATTTAATGCAAAGTTTACCTATGAAATCAAAAAGATAATGATTCAAGTTCTATGAAATCATAAGAGAAATGATTCAAGATAATACGTGTGTTTAATATCACGTTAAATTTTTTTAATGAAAACTAAGGGTGTGAAACACCACACGTCTTTCAATGGGCATGTATCACGTCTGGAGTGGCAACAGTTCCACAGGAATAAAAATAAGGTCCCGATCATGAAATCAATGTAGGGCGGAGCTTTCCGTGCCATACCACTAATCAAACAACTAACGAAATCCAGGAATGAAAGCAGAAATGACCTACGTCACGTAAAAGAATTCAATTTCCACTCAATTGTAAATATTTGATTGGCTAGAATTCGGTTAAAGATTTTTACAAGAAGGTTTTCGCGTTTCAGCAATACCTTTAAAACCTAAAAAGTTTCATAGCAGCTATCCTCTCCAAACAAGTGGGATACGTCATTACGAAGCAAAAAATCAATGCTATATCCTGAAATTCTTAAAATTTTTTAATTAGAAGTATAGTTAAAATTTAAATAACTAAAAAATTTAAAAAAATAAATTAACAAAAAAATAATTGAAAAAATTAAAAAATCGAAGATAAGTAGGTCTAAGAGACCTTAATATTTTAAATTTGAAAATTTAAAAAATTATAAAATTTTGAAAACTGTAAAAATTTGAGGATCGTGCTAAACTCTCTTCCCTCCCCCTCTCTTCAAAAATGAAAAAAATCGTCAATAAGTAGCCCGGTCTCGTAACTTTACAGCGGTTCTAAATCCCGAGGCTTGTCGTCGTCAATAACCTTCTTGTTGCTCTAGTGCGATGTTAGTTCAACCACAAAATCAAAACGATAATAAAGGATTATTAAAAGAAAGCGTACCCTTTTGCCCATTTAAAACCGTACATTTTACGGAATATTTTACCATGTAACTGGGAGGGATATATAAATTGAGCTTGTGAAGAAAGATTGCTTTTGTGGGATACATAAACAAAAATATATGTATTTTTAGTAATATTTACTAAAAAAATTTTTTAGGAAGATTTACTAAAAAAAAATTTCAGGAAGATTTTTTTTGTAATGGTTATACAGATTTTTTAATAGTGTGGATGGAATTTGAAGTTCTAAAACTTAGGAAATTGTTAGTTTGAAATTGTACTTCTTATAATACGCACGTCTAAATTAATAAAAAGTTATCGATTATTTTGTAACTCGTTTATATCAATGATTTTTTTTAACGTGCAAGATAAGATAAAATCGAGTTCATTAGGTCACACACACTATGAGAAGAGATATGCAAATGTTCTATTCGTGCTCAGAGTATTTGATCTTAGCACTTCATGAAGGTCTTCCGCTTTTTCTTCTTATTTGTTTCTGATTCGTTCAAATGCACCGCTTTTGGACTTCGTCCAGAAAGTGTCGGCATCTTAGTTGCATCTGTGTTACTTCTGTTATTCATTGATTCGAAGATGTCCTTCCTTTTGCGGTGCGAGAGAAAACGTCCCTGTTGCGTTCGGAAAAAAACGTGATTAAATCGTTTTATCACTCCTTTTTTTTGCTACTTTGCCCCTGGATTACTTTTTTTTGTTATCCGCTCTGGGATCGTCATGTAGTCAGCAGCGCTCATTAACAAAATGTAGCCGCTTGCGAAAAAAAAACCCATGTTGCCATGTAGAAGCGCTAAACGCTGCGTCAAGAAGTTTCGCGCAAAGAAGATGAGCGATAACAAGATGAAACTGCAGATACTCTTCTTCGCCTCCTTCGTGTTGGTGGAGGGCCACATGCCCGAACACTACCTGGAGACACGGGTGACAGCGTACGACAACTTCGTGTGTCCGCCCGACCTGGTCCTGAGACCGTGCCAGTGCACCACGGTGCCCGACATACCGACCGTGCACTGCGGCGGGATACGCAGCCTGAAGACTGTCCACATCAACCTGCGGGCATGGTTCCAGGACGACCCGATCCCCTATCTCAAGTTCGTGGATGCCCAGTTCGAAGGCCTGCCTTCCAGGGCGTTCGTCTCCGTCAACGTGACTCGCCTGCAGATCCGAGATTCCAACTTGAAGTGGATCGCACCGGATGCCTTTGCCGGCATGAGATCCCTGCTCTTGCTGACCCTGCATAACGTGGCCCTCTTCAATCTCCCCTATGAGTCCCTCAGCCAGCTGCCCTCGCTGGTGTCTCTGCGGCTGCCGGGGAACAAGCTGCACCGGGTGAGCCACAGCGACTTGGGAGAGGCCTTCAAGCTCAAGTACCTCTCTCTGGCGGGCAACAAGTTGACCCACGTGGACAGGGGATCCTTCCCCATCATCCTCGTGACGCTGTCCCTCTCCAACAACTGCATCCGGTCCCTCAACAAGTCCATCAGGTACCTCGTCAATCTGGAGTGGCTGTTCTTGAACGACAACCGACTCCTGAGACTGGAGGGCGAGTTGGACGGACTCCACAGCTTGAAGCAGCTGAACTTGGCCAAGAATTCCATCGGCAGTTTGGGCCGGTCTTTCCGCGACCTGAAACAAGTGCAGGAACTTTATCTGCAGTACAATGCCATCCATGAGCTAGGGACATCCCTGCATAACTTGAGTCAACTGAGGAACCTGAATCTGTCCATGAACCGCCTGGGCATTCTGAGCTACACCGACTTCGATGGACTGACATCATTGGAAGGGTTAGATTTATCGGGGAATCGCTTGACTGAAATAAATGGAGCATTTAACTCCCTTACCAATTTGCGACGTTTGGATTTATCAAAAAACAGACTACGTCATTTTTCGTTTGATGAAATAAGTCCATTAACTAAATTAACTATATTGGATTTGTGTGACAATCGTCTTCATCGTTTTAGTCCTTTACCAGCCATGAGTACTCTACCAGTAGAACGAGTTTTCCTGGCTAGAAACAAACTATCTAGCTTAGGTCAATTTCTGAGGCATTTCACTGTATTAGAAGCCGTGGATATTAGCTTCAATCATTTAAGGATATTGAAGGCAGAGGATTTCACTATGTCACCAAGAATTGATTACGTCAGTGTTGCAGGTAAGTTCGGTTTTTATAAATATGGAATATTTTTCCTCTCTCACAAGAGAAAATTAACATACCAGACTGTTAGCTATACATCATAAGTCAAATTAAATTTGGAATCTTATTATGGGAAATATTTACTATTGCCTTAGTACATTTTAAGGGCTGAGAATTTTTGAGCTTTTATCACTAGCCGTAAAACAATTTGACCTAAATAAAAAAATATTAACACTGTTTATTATTATTTTAATTGATTGCTATATATTTTTAATTTGCAATGACTAACCTTAAAGAGCATGAAAAAATGCATTTTATTTAAAAACAAAAAAAATGCATTATAGATACATGATATTTTTACGTTTAGTTGTCGCAAATCATTTTAAATAATTAAAATGTTTCTCTTTTTATCTTACCATGCAAATGTATTCCAAAAATAACGTATATTACATTTATGCATATTGCATTTAAAGTAATCAATGTAACGCAAGAAATTGGGCAATTAAAGTAAGTTTTTATAATATCGTGCAAAAAAACTAACCTTTTCAAATCAATAATCGTGGCAAAAGTGATGCTTTTAACGAAATCGTGTTTCAAAGTTACTTTTACGCACTAGTGCGACAAAGTAAATAAGAGCATCTGATTGGTGTAAAATTCTTTATTTGAGCGTGATATTTTATTCGGCGGCTTTGTGATTGGTGTAAAATTCTTTATTTGAACGTGATTCTTTATTTGGCGTCTTATTTCCAATGCCAATCTAAGAAATACTTTTTGCACGTGATTTTAAAATAATCATTAATATAAATAATCACCTTCAAATCATTTGAACGTGATAATAAAATAATTAGTAAGCCAATCAATAAATGCAAATTTAATAAATATTTCTTTTGCACGTTATTATAAAAAATAGTGTATGACAACACGTTGAAAATAGCCTTTTTTAAACTCGTGAATTTATTTCACTCGCTCGTACCTCGCTCATGAAATAATTTATTCAACTCGTTTAAAAAAGACTTACTTTTCACACTAGTTGCATAAATAACTATTTTACCGTGGGATAGAAGTTTATCCCACGGTACCCCATACATTTTTTTTTACCATTGATAGTTATTGGATTAAAAGTTATTGATACACACGAAATATGGCACACTCAATCGAAATTCAAACCTTGAATTTGAGAGTTTGGTGATGTAAAGAAAAAATAAGCTTACTAGTTTTTTCTTCAGATAGTAAATAAGGTTACGAATGTCTTGCAGTATTTCGTGGGAATAAGAAACGATAACATCAGTTTGCATGTAACTATGCAGAAAAAAATTAGAAAGTGCATTGAAAAATATTAAGATTAAGTTTATAAAACCACAATAAATACATATTTTTTTTATTGACAACTAAATTCTAAGGTCCAATCATTCGTAGCTTTAGACTTAAAATATTGAAATAGTAAAAAATGGCATAAGTAAAGTTTTTAGTGATTTTGTTAAATGCGCCTGCAAAACTTTGATGTAACGTTACATCGAATTTATGGAGTATTATTAAATAATCATTCGGAGTTTTTTCCGTGAAACCAAAGGGAGAGGGAGCAAGGTTTCCACCGAATTTACGGAGTAACTTTACGCATCACGGTTTTACAGTGTGTAGATAAAAAAGGGTAGGTAGGCTAGTACTTTAAAAGGTAAAAATACTAAAATATGATTTTATTGATAATCTGAAAAGTAACCGTACTTTCAAAGTATCTTTTAATTTGTTATACGGCACTTAACGATAAAAAATAAGTAGAAAAGGGAAAACAAAACAGCAACGGTCATTGACTTTTTCTTCAATGAGTACGGATTTTCCACGAAGAATGAAAATTGAATCACAGTTTTGTGTTGTTTATCGGGTGACTCTACACGTTTTACTGTCTGGGATATTTATGTGGCTTTCGCCGCGATAACAGATGGAAGAAAACAAGGACACTTTCTAAAAATACTCAATAAAATAAAAATAGTGGGTTCTGGTCACTTTTTTTTTATATCAAAATATTTTTTTTGTTATCACTTTAGAAACGATTAAGTAAATTGTACATGTCAGTAATTCTTTTTTTAAAAAGCAAAACTTAAATTTATGAGTGGAATAAACAAAATGCACAGCATGTTTTAATAATTTAGTTATTTTAATATTTCTTTTTGCTTTATTGGTTATAAAGAAAAATGATTTTTTTTTTTAAAATTCAGCGAATAATAAATTATCAATAACTGTTTTTCCTACGAATTTTAAGTAGAGCGAACGGAATAAAAATACATTGGAAAAACATTTTCTTCAATTTTAATCATATATAGAATTTGTTTTGGAAGTTAATACTATGCTTCAACTTATTTTAATGATATATTTATTTTTATATTTAATTTTTTGGCTGTATTGGTTATAAAGAAAAATGCTTTATTATATTTTTTTAATTCAGGGAATAATTATAAATATATGGTTTACCCAAAAGTAAATCGAACGGAAAAAATACATTAAAAAAAATCTTCAATTTTAATCATATAAGAATTAGTTTTGGAAGTTTATGTTGTTACATATAGAAATTTTTTAAAAAAAATATTTGATTATTTTTATTAGAAAGTTATAACTGCGTCATTTGCATACGCTTTGTAATTGGATTGCATTACAGAAACCTATCAAGTGATAATTAAAGGGCCTTGTTTCAAAACCCACATTCTCCAAAGAATAACTATCATATAGAGTACGACCCTTTTATTGGCGACTTCGTCCTATTGAACTTATTATCGTCAAAAGTCGCCAACAAACAGGCCCAATATCTTAGTAATTATTTAGAGAAAATGAGTTTTCAAACTAGACCCTTCAATTGTACGCCGTACTTGTAAGGTTTCTCAAATATTGATTCATGAAGAACGTAACTTATCTTTATAAGGTTTCTTCATACTAAAAATATTTTAAACAAATGATTTATATAGAAAAATATCCATGTTCAAAATAAATAAACTACTAATTTAGGAAAAAAGTCGTTTATAATATTTCTTTAACTCATTGATGGCGATTGGGAAAAAAATTTGCCATGTGAAAATAATCTTTCTGCTTAAGGGGGAATGGGGGTCTCCAAAGCAAAGTGCATCAGTGTTAATCCTATGGAGAAAAAAAAAATATTTTCTCTGCCACATTTCTCCGGCTGTATTGAATATTTTTGAAAGCAGATTTTTTTTGTGTGATAAATGTAGCTGACTTACAGGTTCCGTCCTTCCCACTTTTCAAAATTGGTTCGAATATTTTTTTAATTTTCAATAAATAATTTTGCACAAAATATTCGAAGCAATTGCAAAAAGTGGAAAGATAGAGACCTGTAAGTTATCTACATTTATTATTTAAAAAAAAAAAAAAGTTTGTAAAATATTCAATACAGCCGGAGAAATGTGGCAGAGAAAATAGTTTTTTTCCCCTTGGATTAACACTGAGGCACTTGAGTTTGGAGACCCGCAATCCAGCGCGCCCATTCCCCCTTAAGTTTATCGAAGTAAACAAAATATAAGACAAATGAAGATCATAATATTAAACAATTTATGCGTAACAAATTAAGTTATACGAGAAAAAAAACGAATTTTAAAAATAAAAACTTTAAGTTATGTTAACTTAGAAAGGGTGTAACGGTATTGCACATGGGTTTTTAGTGGGTTAAATGTTTTAACTAAATATATTTTGTAAGTTAAAAAATGTTTAGATTAATGTTTTAGAAAATATTCATTTTGTTGAACTTTATTCATTTTAATATTAAAAAAAATGTTTTAAAGACATATTTATGTTTTCAAAGTTTTGACAGCTGCCATAAATTGAAATTGTAAATGCATTAAAAAAGTCACACATTAGAACTTACACAGTTAGACCATTGGTCCGTCTGTCTATCTAAAACCACTCTACAGGTCAAACTAAAAGAGCTACGGATTTAAAATGTGGTACCAGAGTTCCTCGTACCTGCCGGACGTCATAATAAGGTTTTCGAGAAAATTGCGCACCCGCAAGAGCTATCTGCCATTTTTTGGTTTTGAAGGTACTTTGAAAACGAAAATCGATATAGACTCCAAATTGGGTACACGAGTTTCCAGAACGTAAAAATGATTTTATTGCTTGTCGAACGTCATAATTAGGTTTTTGAGAAAATCACGCATGCGTAAAACTTAGCTGTCATTGAACTTTTTAGGTTTTAAAGTTATTAAAATTACATTGTTAGGCATATAATTATCTTCAAATATGTGTATTAATTTATTTAGTGGTAATGGAAAGTTTTGTAGTGTTACACAGCCCCTATAGTTAATTTTGTCGTGGATTGGTGTTTTAAATGGGGCTTCGAAAATGGATAAAGATTGAAAATATTTTTTTTTGTCTCGGTTTCAAGTTATGAATTTCCGTTTAATATTAAGTATATGTATTTTATAAAACATATCACGAAAAAAATCACAATTGGGAGAAATTTTGTTTTCTAGAAAAGCACTTTTGTAACACAAAACATAAAAAAATCGATAAAGTTTTGTTTTAAATGAATTTGTTAATAATTATAATAATTTATGAAATGATAAAATGATTTTACATCATGCAACCATGTACTTCGCTTCGATTGGTATTTTAAGAATTTCAATGGTTATCGAACGCCATTGTTAACAAAATGCTAAAGAGATTTCGAGTTAATGGTTAGCAATAGATATTGTAAAAAAAATAAAAACAAGAAGTTCTTAAAGAACTAAAATAGCCTACTTTCATATTACTTAAATACTTACTGCAATTCTAAACGGGAAATAACTAGGTTCATAAGAGTAAATATCATCAACAATCGTTTCTACACTAGATTACACACATTAGACAAAAAAAATCGCTAAACACAGCATCCAGCTATAACATAAACTTCTAAAGGCCCAAATCAACTATTTTCCTTAATATTATTTCGCAAATTAACTTAATATTATTTATCGTCCGCTCGATTTATTTGTAGTTCGAAGAATAATTAAATATTTATTAATAACAAATGTAATGAAACTACTCCAAACTGCATTAAAAAATACGAAATGTAAATTAAAACTAAAGCATAATTGTATGCAAAAAATATGCCTTGCCGCTTTCTTGGTAAACAATTAATGAACAATCAAAGAATCACATTGTGCTACATTTTATGACGTCATTCCAAAATATTTGAAGCAAAATAATTTTTTCAAGAAAAAATTATTTTACTTCAAATATTTTTAAATAAATAAAGCTTCTCATGCCATTGTTGATTTGGCAACAATGATTTAAATGACTCAAAATTGAATGAGCCATTAAAATGGTGTATGGGTACAAAATAGTTAAAATGGTGTATGGGTATATTTACAAAAAATATTAATTTTATATCATTGTTGATGGAATATTATCTTTATGATCGAGTTAATTCCTTCCATTTAAAAACAAAGTTGAGGATAACGA